>CM023948.1:36680627-36761538 GCA_013407115.1 Glycine latifolia
CTCTCTCTCTCCCTTTTGATTTTATTTCCGCTTCCGCAAATTGATTTATAAAAAAAAACTATATGGCACTGATTAAATTGATAATGGGACCCACATTTTACATGTGGAATCATACCCAGGCTGGGAAGGTAGACACTTAAACAGTTGAAACTTTTGGCTACAACTAACTAGAATCCTCAGCGCCACTCTTTTTTAATCAATTCTCAACACCTCTCTCTCCTTTTCTCAATCAAACACTATTGTCTTTTTTAATCCCATAGTACTATCTTTTTTCTTTGTTCTTGTCTTGGTCTTTGCACTCAACATTATTTTCCATCAACCATCAAAATTCAGAACACAACAACAACAATTCAGCAAAACAAAACTCAGCCACATAATTTACCTTCAACTCATGGCTTGTAACCATGGCCATGGTTGTGTGATGTTGGTGTATTTGGTGGTGTTGAGTTTATCTGCTTCACAAAGTTGTTATGGTTTGGGCACATTTGGGTTTGACATACACCACAGGTTCTCGGATCCGGTTAAGGGGATGCTTGGCATTGATGATACTCCACAAAAGGGAACTCCTCAATACTATGCTGTCATGGCCCACAGAGATCGCATATTCCGGGGCCGGAAACTCGCCGCGGCCGATCACCTCACGCCTCTCACCTTCGCCGCCGGCAATGTCACTTACCGGATTGCCTCCTCTGGATTGTATGAGAATTCTCCACCCCCCCACTTGTCAATTTTTTAACTTTTACTTGTTTTCTCTTGTTGGTACTTTTTTTTTGGAAGAAAACTTTTCTGGGTCAGTTTTTTTTTTTATTGGAATTTTGTGTCGAATTTTGAGCATGGAAGAATATGTGTTGGGAAAGTGCAGATTTTATCCTTTGGAGAGAAAAAATATATTAAGCTTGCAAGTTCTGAGAACTTTATGTTAATAGAGTGAATTCTGATGCCAAAGTGTTTTTATTTGTTAAATAAAAAAAGTTTAATTATTTAGTATTTTTGGTAGTTATATTTGTATGCAGTTCTGCACTTTACTGTTTTGACGGTTCCATATGTAAAATTTGTATGTTTTTAACATATAAGAGTGAATTTAATGCGTTTTCGTTCCACCAATAAATTTAATAGTAATAAGCTTTGGTCCTAAAGATGAATTTTTAATGTCTTTACCAATACCTTTTGATTCCTAAAGACAACTGATCACAGGGATCAAAACACGTTAACTAAAACTTTTTACATATAGAATCAAAATGGAGACAAGTACACTCACTGGTCAAAATAATATTTAATCTAAAGAAAATTGAGCCTGGCTATATATAAGAATAGGAGAAATGTTATTTGTACTAAGAGAGAGAAAAGAGAAAAAATTAAGATGCAGTAAATAATGTGATAAAGAATGATAGACAAAAAAATGATGTTATATAAATTATTGGATGTGTATCACCATCGTATCTCTAAGAATATTTATTCTTCTCACTTTCTGTCCTCTTTGAAGATAACAAGAAAAGTGTAATGATGAGTATTGTTAGGCATTTTCTATGATGATTGTGCACTAATAATTTCTCCTTGTTATTTGGATTTCAGTTTGCATTTTGTCAATGTTTCGGTTGGGACACCACCTTTATGGTTTTTGGTAGCATTGGATACAGGGAGTGACTTGTTTTGGTTACCTTGTGATTGTATCAGTTGTGTGCAAGGTGGTTTCAAGACAAGAACCGGAAAGGTATACATATTCATATTCTACCTTAATCATTTAACGTTATCTTTGTATTACTATGTTCCATTGGTAAAATTAAGGACCTTATATGTAACTTCAATTTGCATCATGAGTAATTGTTGGATATCTCGATGGTTAGTTATTCTTGGTTAAATGGATTCACCTTTCCTTTCTCCATAGTTTCGTTATGACTCATGAGTAAAACTGATGCAATTAATACTCTACCATCATCATCATCACCTCTCTCTTTCTTTTTCCTTTTTTTAAATTTTCTCTGGCAGATACTTGAATTTAATACCTATGATCTTGAAAAGTCATCCACAAGCTATAAAGTTTCATGCAACAATAGCACCTTTTGTAGACAAAGACAACAGTGTCCTTCAGCTGGCAGTACTTGTCGATATCAAATTGATTATCTTTCAAATGATACTTCATCTAGGGGATTCGTGGTAGAGGATGTGTTGCACTTAATTACAGATGATGTTCAAACAAAAGATGCTGACACAAGAATTGCTTTTGGGTAAAATACTCAACATCTTACTGAGAATTTCTATTGATTGTGTGTATACATTTGAAGCCTCAATACATTCTTAATCTTAGCCAAAACCCATCACTTTGCTTCTTAGAATGTCTATGAAAAGGCATAGCAAGTGATATCCTAGAAACCTGTGGGTGTGTCAGGTTCATGACCTCAGATTTCCTAGTTACCAGGTTGATCCTTAAACTAACATTTCAATATCACTGCTTCTGTTTGATTATCTTTCTTTGAAATTGCTTTCTGTAATTAACCTTTGGTTTTTGGTATTTCTCATTTTCTTGGTACTAATTAATCTGTTGCAGTTGTGGCCAAGTTCAAACAGGGGTGTTTCTAAATGGGGCAGCTCCAAATGGCCTATTTGGGCTTGGATTGGATAATATATCTGTTCCTAGTATCCTTGCCAAAGAAGGGCTTATTTCAAATTCCTTTTCAATGTGCTTTGGACCTGATGGTGCTGGAAGAATCACGTTCGGTGATACTGGCAGCCCGGACCAACGAAAAACACCATTCAACGTCAGGAAATTGCAGTGAGTGGATACTATCTTTCATTCTTCTTTCAACAAGTTGTCACTTTCAGTCTTAAAAGAGTTCAACAGAAACAAGAAAAATTCTTGTGTCTAACTATAGTGCTTGTTTAATCCTTGCCAGTCCAACTTATAACATCACCATAACCCAAATTGGTGTGGAAGATAGTGTTGCTGATCTTGAGTTTCATTCAATTTTTGACTCTGGTACCTCATTTACATACATAAATGACCCAGCTTATACACGACTTGGTGAGATGGTAAGTAATCTACAATCTGCATTATAGTTTTTTAAGATTGGATAAGGAGTTTCATGTCATGGGTTGTCAAAATTTTGTTTGCAGTACAATTCAAAAGTCAAAGCGAATCGGCATTCATCTCAATCACCTGATTCTAATATCCCCTTTGAGTATTGTTATGACATAAGGTGATATTGGCTTTGAGAGAAACCATCAACTTATTTTTCTTTTGAAACGATTAGGTACTGATTTCCACTTTACCTGCAGTATAAATCAGACAATCGAAGTTCCCTCTTTGAATCTAACAATGAAAGGTGGAGATGATTATTATGTCATGGATCCTATAGTACAAGTTTTTAGTGAGGTAAGATCAGAAAATCCTTCTCTGATTTTATGATATCTAATGATTCTCAGCCTTCTTAATCCCATTTCCTTTTGTGATATATAGGAGGAAGGAGACCTTCTTTGTTTGGGAATCCAGAAAAGTGACAGCGTGAATATCATTGGACGTGAGTATTTAACTGATGAAACTTTTCTTGATAGAATATATCATCATAAAGTTTTCCATTCAGAATTATCAATCATGGTGCCTATTATTATCGTAGCAGCTACAATTAAGAGCGTTCATAGACTATAGAACAGATTGGGACAGTTTATTTTGGTCCTACCCAACCAAAATTCAACACAATCAGGAACCGACAATATGAGATACAACTAATTTAACCTGATTAATGGTCACAATATATCAATCTAACATTATGCATAACTAAATCATCAAACTATACTCCCACTAGGGTCGACCTAATAGTTATACATGAGAACATAAATTTGAACCTTAATACGACTATTTTAAACATAATAAATAAATAAATCATGAAATTAAAAAAATATAAAATTATTAACGTGTATTTTTAGAATATACTTATCGAAATAGTATCAGTATAAGGGTAATATTATATTATGTAAAATGCTATCTATTAAGTCAAAAAGTCTTATTATTATTACATAAAAAAAAAGTGTATATTTTGAAAAGAATATAAAACACCGGTTGGGTTGAGACTACCCTAGTCCATCCTCATAATAAACCAAATTTAACTTCTAAAATTCAAATATGTCAATGTTAGCTACAAATGAGGCATGGGTTAGTGAAATGGGACGGATAGGTCATGAGTATCCCTAGTTACAACTACAGCATAATTAAACACCTAAGTTGTTTTCAGGTCATGAGTATCCCTAGTTACAAATACAGCATAATTACATACCTAAGTTGTTTCCTTTGGTAAAAGTAAATGTAGATACCACGCTGCTCGTCTATCTAGTTTTAGCAAATCATAAATCAATATTATGACAAGAACATGTATGGCTTCCATAGAGTTGTTGATGAACTATTGATACAAGCTTGCAACATTAATTATGTTTATCTATATTGATGCAGAAAATTTCATGACTGGTTACAAAATAGTCTTCGATCGTGACAACATGAATCTTGGTTGGAAGGAAACTAATTGTGAGTACATTTCACCTCTTCAGCATTTGAACTTATACTTTTATCTATCTTCTTGTTAAACAATGTCATATGGTCCTGTCAGGTTCTGATGATGTGCTCTCAAATACATCACCAATTAACACACCATCGCACTCTCCTGCTGTTTCTCCTGCTATCGCTGTGAATCCCGTGGCTACATCGAATCCATCGATTAACCCACCTAATCGATCATTCAGGATTAAACCTACCTTTACATTTGCGGTGGTCCTTTTGCCACTTATAGCCATTTTTTGAGCATTCCTATGCCCATTCCATCATGATTATTCAATGAGTTATTTTTCTTCTTTTTTTTTTTTCATTTTAGTTTATTACACGAGAGGCATTATTATTTCTCTTTTTTCCACCAGTCATGATAGCCTCTGATGGACTTGTATATAACGTACCCAACATAGATGTAAACTAGAGAAAGTTCAGTTCTTATATAGTATTCCCTCCTGTTTCTGATTTTATTAATATAACGTACTAATTTTATCCTTGTTAATAATCATTTTGTTAATAATCTTTAAGTTGTCATGGATGGTGTGAAAATATAGTCTAGAGTATTATACAACACTAGCAATTAAAAAGCACAAATACTTATAGTATCTAATACGGGTAACTAGCGGGAAAAAAAGGCTTCATAAATCATAAGAATTGTAAAATGTCTTTTAAAAATTCAATTCCTTCTAAATGGTGCCTTGTATTACTGGAGGGAGTACATTGTATAGCAGTTAGCTGGCATCCTGCATACACTTGATTTAGTAAAATCATCCCGAAAATACGACTTCATCTTGATATGTGCAAACTAAACAAGAAAAATAATCTTATTATATAACCCAGAAGAGAAAACTCTCAGCAGTTAATTGTAAAGGAATAAAGCTATAACTGCTAATAAAATGATGGTGATCATGGCACAACCATAAAACGAATGCAAGTTTCAAGACTATTATCAAACTCATTAATTGATGCCGTACTACATTTAGTCGCAACAAAACAAAAATGAAATAAGCATTCCAATTATGTGAATTCAAAATTTCAAAGGATGATTTGAACAGGAACAAGACATTCAACGTCTTCGCAGAAGATTAAACTACATGAACCTCCATTGCTCAACTTCTGTCTATACTTCTTTCATAATTCTGCTTTGTTCCTTTTTCCATTGCTGGGTTCTATAGCACATAAAAGAGGCCAACTCCCCTCCTACACATTCAAGTGTGTTAATTGAAGTAAAAGGTTCAGAGCTAGTGCCTCTTTTTCTTCATACCTTTAATGTGTGATTTTCCATCTTTCCTTGTCTTATCATCAGAGGGTAACTGAACTTGCTTTGATTTCATCTTAATTGATTTAACCAAAGATGATAATTCATATTTATCTTTCTTTGACTTCAAAGCATCTAATCCTTCTTCCTCACCCTTCATCCTACCAGAATCATCAGAAGACAATTGCATTCCTTTTAGTTTTGTAGGTTCCCTTTCCACTGGTGGATCCGCATTATCCTTCTGTTGCTTCTGTGCTAGCTGCCTGGCATATGTTGCACTCCTGCAAACATATTTTGGAATAAAATATAAGCAAGTTTGCTACATTGAAAACAGCATATACAAGCTTCTTGAACCAGAGTATAATCAGATATCAAGAACATCAAATCTTGGCAATCATAACTAGTGTACCACAAGTTAAACATGCAAATATTAGCTAGTCAACCAGTCATGAACAAATGTCACTCATAAAATTGGTATAACATGTAAGTTGCTATTAATTTAATAGAAATCTGGCTGCCAGCTGCATGTAAACTTTTAGTTGAAAGAAAATTATCATGCAAAAGAAATACATTTTAAACATTTGATTAAAATACTTCATTTTCACCCACTGGGAGAGAAATGGCCATGATGAAAAACTAGAAGTTGGCACTTCTCTAATTGTTTTGCAGCTATCTACAATTACCCATTAGTAGAACAAGAGCACTATAAAACAGAAAATACCTTTTAAATTGTGGGTCGGTAGGATCAATTGCATAGTCAGGTGAGAAAAGAGCTGAAAAACGTGGATCATCGTATGCCTTACTTGGTATCTTCTCCTCATCAATACCATTCTCCTTCCTTTTTCCCTTGCTTTTTTTAAATTTTAGATTATATCCCTTGACGCCAGTATCTGCCCCCTTATCATCAGCAAGCAGCAGTTCAAGCTCCTCTTTGCTCACTTTGTCTAGCCCATCAATCTCTTTGTGCCTTTGTTCTTCATCTTCTTTATTTTGTGGCTTCTTCCTCTTCTTAGCAGCAGGCTCCTCAATGAAGAAGTCATCTGCTTCTTCAGTTGCCTCTTGATCAGTATCATCACTATCATCATCATCTGATGAATACTTTCTTTTATTTTTCCCAGCCTTCTTTTTCTCACTTTTTTTACTCAAATATGCATCCCAAACTGTTTCTGATTTTTTATCCTTCTTTTCCATAATATATTTGCTTAAATCTTCCAAACCTGTATTGAAGGTGACCTCCATATTCTGGATATTATCATGTTCATTGCCTCCATCTGAATCATCACCGGACTGGAGTAAAGCACGATACTTGGCTCGTTTTTTTGCCATTTTATCAGGCTGATCATCTGTCTTGTTGTTATCCTTGCTATCATCACTTTCACTCTCATCAGAAGTCAAGAATTCCTTCACTTCAAACTCGGCTAGCTATTAAAGAGGAAGGTAAGATAAGAAAAAAAAGTTCAACATGAAGCAAATGGCAAAAAACAAATACAATAAATATATAAAAAAGATATATACAAGAATATCCATGCTTCTCAATATCTGCTTACATAGAAAAAAATTGATGCGTGTAATAGAAACATTGGCACTGTAAAATATAAATGTGAGCATATACATGTGCATGACACAGATATTTACAGGCAAGGTGGCATAGATCAATAAATTGTGCATATTTTCTTGCAATATGTATGAGGAATCTTTAAATAATTTTATAAATAACACCATGTAGAAATGACTATATAAAAGATGGGAATACTTAAGTCGCAGAATGACACTATCCAAGCCAAGAATTTTTCCAAATAGGAAAAAAATTAACCACAGTATGCAAGCTGACCTGCTCATCAGTGAGTTTCCGATTCAATGTCTTTGCACGAAGAGGTTCATCATCATCCCAAGTAAGATTAACCTCACTGTGCTGAAGTGCTCGAGAATAGAAATCTTTGCACTCATAATTTGCAGGTACCTACGAGAAGAGTCAAACTTTGCCAATTATTGTTATACTGCATAAATACAGCATATGTGCATGAATGTGCACACGTAAAGAGACCCTATGAATTTAAATAGTCCACTCCACCTCAATCAATTTTCTAATTGTATTTTCAAATCTGGCATACTAATGAATGTCAACTACAATCACATCTTAAATACCTCAGTAGCAACATCCCGAGGCAGGTGTTTGAATTCCATGTTGTCTGGAATAAACCTTAAATCGAGCGCATTAGATGACTGTTTTAATTCAAGACCATCACATTCTTTGTAAATGTAATTTGCTGTGGCACTTGAGTCACATTCCACCACAGCAAAATAGTACCTGGGAAGCAGAGAAAGAATAAAGACATAATATGATAAGAGAAAAAACGAGAAACAAATGTAAATTACATGGTAAACATATCTATTAAAATACTGAACTTAGAATGCTGAAAAGGTCACTTCAGTTTTCTTAGTTGTACGTCATGGATACATGTATCTATTACAGAACAGTTTACTCAAACACATATATGGCATAACAATAGGAATGACATGTGAAATGTCAGACATGAGTTTCAACATACAAGAGTGAATAACAATATGTGCTTCTGAGGTCTTCTGATCTTGAGAAACACCCAACTGGATCATCACCATAAAACATGAGTAATCCAATCCACTTAGTTGGGAAACAATATAGTCATCAGAATGACGTGTCAGAGGTCCTCCGTCAGAACTTGGTTCCCTTTACCATCATGAAGAACTCCAAAAGCACTAAATGTTGATTCTGGCAAAGGGGCAATCATCATTGGCTTTGGAAAGCTGAAAGTGACTAAAAAATGTCCCATACATGATCAAGGAACTCAGTTTGACTGAATGATGTTGGGCCTGATCTTAGGCAGCTGATGGGTATTTGGATCATGAAATCCATCAGCTTCCGTTGTGTTTTGGGAGCTTAATGCCCATCAGCATGCATGGCATTAAAATTTTATTGATCATACTGATATCATGCTAGATTATAAGAAATTGGGATAACAAAGGTAGGAGGAAACCAACAATGAGTGATCTTGCCTTATTAATCATCTTTAAACATTACTCTTTAGTTCAACAATACTAGCATGTAAAATATTCCTCATTCCTGAACATTATATTATGAAAACATATGCATTGATGTAATGAGTTCTAGAAGGACAAAGTAATAATTTTATAACAAATGATAGAAAGCACTATAAACTGATAAAATTACTATAAGTGTAGACAATATATCAAATTACTAGTGATTTTGATAGTTACTTACCGCATCCTGCTCTTCTCATATGCACGCAGTTTCTCATTGTCAAGGTCATCATTGGTGCTATCTTCATCATTTTTTTCATCTTCATCATCAAATAGACCAATAGGTCCACGAACTTCCTCCTCTTTCATACGTTGAAGGCCAAACTCAGATGGATAGACCCTTACCGATTTGATCAGACCATTAGGTGGGACAAATGAGCTTAACAATACATACAAATCAACAGCCTAGCAAAAACAACACAGGTGGCATTTTAGTCAAACATGTCCCAACATGCTCAAATTAAATATTTCTCATATTAAGATTTATTGCAGAAAATGTGCATTAGACTTGAAATACGTGCATACCTTAACATATCTCCAGTCCATATTAACAACTGCAACCCTATGTGTTTCTTTGTCAATCGTTGCTATGTCTTCCTGTCCACACAATAATATTTCAAAAGGACCAATGCATGTTAAAAACAGCATCACACAAATCAGAGATGAGAAATGTAATACAGTACCTGGACATCAGAGGCTTCTTCCTCGTAAACTTCCTCGTCTGCATCTTCATCTGTATCTGTATCTGTATCTGTATCCACATCTGACTCTGATTCACTGGTTTCTTCTGACTCAGATTCACTGGTCTCTTCTGACTCAATTTCTTTGTCACTCTCCGGTTTCACTCGATTGGCTTTCACCAATTCCTCTTCATTCTCTTCTTCCTCATCACTACTCTGCTCAACTTCCTTTTCATCAATTTTGTAGTAATGGCGCAGAGAACCAAGCTGAGAGGTTGGGTTGTTCTTGGGCTTGCCTCTCTTGTCAACAGGAGCAGAAGAGGGCAAAAAACTCTTGTGAGTGAACATGCGGTTAAAGCGAGAATCAACGGCCACCTTCGTTTCACGCTTTGGAGCCTCACGAAACCGAGGATCCGTGTGAGCCTTTGAATATCGAGGATCACTGATGCGGATAACCTTGGCATCACTGGGTGATGAATAATTTGAACTCAAATTATCCTTATACTTCTTCCCTTTGTCCTTGTGGTTCTTCCCGTTTGCATTTTTGGATCCCATTATGCTCTAGTTGAACACTGTCAATAGAAGAAAGTTAAGGCTAGGGTTTATGGGATATGTTCTAGTAATCCCATACACCAAAAAAAAAGCATTGAACTCACACAATCACAGAGTTGAACTTGAAAACACCAATTTCTATCATTTTCAAAACAAAGGAAAATACAAAGAAACCAAGCAAACAATTAAAAGAAAATAAAAAATGACCTTAGACATGACAATTGAAGACCAAATAACTGAATTGGCAAATTTCCAACCAGAAACACATAAGCTAAAAGGGAGAAAGTAGTGTCGAACCTTATCACCTGATAGCGTGTTGCTCTGTGGAACGAAACAGGGGAGGAAGAACGGCGCAGAAACTGAGGAGGAAGAACGGCGCAGCAAATAGCAATAGGGTTGCCTTCTTTCCTTCTTTTTTTAAATTTCAAAATTATAAAATTATAAAATAAAATTAGTGCTTTAGTCTCTCTTTTTTCGTCAAAACGCACGAATTGTGTATTCTATGAAATCTTTTTTAAAAAATTATTCAATTAATTTTTTTTTTTAAAAAGCCCAAACGTTGAATGTTACTTACGTGCGATTCGTGCATAGGATATTCATGCTAAATAGCAACACTCAATCGATATCTAGCACAAAATAAAACAAAAAAACCAAAAAAAAACAGTTAAATATAATAATTAATGGGATCTTCAAGCACACTATATTGCATAATAATATTAATAATTTAAAAAATTATACTTTATGATAATGATTGATATCTATCACAAAATTCTTCTTATTTTTAGCTCAAATTTTTTAATTCATTTTTCTTACAACTCATATATATTAAAAAATCAAAATATTTTACAACCTGCTTAGCTTGAATTTAGGTTTTAATTTAAAATATATGTAATTAAAAATATCATTTCATAAAAATATTTTGTTTTAAATTTTTTGTTATTGTAATGAGGAACTCTTATTTTAGATTGATTAAAATATTATTTAATTATTTGAATCACTATCTACTTAACATATAATTAATTTTTATTTCTTTTTGTATTTTTTAAAATCATAGTCTACCCATATTTTATTTTGTTGAATGGTCTGGCCAAAACGTCCCATAACCAAATTATTCAAATACTAAACAGATACATCTGCATGTTTTCATTCAAATTTTTGAGAAAAAAAATAACAAACTTCTTTACTATTGATATAGTTTTGCAAAGGAATCTACTAAAATGTCTAAGTTCTTAAAAACATGAATCGTATTATTAAACTTCTACAAATCATATCTAGATAAAAGGAGTGTTAACATATAAGCTATTATTTATTATTTTAATAGTCTCCAAGCAATCAAATTCTAAAATAATATTTTATAATCAATTTCCTTTGCCATTTTCAAAACATAAAACATTGTTCAAGATTTCGCTTTAAGAATAGAACAAAACTTCAGTCTCATAAAGAAAACTTTATCAAATATTTTGTTCTAGTATTTCATATATTTTTTATTTTATTTAAAATATTAAGAAAATTGTATGAAAAAATTATTATGTATAAAAATTTAAAAAGGATTTAAATTTTATTAATTTAAAATAATTATAAATTTTAAAATATAAAATTATAAAATAACTCAATTATTTAATAACTATATTTGTAAATAAAAAATATTATATTTAATTATTTATTTTTTTATAGTGATATTTATTTAATTATTTATAAAAAATTAAAAAAATTAAACATAAGAATTAAGTAAATTAGATGCAAACTATTGAATTAATATATTATTTCAATTCCCAATAGACATAAATTTTAGGATAAAAATCATAATTGATGGTTGAAAGCGTGATGAAAGTAAAATAAAAAAATAAAAAGATAATCAATCAGATTCGAAGGTTAATTATCAATAAAACCTAATTAATATTCTATATCAATAATATAGTAACTAAAAAATTAAAAATAAAATAAAATCTCTATATTATCACTTTAATTCCAATACTTAATTATTTATATTAACTCCCTTTAAAAGAACTACTTATATTAATTTTAATTCAGAAGAAGAAAAAAAACTTAACTACTTATTATTATTTTAGCCTTAAAAATATGTTTTGTACAAATTTTAAAATTTTATACTAAATATAAATAACAAATCGCATTTTGAAAGAAATTTTTGAAATTTTCTTATTTTCACCTCATATTTTTGGAGGAGCAAATTCGTATTCATGCTTTTTATATGGACGCTCTTTACTTCATATGAGCCTAACAGGTGGCTCGAGCAGAATGCGCCAGTACGCATTCCTCCATATATATACCTCATTTGATTAAGCCATCTCTTTTTTATTTTATTATTTTTAATTTTTAATTTACTCTGTTGCTGTTGTTGTTGTTGTCGTCTCCTTTTTCTGGACGCAACCCCAATCTTCACTGAACCGCACCGCTTCCATTTCATGGCGTTCGTTCACTACTTGCTCGCAGTTCCCGCCGAACACTTCCCAACAAACCCTCCCAAACCAAACCCATCGCTGTCGTCCACGATTTCCTCACACTGTTTAAACCTCTCTCCCACTCTTCGCCCCAAAACACTCAAACTCTCACTATTCTCCAGCCTCCGCAGAATCGGTCACAAAGGTAAAAATAATAATATTTATTTATTTATTTAATGTTAAAAGCCGCTAATTTTCAGCATTTGCTTTGAATTCAGCTAAGGCGAAGCCGCAGGAGCCGGAAGTAACTGTTGCGAGTGATGCGTTTACGCATTTCAAGCATCTGCTTCTACCTATTACCGATAGGAATCCCTATCTCTCTGAGTGTACAAGACAAGTGAGTCTCTCTAGTGTGATGATGATGCACATTAATTTTTGTGTTTATTCATCAAGCACTGACTTGAGGTTGTTGTTGTTGTTTTCGTTGTGTTTTTTTTTTGTTAGGCTATAGCAACCACCTCTGCTTTAGCTAAAAAATATGGAGCTGACATTACTGTTGTTGGTAAGTTCTTGTAACTTAGTGTGTGTGTGCAAAGTGCAAACCTCTTGTTGAATTTGGAGAGGAAGAAAAGTGTGGATAAATTTTTCATTTTTCAAATTCAAATAGTTGTATAATGTTTATGCTAGATACTTGCAAAGAGAGCTTTACTGTTCATAATGCTTCTATCTTGCTCGAATAATATGATTGCTTTTCGTGAAGGATTATTTCGGTCTCTACTAAAAATTCAGCTCCCAAACATCAGGGTTGTTGTGTTAAATTGTAAAGGGAACAAGTCTCTTACATTATTTTGTATGCATGATTTGCAGATTTGTGTGTTTGAATTAACTTATTTTGGGGAAATAATTGATTCTATTGGTACCTTTAGACACTGTTTCTTTGGAATTAAGCTGAACATAAAGAGCAACGGGGTTTATGTGCTTTGCAGTTATTGATGAACAGCAGAAGGAGTCACTGCCTGAGCATGAGACCCAACTATCCAGTATCCGTTGGCATCTATCTGAAGGTTTGTAATAGCTATTTTCTTTGTTTCACTTATTGCAATTTATCTGTTGAGACCCTTCAAAGCACAATACCATAATATGTTTTCTTATTCTGTGAGCATCCCTTCACAGCATGAGCATTTTCTTTGAATGTTTTTGTATGGCAAGTTTTCATGTATGGTGATTTGTGTTTTTATGCAATGGTTATTTACTTATTTTATATGAATTGTTCTGAATGTTCTTTCCACAAAAAATTGGTTCTTGACAAAGTATGTGGGCTTTTACTTTGATCCATGTTGCCATTGCCAACCATGCTTTAGCTTTAGTGGGAAAAGACTTTTGATGTTGTTTTATTATTTAAAGCCTTGTTTGGATAAATTTTTCCATAAATACTTTTATAGGAGAAGAAAATAAGAAGGAAAAATGAAAAAAGCTTCTTTCATAAGCTTAATTTGAACACATGCTTAATCAAATTTTAGCTTGTGGGAGAAATTTATTTCATTTAGCTTCTCCAGAAGCTAATTTCAACTTGTAAATAAGCTAATTTTACCTCATGGGTGAAGCTTATTTCATTTTATCTTATTTTCTTCTCCTACAAGTGCTTTGGAGAAATTTATCTAAATATGGCCGGCCTTAGTTAAATTCTGTTTCTGTCCTTTTATGATAATTGTCTAAGATCAAATTGGATATACAGGACAGCTAGTATAAGAGTTTCATGTAGTTTGAAGTCATTTAAAGATTAGGGATCTTGGGGTCGTATTTTTATCATTTTCAGTCACACATTCATGCGATAAAGTTGGGTTAAAATTAAGGATTGTTAATGTGTTATCAATTATTGTTCAATCTACTTGTTGTGTTTCATGATAAAAATGCAGGTGGGTTGAAGGACTATAACTTGCTAGAGCGGCTTGGTGATGGCAACAAGCCAACAGCAATTATTGGTGATGTTGCTGATGACCTTAATTTGGATTTGGTAGTTATTAGCATGGAAGCGATTCATACGAAGCATATAGATGCAAATTTGCTTGCTGAGTTCATTCCCTGTCCTGTCATGCTTTTGCCATTGTAGTTTGCATTGTTTTTAAGATAGGAAACGGTTTTTGTTTCATCCGGTCTGTCTTCTCTGATGCAATTTGATATTCCATCATGTTGTTTAGCATTTGCTACTCCAGTGTCAGGAATGTTTTGTTAAAAAATGCACAAATGTGCCTAACTAAGGTGGGGTGTGTATATATATGTATGCTGCCGAAGCATGACTAATTTTTATGCATGGAAAGGAAGCATGTTAGATTTTTCTTTTGTAGACTAATTTTTCTAAAATGATAAATACGGGAGGAATTTGGATCCTTTGATCTGAGCTTGAGGAATGTGGATCTGCTATTTTAAGTTTTGGATATATGTCTGCTCGACGTTGACATTTGAAAAACTCCCATTGCTTAGGTTATTGACCTGCAATGTTCTCTCTTGAACAAGATTCATAAATATCAATTGCAATTTAACTTATAATGATTCAGAGTTCTGGTTCTGGAGAACATATTTACTTTGAATATATCCGCTATTTATCATGGGTGGATACCATCTATGTTTAAACTTCGATTTATACTTCACAAATTCCTCCCACTTCTGTAGTTGGACTTAAATTCTGAAGTTTGAAGTTTCAGAATGAACCATGCTAGTATATTGGAAAGCTTTTGGTGGGAACATTTGTCAACATTCAGCGGTGTTAATTTAGAGCCAAATGAAATTTCATTTAAATTATAAATTTGTGTTTGAAACATTTTGGCTGAAAAAGAAGTGGTAGAGATATTCGTTTTTAACAGATTGAATTAAATGGTTCGAGGGAAAAAAAACAATTGATGAAATGTAATATTTTTTATAATATTAACTCATTGATTGGGTTTAAAATGTAAATTTGATTCAATCTAAATTGGTTTGTCTCAGATTTTCGTTTGAAATTTTCATACATAAATTCTTCAAGTTTATGAGAGAGAAAATATTTTTATTCAAATGCATTAAATACACGATTAAAACAATTTATCAAAATAAACGATATTCCAGATGAAAAACTTATCAAACTATGTCATTATATAGGTCTTTTTACACAACACTGGAGCAAATATAATATTAACTCATTCACCACTCCGTACTTTCTTCCAAAGCAAATGTTCGGAGTAGTTAGATGATGATTCTTCACTATTGAATCTCAAGTTGGCAATGTGGTACCCCAATTTCGACAAATAATCTCTATCCACTGAATACTTTTAGAAGAAGAAAAAAACAGTCCTATGTCAAAGAAAGAGTAGTTGCGATTGTTTGAATACTTGCAGCTGTTGTTGGGGAAATTAAAATGTGAGATTAATTCGTTGTTCCATATACACGAGCTCAGTAAGAATAAATCACAAACCATCATGTCCTCTCCCACATTTCAAATTCATTGGGAGGTATTATTGCCCTTGGAAGCTGAGGCACCCGCTTATTTTTTGTTATATTTACCTTTCTCCCATTGCCAAATCCTGCATTGACCTCCTTCTTCAATTAACTATCTAGCTTCACAAATACCTGGCCACATGAAACTTGGCATGTAGCGTTTCCCAAATAGAGTTATTTGAAAATATCTAGCTTTAATAACCCAGTATGCCAAAGAGTATCATTCTCCAACAACCTCAGCCATTGTTTAGCAATTATGGCCAAGTTAAAAACATTTCACAAAATGGAAACCTAGTCCACCTTCTCTCTTACTCTTTGAGAGCTTTTTCCAGCATATCTAATGGATATGAACCTAATTCAATCTCAAAAGTCAATTTATAAGATAAAGATTATCCTTCACCTATTTATTCTATATTGACCTTATTTTTAACCAATGTGAAACTTAAGTTTTTCCCAATAGGATCTTCCTTCCATCTATATCTCCTTCTAGGAAAATCATGTTATATAAGTCACTCAATCTTATCACAAATCAACTGTGATAATAGAAAACAACTCATAACATTAGGGAGATAATTGTGGCCAAGGAAGACAACCTAATCCTGAGAATCATTCCTTGCTCCCAAGATATATATGATGGACATAGATGAGAGAACTTGAACACATAAAATAAACAAATATAAGGATAAAGAATCATCTTACCTAAGACCTCTATGTGGCTTGAATAGTCTAAGTATACTTCTATTCATCATCACTTTTCAAACAAAATCCATGATAAGAGAAAGTCAACATGTTGGAAAACTTATAGAGATCATGACATTCTCCAAGAAAAACTACTCCACTTCGTCAAATGTTTTGGACATATCGAGTTTCAGGTCCATGAACTCTTTTTTCCCTTTATTCTTCATGAAATGATAACATTCAAAAGCAATCAATGCATTATCTATAGTAAGCCTATATTTGAAACAAAAACGCTCTGGAATTTCTCAATTATATCTGATAGTACCCTCTTTAGTTTGTTCACAATTGTTTTTGTTAAGAATTTTGAACAGTACATTATACAAAGTTATGTGTTACCATGTGAAAAAAATGTAACTATCCAAGTTAAAAAAAAAATCTTAACGGTAATAGCATGAGAGATCAATAGGAGTTATTTCTGTTCATGTAAAACATATAAATATTTGCAAAGAAGTTGTTGCTTGGCCATAAGATAGAAAGATTCGTCACGTGACATGTCAAAAAATCTTTTAAATTTTTTTTTAGTTCCTGAATTTTTTTAACTAGTTTTAGTATCTTAAGTTTTTTTTTTCCTGTCAGCAAGGATGAACAAAAATATTAATGGTTAAAAAATTTAGGGACTAAAAACATATAAGAAATCAATTCCTTATGTGATATTTTTTACTGTGCACAACTATATCATCATCCAAGTTTTTATAAATTTATATTCTTTATTAATTCTGTTTAATTTTTCAAAAAAGTACGTATTATTTTCTTGATTAATTTTTTCTTCATCGGGATTATTTTATTCTTGGCACTACACTTTATTTATTTCAGTAGAAAATACACTATTTATTTATTAGGTTCTTAAAAATGTTACTATTAGGATTTTTTGGTTAATTGGTTGTACTAAGACATGCTACTTTTTATACAATATTTTTAGTTGATCCATGTCATTCCGTTATCTTTTAATATAAATAATTGGATATAAAACTAGAAAAACCTCTCTTTAATGTGACTTTCTGCCTTGAAAAAATGTAAAACTAATTTCTCTTAAGAAAGGAAGGAGAAGGTAAAATCCAAATAATCCTATTTGATTTTGTTGACCAAGTTTGATGAAATGAGTTTTGTTTTTTTATTTATTTAAAAAAGTCTTTTTTCATACATATGATTGGGAAATCAAACTCTTCCTATATTTAGAAAATTCACTCATTTACTAATTATGTTAGACGTTATTTGTCTAGCACCAATCATGTCAGTATTAAAAAAGTAGTGAATCAATGAAATTAGTTGGAGGTTTGGAGCAATTGAGTTGATCAATAATTAATTGATTTTACGTTTGCATAGAGCAAGCTGTCACCAGTTGGGGATTGAGAAATCTACTTAATTTAACTATAATTTATTTATTCTTTTAATTGTATACATATTAAGTAGCAGTCATAAGCTTGATAAATATATATTTTTCTTCATACAGGATAGCAACTCCTTAAATTTAACATATTGTAAACATGATAAATACACATGTAACATAAAAAAAACTTGATTAATACAAGCCATTGAAGTAAAATTGTCTTAAGAAAGGAGAAGGTAAAATGTAAACAACACTGTTTAATTTTATTGCCCAGGTTAGATAAAAATGCGAGCACCATTAGAAATAGGTCTGAATCAATAAAATTAGTTGGAACAATTTAGTTGATTAATTAATTGATTTTACGTTTATATAGAGCATGCTGTCCACACTAGTTGGGGATTGAGAAACTCTAATTAAACTATACTTGATAACTATATAAATTTTGAGTAAATATGTTTTTTCTCTCTCTAATTTTTGTTAAAGTTTAATATTAATATTTCTAGAAAAAGTTGCCTATTTTAAATCCTTCTAATTTTGAAATGATTTTTTTTTCTTAGACATTATCTAAACCATTTTTTACTCTTCAACACTATTTTAAACATTTTAAAGTTACACACAAATGACACATGATAATAAATGTATGTGTGACGGAATGCACACATAAATGAAAAATAATGGTCTAATTATTGTCGTTTTGGTTCTTAATTAGACTATCACAGATACACTAGTTATCACTTGTTATCCATATATATATATATATATATATATATATATATATATATATATATATCATCAACTCTCACGTAAATAATAAAGTTTATGTAAACACAAAAGTTTACCCTTTCAAAAATCTAAATCACACTTTAATACTATCAAACGCCAAAATAACAATCAATTACACTCTCTCCAAGACCAACATCACAATTTATCCTTGAATCAATAAATCACGTTAAACAACTATTCACGTCTTTAAAAATACAGTCACGATATTAGAAACTGAATTATCTATGTCAGGTAATTCAAATGTTAGGTAAGTTTAGATTTAGTTGTATATGCAATACAAGATTTTCGAAGAGGCTTATATTTAAAAATTACAAAATAATATTTTAAAGGTATAATAAATTATAAATAAAAAATAAATATTAAAGAAAGTTACGTATCTTATATTGAGAATAAAACTAATCCTTATTTAAAATTTCTTACAATACAGGGTAATAATTTTTTTTTTAAAGATAGACGGAATATTTTGATGATAGATATATCAGAAAGATTTTAATTCTCTACAGTCTACACCAATATACTAAATATCTATTATGGAGAGAATATTATTTTTGAAAAGGTAGACAGAATATTATATATTCATAATTCATAATTACAATAATTTGAAAAAAGAAAGAAAGAGAGTTCAGCCTATTTTAAAAACAATTTTAGTAAGAGTCTTTATTTTTAAATATAGAAATACGTATTTAATATAATATATGAGATATTTTTAAATATATATTACATCTAAAATATCGTGATTCATCTTCATTTAACAAATATATCAGATATTATATTAGATTTGTATTTCTATATCTTATCACAATTTTGAATAATTACTATTTGGTTTTTAATAAAACAGTACAGTTATCTTCTATCTTTAATTTAATCTTCAGAATTAGATTAGATGTGTATTTCAATATTTTATCACAATTTTGAATAATTACTATTTGTTTGTTATGGTCTATCTTTAATTTAATCTTCAGAATGAAATTATTATTCACGGGTAGGGGTATTTGGGTAAAGTGCGACATCAAAGAAAACCTGGTATAAGAAACGTATTTTCTGATTCTGAGAGTCACAGTGAGAAGAAGAAAGAAGCGAGCAAAAAAGCACAACAACAAACAAGGTGACCCCACCCTCCCTTCCCTTCCCCCTTCCTATAAATGCTCACACTCTAACAAACCAAATACCTCTCCCACTTGCGATCGGAAGAAAGAGATCATCAAACCCTAACACGCTCTCTCTTTCTCTCTCCGAATCCGAATTTTTTTATCACCTTCTCCTCGATCATTGTGATCGAGATTGAGATTAACCCTAACACACACGCACACGCACACTGTTGCTATTCCGATTGTGATTCCGATTTCTATGGCTATGAGCGGTGCGTCTTCCAATCATTCCCCCAAGCCCGGCGTCTCCTCGCCATGGAGCCAGATTGTCACTGCCGCTGCACCTCCTTCCTCCACCTCCCCGCCGCCTCCACCCGTCGTCGACTCCGCCGTCGCGGTCAATACTCCGCCGCCGGAAGATTCCGACAACGGCGGCGGAAACAATGTCATTACCGGCAAGAGGCCTGCGTGGAATAAACCCTCGAATGCCGCTTCTTCTTCCGTCATGGGCGCCGATTCCTGGCCGCTGCCGGCGGAGTCCGCTCGCGCCCCGACCAAATCGCCGTCTCCTTCGCCATCGCCGTCCGAAATGACGAAGGCTTCCGCAGACATATCCTCCGTGCCGCCACCATTGCAGGTTTTGTTCTTTCGAGATTTCTTTTGGAATATTAAATAAATGCTTACGTTGCTATATTTTTTTTGGTGATTATCCGTTCTGATTGTTAGTGTTTGTTGGTTTCTCTTTCATATTTTATCAACTCAAAACAATGCAGTGTAGTCTTTTTATTTAGTTAGAATTTAGATCAAGGTTGATGATGCATGCGGTTGCAAATTGAATTTATCTTTTACCTTTTCTGGAATATTTGTTGTTTGGTTTTATACGTGCACGTGTGTGTATTGTAGGGTTCTGGAAGCGTGACTCCCTCACCACAGAGGAATGTTAGGGATAATGTTAATGCGAACAACAACAATACTGTGCAGACTCACCAGAAGTCTTTTAAGCGCAGCAATTCGAACACCTCTTCTAATGGAGGGCATCATCCACCACAAATGTCTGGGCCTCAAGGTCCGATTGCTCCTGCTGGGTCCCACAACTATAATTCGTCACCAAAGGAGCATCAACCCAGAGCTGGATTTTTGCCTAATGATCACCTGCCACAGCGAAACTCTTTTAGGCACCGGAATGGCAGTGGTCCACATCAGCGCGGAGATGGTCACCACCATCATAATTATGGGGGCAGGCGTGATCAGGACCACCGTGGAAATCAGGACTGGAATAATCACCGGAGTTTTAATGGTAGAGACAACTTTATGTCTCCGAGATTTGGTCCGAGGTTTATAAGGCCTCCACTGCCTCCTAATCCTGCTCAATTTTTCCCACCACCACCTCCATTGCGCCCTTATGGGGGCTCTATTGGGTTTCCTGGTATGCGCTGTTAATGAATGCAAAGATGACCTTTTAGTGTTTATGTACATGGTCTGATGATTGTATGCATTTGCAGAACTACCTCCTCAGATGGTTTATGTTCCACCTCCGCCACTGGAATCAATGAGA
Source organism: Glycine latifolia (assembly GCA_013407115.1). Taxonomy (NCBI): domain Eukaryota; kingdom Viridiplantae; phylum Streptophyta; class Magnoliopsida; order Fabales; family Fabaceae; genus Glycine; species Glycine latifolia. Next base: position 36,702,085 of record CM023948.1, read on the forward strand.
GGTGTTCCTTTTGTTTCTCCGATACCATCTAATGCAATGTTTTTCCAACCTCCAGATAATCAGTTGCATACTAAGATTGTCAACCAGATTGACTACTATTTCAGGTGTTGCTTATACTTTGATCAGCCACTATTTTCATTTTGTTTTATGATTTTTAATTGTTTTAGAATGTTGACTGTAGATTTGCAAACAAATTGTCTTTTGCAGCAATGAAAATTTAGTTAAAGATATATACTTGCGGCGGAACATGGATGACCAGGGCTGGGTTACTATAAATTTAATAGCAGGCTTCAAAAAAGTAAGTTGTTTGGGTGTATTTGATTGGTTGGTTTTTATCTTTGAAGTTGGTTGCTTGATTGTGTTTATAACTGACTAATAATATACTATGCTCCATTTTCTTAAAAAAAAATTTATATAAATAATTTTTCTGTTGGAGGATTAGATTCTTTTATATTATTAATATCCTCTAACATTTACCTTAAACTTTCTGTTGTATATTGGATGATGGTTGATGGAAATATTCTTATGACCCGATTTACCCTTTAATTTTATTGTTCTCTCAGTGACAATCATGGGATGACAAACAGTGGTAGCATATTTTTTGTGTTGCATATGCTTGTTGTCTTGCTATGGTTGCAGAGTTCCTCACATTATATCAATGGAAAATGTTTCTGAGGGAAATATGAATTTACACTTTTAAGATCAGTATTTATATCAAATTCAAGGTATGCAACAGATATGTTGCTTGGTAAGTGCTACATTTTTTAAGCATGGGATTAGGATGTAGAAGCTGCAATCTATCTGAACTAGATTTCTATTTCAGCAATTAATTGAATTGTTTAGATAGTGATTAGAAACAGCTTCTGTGAAAAAAATTGTGTTCTTTTTAATTATGTATTTTTTGTTACTTAATTTAATGTGATGATAATATGAAATTATTTCTAGTTGACCTATTATACTAACAGGAAATTTCTTGCATGTGTTGGGCTTCTGTGATAGTGTATTTTTCTCTTTAACTATCTTTGCTGGAATTTTGAAATGCTAGTGAATGTAGGATTCTAATAATAAAATGTATTTTATACATGCATATTTCGTCCACCATTGCAAGAATACAGAACTGTTTCAAAGAAACTAAGTATTAAACCCTTTTAATTTCACTTTTGTCTTTTCCCTTGGATTTCAAAGTCAAAGTTCTTTTAACTTCATTCAATGTTGATGATGTCAATGATGATGAAGGTGATAAAGTCATCCCTACAGTAAACAAAGTGTTCTATGTAATGAATGTATTGTGTTAAGTATTTTTCTAGGTATTACTGTTGTGTAAACCCTGATGTAACATAGCAAATATAGTGAGGATCTCAAGAAGATTAAATCATCAGATTTAAAATTAAAGTGTTCAGTCATTTATGTAAGTGGGCATAATGTATATGGATATTGAACTTGCCAAATTATCTAGAATTTGATTTTCACTGACATAGGTGAAATGGAAATGGATGAGTAAATGAGTATGATTGTCTTTAGGCGTTTTCCTCCTGTGCTTGATTTTTGGACTCTCACTTCTAAAGCTGATTTAATATATGTGGGATACTCTGTAAGAGTAGAGTTTATCATATATTGTGGTTCTGTGTTTTATTTTTCAAGAATTCAATTACCCTCTCCGTTCCAAAATAAGTGATGTTCTAGGTTGTTACACACAAACTAAGAAAAGTTAATAAATTGATTAAAGAGAGTAGTAATTTTACAAAACTAACCTTATTATTAATATTACAACTAAAGTGACACTTATTAGGGGTTTTAGTGGGGGAAAAACAATTAATGAAAAGCTAACATGACACTATGGGACAATTTCCCCCCCTTCAAATTTGACATTTATTTTGGGACAGAGGGAGTACCATTCTGACCAAGTTTTGTTGATTTTTTTGCAAATATCTTCTTTGGAAATGTGGGTTGAAGCATCATTCACCATTAGATGACTAATGTTGTTTTGTCCCAGGTCAAGTATTTGACGGAAAATATCCAGATTGTGTTAGATGCTGTTCGAACTTCATCTGTTGTTGAAGTTCAGGTATTTTCTTAAGCTTGCCTTGAACTTCTACTTTTTAAAATTTAAGTAAACCCGATATTTCGGGTATTGTTTGTTTGAGTTATATTAGTTTGTTAAATCTCATTTATTTTAAATTTATTCCTCTTCAATTATATAGGGTGACAAAATAAGGAGAAGAAATGATTGGAGGAGATGGATCATGCCTGGTGGTCAGGTTCCTAATGTTAGAGGTTCTCAAACCATTGGACAGCTGTCAGAACAAGTTCAAAACATTGCTCTGGAGACAACTAACAATAACGATGCTGGAGTATTAGATGTTTCACAGAATAGACCTTTTGGGGATTTGAATAGTCAATATCACCATTCCACTAGCGAGGGTACTGCTCAAGTCGGTATTCAAGTTTCAGATCATTCTATTTCTGCAAGAAATTAGAGCTGCAGATGCTCTTTAAAACATTTTTTTGAAGAATATTCCTTCAGAGGGAAGCAGGAAGCAGGAGGGATCATGGTCTCAAATTTTACATATTGCACAGTGGGACAAGATTTCTCATGAGGTATCTAGGAAAACATGATTGAGAAATGGGAGGAAAATACCTTTTACATAAAACAGGAAAAAACACCAAATGGTAAAAATGGCCCGCAAAAGGCGCATTTTATATATTCTGTGTTTTTGGAGCTAGTAGCATGACTCTTGCGATAATTACTTGTTTATATGGGGTTTAATGTTCCTATTCTGGTGGTGGGATGGTAACTTGCTTTAATGTGGGGATTGTTTTTTATTTTATTCCCCTGAATTCCCTTAAGCTTTTTAAAATCTTTGGGGTCATATTCCCACCTGGTTTAGGAGCATTATATGAGATCAATGATCATGGGTGTTGAATGAGTTTGATAGCTACTAGTTGATGACTGTGAGTGAAGGGGAAAGATGGCTTTCTGCCGATGGAGCTTGTCCCACAACTGCTTTACAGAATGATTGTATGATGCTATTTCCGCTCACATCATCTTTGGAATAACTATACTTTGGTTTTTTTTGTCCTCAGTTTTACTTTATTTAAACTCTTACTAGGCATAAATTGCCCCTGTGGGGTTATTTAAACCAAAATTATTATTTGCAGCTGTATGTGGTCGGGATCTTGTCAAATTAGACTATTAAATTTCTTGTCATAATTATTTCATACCCCTACGTGTTCTGACATGTACTGTTGTAATTCGTTTACTTTTTTGTTTTATGCTATTCGTATGATCTTTTATTAGATTATTAGTCGGTAATTCGTGCGTTTGCACAGGATATACCGAGAAGAGAAAAAGAAAAAATTGAATATGAAAATCCTTTAATTTGTTCAATCATTGTTCCAGGTATTTTCAACTCTCCAAATCTTAAAATTCTACGTTCATAGGACTAACTTGTAGAAAATAAATATGGTCAAATGGGTTATATATCAGTTGAAAATGATAAAAAGACATTTGAGATTTTCAAATAGTTGTTATCAGGTATTTTTCAAATAGTTGTTATCAGGTATCAGACACTGAAGCCTTCTTTCAAAGTGAGAACAAAAAAAAAAACCCTTAAAGAGACATATTTGTGTAGAGGTGGAACATCTTCTAAATCTGATATGTCAATAAAATTATAAGAATTAGGAACATATTTACACAAATTATAGATTATAGTTTATCATAATCAAATTTTGTTATGTTCATGAGATGATGGTTATAGGAGCAAACATAATAAAATGATGAAAATTTTAATATAACAAAAAAAACTATCATGTTTGAATGGAAATGCTCAAGTCCACATTTTATAGATGTGGGTCTTAGCCAAACGAGTATTTCCTAAATTTCTTTATTAATAGATAAAATCATATAAATAATATATAACATGCATAATCATTTTCAAATTATAGAGTTGGACCATGCTGTTTATTATTAGAAGCTTTCATAACTTTTATATAAATAACCAAGGCATCCCCATTGATATGCCAACAAGCTATCAATATCAGTCAACAACAGGAACAAAATAGAGAAGATGATAAGGAAAATATTTGAACACACATAACACTTAAAAAAGTAGTGAAGACAACATATCATTTAGACTGGAAAGATATTTAAAAAATTGCAAGATCTAGCATAGTTTATTAAGGATAACATGGATGTGTAACAAAAATAAGAGAAAGAAAGCAGTGAGGTTCAATGATAATTTTTTCTTCTTATGATAATATACCTCTCTTGAAATTAGGTCATAAGCAATTGATTCATTCAAGGTTTCATCTTTTATCATGCCTGTGCAAACCTGTCAATAATTAGACTTAGCCAATTGAGGTGAGAATCAACAACATTGAGAAATATGAAGGGCCTAAAGGAGAAAATTGTGAAAATCATAACATAAAATGAAATAGGATTACTACACTTTAGACAGTTGTTAAGTAAATTAATAAGAGAAAGAAAGAAGTGAAATTCAATAATAATTTTTTTTCTTGTGATAATACACCTTTATTGAAATCAGGCCTTAAACAATTGATTCACTTAAGACTCCATCTCTTATTAAGTCTGTGCAAACATGTTAATAATTAGACTCAGTCAATTAAGATGAGAACCAACAATATTGAGAAATATGAATTACCAAAAGCAGGAGATTGTGAAAATCATAACATAAAATGAAAGGAAATCACTGTACTTAGCAAATTTCTAGACAGTTGTCAAGTAAATAAGAGATGAATTACTATATCACTCGTGGTTTAGAGTCTTTTCGAAAGAAAAAATTAAAATAATATTGATATTTTGTATTTTTGTAACTAACTAGTACGATACCCTACATATACGAGTAATACCACTGTCTATAGGTTAAAGAGATATCGTGTGAGAGATGAAATAAATGATATAATGGATATTTAAGATTGAAAATGAAATATTAATTTGCTTATAAAAAAGGAGGTACAATTAGCAAATTTTAATTTGGAAGTATTAAAGTGAACTTATAAAAAAGAGAGTGCAATTAATAGTTTTAATTTGAAAATATTTGAATGCATTTATTAAAAAGGGGTGCAATTAGCAAAAGGTTATATCCAATTACCTGTTAACCCTATGTTTTGCCAAGTGAGCTAGTAGTTAGCTTTTAATAGATTATACTAGTCTGCATGCAAGTACGATGAACGGGTATGCTTTCAAAAAATAATTACATCCCCTTAATTTTTCAAATTTTAGTGATTTTTTAATTGAGATATTTTATTTTTTATCTTTTTAGAAATTATGATTTTAATTTTCCTATTTTTTATTAAGATATTCTCTTCTCTACTTTTAAAAAATTCATAATGATTTTAATTCCCTAGGTGAGTTTTAGACTTGTTGGTTGAGTAGTTTTTATTTTTTTTAATATATTAAGTTTATTATTAATTAATGAATTTTAAAAAAATATTTATTAATGTTTATAGAATATATAAATTAACATTTAAAATTGAACACAAATTAGAATTGTAAATTTATTTAAAGTAGGGGATAAAATATCTTAATTTAAAATTGAGGGACTTGTAAATTTTTTAAAAGTTAAAAATGAAATATCTCAATTAGAAAATAAAAAAATTAAAAGTTTAAATTTAATAAAATAGAAGAATAAAAATTATATTTTAGCCTTTCATATTTGTAAAGTTTATAAAATTTCTGAAAATAAATTGACATTTTGTTGAAACCAAAAAGTATTATACGCATATAATTTCAAAGATAATTGTTTTATTTCATATTAAACGTTTGTGAAAGCACAAACAGTATTGTAATTATTTTTTTATAAAGTTTTCAATTGATAAGGATCAATTTATGTAAAAGTACTCGTTTAATTAATAATTGAACTGAGACAAGTGTACATGTAATTTATTTTCTATTCTCATCCTTGAAACACCCTCAATTTGTGGGAGAGGTGTTTTTTATTCTTCAAATTTAAAAATGTTTTTTTTTAGTTAATTCTCGTATTGAAACTTTGTGATGGATTTTAATTTTTTGTGACAGTTTTAAATACAAATTTCAGTAGGTAAAAAAAGAAAAAACAGTATATGATAACTAAAAAATATGTTAAAGTATCAGTTTATTATGTGATGGACTAAAAAAATTAATTTATCAAATTTTAGGAACTAAAAAAATATATTTAAATTTTAGGGAATAAAAAACACACAAATAATGAAATTATTATAAATATTTTTAAATAAAATAATGGATAAATTATTTTTTAGTTCCTAAACTTTTTATTGATTTTAGTTTTTTAAATTTTTTATTTTTATTTTTATTCCTTTAACTTTTTTTGTCCTTATTTATCATCCTGTTAAGTGATTAAAAATAAGAAAAAAAAAGTTTAGAAACTAAAAGTCAATATTAAAAAAGTTAAAGGACTAAAAATAGATTTAAAAAAATTAGAGACTAAAAATAATTTTTTAAAAATGGTTAAGGATTAAAAAGATACTAAAGAATAAAATAATTCTTTATATTGCATGCGCACTTGCCTCAATTTACTTATAAGTAGCTATTAAATTGGTACTTTACATAATTTGATATTTTTGCGTGTGTTGATCCTTACCAAAGTTTTATATATGGAAATATCAAACTCTACAAATATATGGTTTGAGAAGGTTATTTTTATATGAGGACGAAATGAATAAATTTTAACCATATAATCAAAGATAGTTAAGATTTAATATGACAAATATGTAACCTCTTAAAAAGTAACGTAACTTTAACAAATTTACATGACTAATATTTTGATATTATTAGTTATGATAAGGTCTAATTATTAATATTTATTTTTTTCACTCTCGTATATACTTCCTATGTGTGTGGGTATATATTTTGCTACACTACACCTAGTTTCTAAGAAAGAGCACATTACCAAGAAATACCTTTTTAGTTGGACATAAATATTTATTTTTACTTAACGCATCTAAATTTAAGGGTACAAATGTGATTATCTATCTCTTTTATTGCCCTTTTTGCCCTCATTCTTCACGATGTTTTGTGTTCTAGGTAAAGAAAAATAGGATTCAGTTTTAATCCCTCTTTCCCGCCCTTCATGTTTTGTGTTCTAAGTGAAGCAAGAAATTCAAACACATGGTCATAATCATAGCGAGGACCCAACATGGATGAGTTGCATCTATTTTCAGATTGAGAAATTTGGCTTTCAACAATTCATGCAAGCATAAGGACTAGAGAAATTTGTTGGTCTCCAAGGACCCTATTTTCCTAATCTAGTAAGAGTATTCTACAATTTTTTTTGACAATTCTAGAATGATAGCCACAAAAATTCTGAAAAGAAAGATTATTATTTCCCCTAAATTATGAATGAGAGTTATTGGATTAAAGTATGAAGGAAAATCTTACAAGAACAAATGCATGAAAGAAATACAATAAAATTGTTGCTCTAACCAGATTCTTGAAAGACATTGCTTTATTGCCCAAAAGGGGGATCATCACATTGAGATTCATACCTTGAAAGGAAAATTGGTTCACTATGTACTGTGCAAAACCATCAATTTCAGAGATGGTAACCATGGTAGTATTTATGAGCATTATATTTTTCTTATGTGTGCACTTAGAGTTGAGTTGCCCATCAATTAGCCTATGTTTTGCACCAATAAAATGGTAAAGATAGAGGAAGAACTTGACATCTCACTATCTTATGCTATCTTGATATTTACCCTTATTGCTAAATCTAGAATTGACCTTGACTTTAGTAAATTTGTTGAACCTTTTATGGCAAATTGAGCTAGTAGAGTTTAGAAAATTAACGTATACGCCACTCTGCGTCAAAGAAGAATTGGTGACAGAAACTGTCCATCCCCTTCATTAATCCTTCACTCTAGCTGTAGTTTTCATGAATGTGCTATGTTTTTTGTATATAATATTTTGTATATAAGAAGAAAAATAGAGAAAAACGTTTCATAAATGAACGATATAAAAATAAATAAAATTATTATAAGAATTTTTTTCTATATTACTTATATAATTTTTTATAATACATGAAACTTCGCACAGTAGCTGCAAACGCAAAACATGATACAAGTTTGGTTATCTACCGCAATTTAAATTACATGATTTTATATTAAATTAAAATTAAAAATCATAAAATTATATGTCGTCCAATAATTATTATAACTCGCCGCTCATCTTCTAATTGGTGCCTTGTGCTTAATTTATGGTGATGCACCTTATTCTCTAAGCATTGATTTTAAATGAAGAAAACTGGGGGGGAAAAGAAAGACAAAACTTGTAAAATGCCAAAAGCCCAAAAGTCGGAAAAACTACTATATTTTTTTTATTTGTTCTGAAAATTGTGAAAGGGAAACATCACATACTTCTTGAGGGTTAAAGCCAGATGGATAAATCCCTTAATAAGAGAATCTTTATAATAAGAATCGAGTAAAAAACCTCCTATTTTTGTTAATTAGGGGTGGAAATAAGTAAGATAAAGTTTGGCTTTTTTAAGGAAACTTATATCATAATTAATAAATCTAAATCTAATCTATTTATCCAATACAGAAAACTTTTTAGTTCTTGACCTAACATGCTTAAAAGTCTGGTTTAAAAGACTCATAAATAGGCCTAAATACGTTAATGAGTCTATTAAACTTATTATTAATAATGTTAATATGAATAATTTTATATATTATTATACAAACAAGTTAGCCTAGCAAGCTTAATTAACTTTTTTTAAAGCCTAAAACCTATTTTTAATTAAAAAGACTTTTTTAAAAAGTGTAAACCTAGCATTTTTAATATGGCCTCGTTTTATGTACACATCTATATGGTGCACAGTCAGAGTAGGAAAAAGAAAAAAATATATAAAAAGCTAAAACAATAATACATCTTGACTGTTAGATTAAAAAAAATAAAAATCTAATGACTATAAAACTATAAAAGTGTCTGCCATGGTGATATTTTATAAAAAGGAATCCCCTACGGTTGAGTCCAAAAGTTACCCACAGGGCATGTACTATTGAACTTTCCCATGCTAGAAGGCGTCGGAAAACTACTATTATACTACCTAACAGAAGTGTTATCTTTTCCAGCAAGGGGACAATTAATGTTAAAAGACTCGAAACCGATAAAAATTTCTGTACATCTTTTCTTTTAATCCTATATATAGGCAGATAATTGAATACAGTAGTATATGAACTAGAAAAGTAAAAGAGAAAATCAACCGTAATAATGGTAAATATTTCTAGGCCCATGTGGAGTAACTATTCAGAATTTGAGATAATCATTTATCGAAGACTACAACTACCCAGCCACGGGTACACTCATTGCTCTGACAGTTACATACTTACATCATCACATATATTTATACTTTAAAAGGGTAGGTTTCAGTCTTGGTGGAACGTGGAACTGGGCAAAAGGAGGACTCCAAATAGTAAATGGTTCTTAAAATGGAGCTGTATATGTTCGATATAGACTGCCCCTCTTCCCCTGATTGGCTGCGGTTTCACGCAACTGCAAGCAAAACAAAGAAAACACTGATCCCAGGAGCTACTAAGCCACCAAATGGCCAAAAAATCCATGCAAATAATATATATAACCTAACATGAAAGTTTGGGTACATATACACATTTGTTTTAAGCATGATATATATATTGGTACGAAATTTTCTTCACCAAAATATTTGATTAACTGATATAAAATGTTATTACTTGTTTCCGAGGTTGTTGATTTACATATATACTTTTTTTTTAGACACATATAACCAGTTTGTCAATGCTTAAAAATTGTTATACTATTTCATTTAAGACAATGATTTAAACAATCTATATGTTTTCTTCAACAAAATAAATACAAATATAAAATTAGAAATGTTAATAATATATTTCCTAACATAATCATTTTAACACAAATTTTGGCATTAATTAAAATTTATAAAATTACAAAATCATAAAAAAGACTTATTAATATATAAGAAATGAAACTTATAAAAAATTTATATTTTTTAATAAATTTTAATCAATGATAAAAATTATATTCAGAAGAATATTAAAATATGTATCATTAACATTCTTCAATTATGATATTAAAATTCACTTTCTTAAGTTTGTGTAATATATATATTGGATAAATGAAAATAAGAGAATAAAAAAAGTTAAAAATTTAAAAATGAAAAGAAAGAAAACTTGAATTTTTTTTTTTAAATTAACTTTTGTTTTATCTTTTTTCCTTCTACTTTCTCCCCTTTTTACTATTCAAAAGTAGGTTTTCCTGCATTAGCAAAGTTCATTTAGAAAATGGGAATCAAAACATGCACTGTAAGTACAGTAAAGAGCAATAACCAAATGAGGGAAAAGAATCGAACCAGTTGCTGCTGTCTTCTGAGTCTCGCATTCTCTTCTTGCAAGTGTTTAATTTTTTGCCTCAACTCAAACAAGTAAGCCTACACGAAAGAAAGAAAAAAACAAAATAAGAAAATAAAAAAGACAAAGAACACTGTTAAAGCAAAGAAAGCAAAAACCGAAACTATAAATATTTGTCACTCTATAAAAGGTATTGAAAGCGAGATATATAGAAATAGAAAAATCAAATAAAGGAGCAATATTTTCCTGTGTTCCGGCTCTGGATCGTGCAGCAGATTCACGATTCTTCATGAGTCTTGCTTTTCGCATGTCCCCAGATTGGAGAATCCTCTTAATCCCCAAAGGGCTACCAAAAGGTTCAACCTTTGAGCCATTTTTGTGGTGGAGTTGCCCTAATTGCAAATCCTTGTGTGTGAGAGGGTCAAAGTGGAACTCAGAACGCGTGCTCAAGGTAAGAGCAGTCACAGGAGGAGAATGGTCTGCAGAGGCTATGGTACTGTAGTTGGTGAAGGGTCGAGATAGAAAGCCTTGAGATTTTGCACCTTTGGAGGTGTTGGTGTTGTGGTCACTTAATGAAGTGAGGTTTATGCTTATGCCTTCCCAAACATCTTCCATGGCTTTGTTGTTACTGCTTATTGGGGTTTGGTGTGTAAAGTGTGAGGGTTTTGCTGTTGTGGGAGAGAGAGCTTTGTGGTTCAGGTTGTTTCTCTTGTGGCAGGTGGTGGTGGTTGTTGTTGTTGAGGTTGATGATGATGACAGCATTTGCTTGCTGGGGTAGAGGATGTTTGGAAGATGAAGCGGGGTTGGATTTTTTTGGGGAGGGAGGTAACTACTTGGATACGTGACAAATTGGAACACTTGTGATCAGTGTCAAATTAAGCATCAACGGTCTTTAATTTGAGTTCATGTTTTGTGCACTGTTTTTGTACCTTGTCTATGTTTGAACTTTGAACAGTCATGTCTCTGCTGTCCGGGTTAGCAACTTCTGACATGGCCAGCAGCAGGCAACTGTTTAATACTAACTTTAATTACTTTAAAGTTTATAATTAATCAATGCTAAAAGGTTCATTTTAAGATATTTGGCTCAATCACAGTTTTAAAATTTAGATAGGTAATCCACTCTATCGACATACTGATCACTGGATTATGATCAGTAAATTAACAATTAAACTGCAAGAACATGTGTAAGTAAAATAAAGTATTTATATATGAGAAAGAATTAATATATTAATTCTTTTAAAGTTATTTTTTTATCTTCACTATCCAATAACATTAACATCATTAAATTTTTTAAAAATAAATGATGAAAATGATAAGCCATTAGACTTAATCTTGTGGACGTCATTCTTGTATTTATTTTTACCTTAAAACAAAGAACAACCCTGTGGACAGAAACAACCAAGCTCATTATGTCTTGGGCTACTCGCGTAGCATGAACTCGCCAACTTCGGCGCTTTGGGCAACACGAACCAGCCAATTTTAACGTCTTGGGCCACGACGTCGTTTCAATTATTATTTTTTTAAATAAACATGAGCTAGTTCTGGTCACAAACACATGTAAAGAGACTTTGACCAAACTGTCACGTTCGAAAAAAAATTTTACCTGAATGTCACACCCAAAAAAGTATTTACCAGATTGTCACGCGTACAATTTTGCTATGGTTCCCAGTGAAATAGGTACGCCTACGTGACATGCTTCCAGTGGCCACATATTTCGCTACCTTACCAAGCAAAATACGTAGTCAAAGTATCAGAGGAACGTCAGTCAGTGCAGGCCACGTGTCAACAACCCGCCTATTTTGCTATGGTTGGCAGCAAAATACGTAGCCTATTTCGCTATGCCACCTAGCAAAATATGTGTATGTTACGCCCAATTAACTGACAGTTACATCCACGTGGCAAAAGTGGTCGTATTTCGCTGCAGAGCCAGCGAAATACGCCACCTAGACGCGTTTTAAAATCTCATCCCCCTCTCATTTTTTCACTTTCACTCCTTCTCTTCATTCTTTCCTTTTGACCTTTCCTTTTCACTCTAAAATTTTGGAAGCGCATCTGTAAGTTTTGGTTCTTTGTGTTACAAGTAAGTTCTCATTTTTTAATATATTGTTTGTTATTTATTTTATTGTATTTATTTTATTATAGGTATTAGGTTTAAAACATTAGGTTAGAGGATATGTAGTTTAAAATTAGGATTGTTAATTTTTAGGAAAATGATATTTTTGTTGTTGTATTTGATATATTATATTTTGTATGATTTATTTATTAAAATTTATTGTAATGTATTTATTTTATTAATATATATGTATTATGTTTGAAACATTAGGTTAGAGGATATGTAGTTAAAATTTAGGATTGTTAATTTGTACGATAGACAGTTATTTTATTTTATGATTGTTTGTTAATTATAATTAAAAAATGTGGTTATATTATTTATTTATTATATTTTATTTGAATGTATTTATATAGGTAGTAGGTTTGAAACATTAGGTTAGAGGATTTGTAGTTAAAAAATAACTTTTCTATTATTTATTTTTGTAGTAATAATTATTAAAAATTGTATTTTGTAGTCCTCAATATTTGGAATTTATTATTATAATCCATATATATATAAAATTAATTTTGTTGAGTTTTTAGTGTAGAGTTATTTTTTGTAATAATAATTATTGTACTAATAATTTTTTATTTTATTTTGTAGTCTTTAATATTTGTAATTTAATATATTTCTGTAATTTATATTATGATTGTTTTGTAGAGTTATTTTTGTAGAGTTATTATGTAGTATTTAATAATTGTTATATTTGTTCTATAATTTTTTTATTAGATTAATAATTATTATGTATTTTCTTTTGTAGTCTTTAATATTTGTAATTTGTAATGAAAATTCATGTGTGTATATATAATTATTTTTGTTGAGTTATTTTTGTAGAGTTAATTTGTAGTATTTAATATTTGTTATGTTTTTCTATAATTTTTTATTATATTAATAATTATTATGTATTTTCTTTTGTAGTCTTTAATATTTGTAATTTGTAATGAAAATTCATGTGTATATATATAATTATTTTTGTTGAGTTATTTTTGTAGAGTTTATTTGTAGTATTTAATATTTGTTATCTTTTTCTATAATTTTTTATTATATTAATAATTATTATGTATTTTCTTTTGTAGTCTTTAATATTTGTAACATGAATTATTTAAGTGATTTTTACAAATATGGGTATTAGGAGTGAAACATTAGGATGGATCACGATGAAGATACGACAGCACCTTCATCGACTGAGGCTGCGTCGAGTGTCATTGACCTGGGACCATTTGTCCGCAGTCTTTTGACGTTACAGGACAGACACGTTTCGACCACTGTGTGGAATTCTCAGGGGGAGGCGAATGCGCGCGACCGTGTCCTTAACGTGCGACATGCTGCTACACATGATCATCAGGCCATACCTGATGACATTCAGCCTTGGTTGGTACAGTCGGGTTTTTACCATGTTGCGCGTCTGCGCAACCACGACGTAACCGTCGTTTCCAACAGTTGATATAGTGTTACGATTGTATTTAACGTTTTATGTACTATTTCAGATTGATCACCATCTTGTTTCGGCGCTGGTTGAGCGATGGCGTCCTGAGACAAGGACGTTCCACATGACTATGGGTGAGGTTACCATCACCCTAGAGGATGTACACCATCTGTTAGGGATGCCGACAGATGGTGAGGTGGTCTTAGGCCGGCACGGAGGACACAACTACAGGGAGATAGTTGGTGACCTTTTAGGGGTTCAGCCGACTACAGGTCGTGATTTACAGGCAGGATTATTGGGCTTGCACTTTTTACGAGAATAGTTTGATGATTACACCATTCATGCTGTCACTGAAGCTGGACGGGCCAGATACACTCGCGCACTCATTTTGCGAATCTTAGGCGGCATGTTGTTCGTTGACACCTCCTCCAATTGGGTGGCAGCTCGTTATTTGCTTTTTCTGGACGATTTTGAGCGCACCGGTAGTTTCAGCTGGGGCTCTGCTGTGCTAGCATCGCTGTACAGGGAGTTATCCAGGGCTACACGTGCAACACGGCGTGATATGGGTGGATGTGCCCTATTGGTGCAGCTGTGGGCGTGGACCAGATTCCCTTCTATCTCGCCTGACCTGCCGACGATCAACGATCAACATGTCTTTCAACACGAGATTTATGGGCACAGGTATTGCAATTGTAGGTTTGTAAGTATGGGTAGTTAATGTTGTGTGGCTAATGCTTTGTTGTTGCAGGTTTAATGTTTACACGACGCGTCAGAGCAGATTCACCCATATACGCAGATATCATCATTATATCGATGTCATGCGTAGGAGACACATCCGGTGGCGGCCGTACGATATTGTTGACCTAGTTCATGCACCAGATGTTGACATGGCTAGACGCTGGTTGGCCGTTGGCCCGTTAATTTGTTATGAGATCGTCGTATACCAGCAGCCAGATCGTGTTCTACGGCAATTTGGGTTTTATCAGCATATACCAAAGGACCCAATTAATTGTAGTGAGCTGATGATGATCAGTATAACGGGCAAGACTGATGTGGATTGGAGGCGTAGACATGAGTTCTACATTGGCCAATGGGCAAACAGAAATGCCCTTGTGTTGCAGAATATGACTCCTATGAGGCGAAATGGTTATTTGTCCGTGAACAGTGAGTACATGCAATTGTACTACTCTGTGACACGTCGATGGATGACTCGAAGAGCTACGTGCAATGCACATGTGGTTAGTATGATATTTAATTTCCTTGTTTGTAATTTTTACACATTATATTGCATTTACTGACTGAAACTTGATATGCAGACTGATCGTGCTGAGACTATTTTGCATATGGCATCGCCCGAGTCGCAGGCACAGCATGCATTCGATATGAGTCAAGTGTATGACTAGGCAGTGCGTCTTATTGCTGCATGTGATGAGTTGGACAGAGTCATAGATCCTGGGGATGTTGTAGCTCTGCCAGTTCACCGTCAGACAGAGGCGCCTCCCTTGGTGGTTCGTAGTAACCGTCGTGCCCGTCACGAGGATTGCCCCTCCACCACTCCACCTCGCCTGTTGCTGATACGCCCGTTGTTGTACCATCTATGCCTCCTCGTCCACCCGGCATTTTCTACGCACCCGGCTACCCTACCGGACCATCACAGTAGTACTTCTGGCCCCCACAGTTCCAGCCAGGGTCGGCTAGCAGTGTGCCTCCATCGTAGTACCCCCTATGGTTTACCATGCCTCCGAGTCTGCAACATGGGTTTGCATTTCCCTCGTATCCTATGTATGCAGGTGGCCTTAGTTCGCATACCGCGTCTGCCTCGACAGATGTGCATAGGCCTGCACAGCCAACTACGGAGCCCGACCTACTATTTGCGACTCCCGTTGCAGCCTCGACGCATCAGATGCATTCCCGACCATCCAGCAGTGCTCATAGTCCTGTTACGGACTTTTTGGCAGCGGCAATCTCCAGTGATGATGAGGCTAATGACGACGCTGCTCAATTGATTAGAAGAAACCTGATGAGGGGTGCACGACATCGGTGTCATCTTTCACCTTATGAGCATGACATGCGACGATGTGGTGGATATCATGGAGAGGATGGAGATGATTAGTGATGCTGCTTTTATGTTATGTTTTCAGACTTATTTGTTGGTTTAATTTTCATGGACTTTATTTGATGGATATTTGTTGTTTCTTTTTATATATTGTTTTGTTGTTGGTTATTTTTGTTGTCGTATATTTCTTATTTATGGAACGATGGTGGATATTAGTTGTTTAGTAAACGATGCTTGCGTTCATGGATTACACATCGACAACTGTTGTGGTTGGAAATGATATTCGATTTCAAAAACATTCACTTGCAAAATAAAATACAATTCATACGTACACATCAATGATCCTGGAACCGTGAAGGACAATTCCGCCTATTGTGACCAACCACCTTACAATAACCACATTTAGTTCGACTGCTCGATCCTTCCCTCGAATCCATTTCATTGCGAATGCGTGTAGAATTAGGTCGTCCTCTTGTGCATCTTAGCGAATCATCTGCGATTATCGGTGGCTGTCTAGTTGATGGTATGAAGTCCTCATTTCCAATTGGATACCACTGCGTTGAATACACTGAAGACTGGTACGCGATACTGTAGACAGGGTCTATATATTGTGTGGCATCGACGTGTATAGACCGGCAAACTGCAACCACATGACTACAAGGGAACCTCAATGCAGTGAACTCTCCACACTGACATTTTCTTTCCGATAATGACACCGACCATTTCTTCCCTCCCTGATGAGTGCGTATGTTGTACGACTCTTACACCTCAAATCTTGTATGCAATGCGTCGTAAGCAATTACTGAATGTGTCGCGGATTTATCTATCCTGGTCAAATATTTTTGCCACGCTACTTTTGCAAATTGATTACCTCTCGTTAACTCTTCATGGGCCTCTTGACGATGTTGCAAAAAATATGACACAAGTCGAGCGTATGTGAACCGGACAAGTGACGTGATAGGAAGGTTTCTGGCGCCTTTAAGTACCTTGTTGAAAACTTCAGATAGATTAGTTGTCATATGCCCAAACTTTCGTCCCTCTTCATCATAAGCTAGACTCCACTTCTTGTTTGGGATTTGATCAATCCACGCGGCTATTTGAGGACTTGCTTCTTTAAATTTATCTAAGCCGACATCAAAATCTAACCGGGAAGTTGTGTAACCTACACATACAAAAACATCTAAATATTATGCGATACAGAGGTTTTGACTTTCATGTGCATCAATATTAATACATACCTAACTTCTTCAATTGTTTCTTCAGCATCGTATTCTTGAACCTGTGATTGAAATTGCTCGCCAAATGCCGAATGCAAAATACATGGTATGCCCTGGGTGGTTGCCATCTGAGTTCTACATTGTTTACGGCTGCCAAAATGCCCGCATGCCGATCGGAAATAAGATATATTCCGTGTTTCTACGTAACATGAATTCGGATTAGTGCCAAGAACCACGACCAGTTGTCAATGTTCTCGCTAGAAACAACCGCAAATGCTATCAGAAGCACGTAATTGTTGGCATCAACTGATGTTGCAACAAGCAACGTGCCATGATATTTCCCATGCAAATGTGTACCGTCAATGCTGATAACTGGCTTGCAATAGTTAAAACCATCACAACATTGCTTAAATGTCCAAAACACCCTGTTGAACACTTTAACAGTCGCATCCAATTGGCCTTCAACGAAATGATCCATCGTTTCCAGCTTATAGGCAGACCATTCATCAAAATTAAGCATGTAACCCAACCACCTTGGCAAGAACGCGTAAGACTCATCCCAATCCCCGAACACCTTCACAATAGCCTTTTGCTTAGCCTTCCATGCCTTCCTGTATGATATATGAAATCCAACCGTTGTCGAAATCCTTTCTTGAATTAACCCAATTTTGACACTCGGGTCCTCCCTAATCATTTATGCATTTCATTAGACAACAACATGTTAGTTAATTTCGCAACAAAATATAGAATATGAGTAACACGTTATTGAATTTCATTACCCAACGTATTTCAATTACCTAGGATCAACGAACATATGAAATTGGAGTCAAGTTGATTATGATCTTGCAAGAGATTATGAGAAACACACGTGTGTTGGTTGTTCCATATGCCTACAATCCATTCCGTGCCACCCTTTTTTTTCGTATGCCCTCATCCTCCATGCACAACCCTCATTATGATTTTCACAAACCATTATAAGCCTTCTCGTATCACTTTTAGCAACGACGGTGGTGCGATGCTCGGCCATACAATACTGCTTTATTGCGATTTGCACATCGAACTTGCTCTGAAACACCTGACCCTTATATAGCTCTTGACCTATCTCCCAGTTAGGTATTTGCACTCCTTGCATGTCATCTACCTCCCCGTCTGGGTGTGCCCAATTAATATTCGTGTAATGGCTTACGTTAGACCAAAATACATTTGCCTCTCCTGTATAATGAGACATTAAACACATTGTTATATCGATGACTCACAACCATTATTAACACAACTAACTGAGGGGTATTTTGTGGCCATACCTTGATGCAGAAGTGGACCTTGCATTCTGACAATGCCCGGAGAAGGCATTGCAAAAGAACGATCAAAATCACCGTCTACGTCCGTATCTGATGAGTCGGTATCTGGAACAACACCTTCGTCAACCTCTTCCTCCGAACTGTCCATGGCCCAAGCTGCCTCCTGCTCCGGCATCGTTGCAGTATCTTCTGAATCAATTTCTTGTGTTGGTTGTGTCGGTGGTGGTGGTGACCATGATACTTCTCTATCTTCAGAATTCACCATCGGCTCTACGTTAAGGTCAATCGAACTGTTGTTTCTTACAACATTCGGACTGCTTGACTGTCCACCAAAATTCACTTCAGCATACAATTCTATAAATCTGGTATCTCCTCCATCAAATGTGCATGCGTCTGTAACTAAGGCTAAATCCTCATCATCTAAAACATCCACACCAACCCATTGCACCGGGTTGCCGGATGCACATCGAGCACTCAAGCGAGATACAGACTGACCCCGTTGTAGCCTCAACTTCTTATAAATTATTTTCATCAGTTCATGATAGCTGCATCCACAAGGCATACGAAACATCTTGCTTTCTCCTTCAAACACTTGACCATTCGGTCCAATATATCTTCTCCCATTATAGTATACAATGGTGATGAAACTATTTCTACTGCCACTCATTTTTGCAAATACTCTCAAAAACAAAATTTACACTTACTAACGGAAACAAAGTTGAACGTATGAAAATTGGGGGGTGGGGGTGCTGGATATAAATAGGAGGGAGTGTGGTAGTATTTCGTTGGGTGGGGAAGCAAAATAGGGTACCATTTTCGCTAAGCCCCCCAGCAAATTACAAAAGCAATGCCACGTGTCACATATTTTGCTAGGTGGCATAGCGAAATAGGCTACATATTTTGCTGCCAACCATAGCAAAATAGGCAGGTTGTTGACACGTGGCCTGCACTGACCGACGCTCCTCTGACGCTTTGACTGCGTATTTTGCTTGGTAAGGTAGCGAAGTATGTGGCCACTGGAAGCATGCCACGTAGGCATACCTATTTCGTTGGGGGCCATAGCGAAATTGTACGTGTGACAGTCTGGTAAATACTTTTCTGGGTGTGGCATTCAGGTAAATTTTTTTCCAAACGTGGCAGTTTGGTCAAAGTCTCCACATGTAAACCCCGTCCGGTAGCATAGGTTAATGACATCCCCGATTTGATAGCTGCTCGAACCCGATACATAAACCATCGGTTTTCGGACGAACTGGTCAATTTTTTAAACTAGACTTAATTGTATTTTTTCATCAGAAATTAACTTTCATGCAAATTTTATCTCTATTTATTATTGTTATTATTTTGCCTCCAAAAATTTAAGAAGTAATAAATATTAACATTCCATTTGAGCATCTTTAATGAATGCAATTTAAGTAATTCATTTTTGAGTTTTGTATCTCCTGTTAATTGACTTCTACAATATTATATTATAATTAACTAACTCATATACAATTTGTTCTATTTATATATTAAGCAACTCTTAAATGATCCTGATAGAGTATTTTTAGGCATTCATCTAAGATTTAAGATTGATTTTGAATATTAATTGACATATTTATGTGTTTAAAATGATTAATCTAATTGTAAGATGAGGTAATTGATTGATTCCTAACAGTGCATAATTATGAGCGAATTCAGGTTAATTATAAAATGCGATTATGTTTTCAATTTTCATGAATGCATATTAAAGCATCTATAATACATAGTTATTTAAATGTGTTGCTTAGTATAATTTTGTGGGCTTAAAAATTTCATATAAATTTAAACATTTTATATGAAATTTACTTCACTGTTAAAATTGTTAAAGTGAATGATTAATTTAATTTTGTAGATCTTAGAATGCTTGAAAATATTTTATTTATTATATAAAATTTGTTAAGTAATATCACGTCAACTCTAGTGAGAAAAAATATTAAGTAACAATATTTTAAGTTAAACAATTCATGTAATCACTTCTATTGAAAATGTTCTTAGATGATTATCTAATGGAATTTGTGTTGGCATGTGAGATCATGGATTCAAAATTGTCTTGAAACTGTGATAATTTTTTTGCAAGAGTTTGATCCTTGGATTGATGATTTTCTAAATTCGATTATGTGTTTTGTTTACTCTTGTTTTTGTTAAATTCTGCAATTTCAAAACAGTATTTTGTCACTATGAATAATATTATAAACAATAGAATTCTGTCCTTGAGAATAATGGTCTAGGTTGGCTCTTTGCTGCAAAAGTAAGGGGAGACCTAATGCTTTTGGTAGTAATCCGACAATTGCTATCGAAATTGGTGGTGTTGTCGAGGTGACATGGTGTCATGACCTTATTCATGTACATAACCTGTTTGTGAATATGTATTAAATCTAACCCAATTATGTGTGTAATGTTTTAGTTGTTTTCGTTGATTTTCATTTAGCATGCTAGTTGCACCTAAGTTGCAGCAGGAAGTGATCCTACTATGGACTTATGAGCTACTGTGGACTTACGAGCTGAAACTTGATGACCAAAGTTTATCCTTCATTTTGAATAAATTAATGTCAATGGGATTAATTTCAGATCTAATTTTTTAAATTCAATAATCTGATGAAAACTTTTAGCACATGGAACAGGCTGGTCATTTCACTTGTGACTGGTTCCTTTTGGGCTAAAACTTTACCAATAGCTTTGTAAAAAATGGTAGCATGGAAAGAATTTCAAATAACTACTTTATCTAGGAAATATTAAAAAAGAAGAAGTGGTTAATCGGTATAAACTAGATAAATCTAAGTCATCAATTTTAATTAACACGATAAAGTCAATCTAGATTGAACCTAGTTGATTATATAATCAACTTTATAGTTAAATTGGATCGACTAAAACATCAATTATTGGTTGAACTAGTCCAAGTGCTTGGTCTGATCCAAATTTAACAACTATAAATTTAACTATAATTAATTGATGAGTATTCATAATCAAAAATAGTTTTAATGTTCCAATTTTTTTAGAGTAGGAGGCTTTTGTTTAAGTGTATTATGAATTTGGTGTGTTTATTGTATTTGAGATGAGTTCATGGTTTACATGGTTATATTTTTACCTTTGTCATTATTGGCTAATTATGATTTCAACCATATTTTGTGACTATATTTATGAAATAAGCATGAATAAAGAACAAATTAAATATTATAAAATGACTAAATTAAGGACTAACATTTAAATGTTAAGAACTAAATCCAAAATATGAATGTGAAAGTTTTATAAGAACTAAAAACTAAATTTTGTAAGGATTAGAAATAACAAAAAAACATTAACACATCCATAACATTATTACAAAAATGTAACATATTTATAAAGTTTGACACATGATATTTTTTTTTAAAATATCTTATAACATTTACGTCATGTAATTGTCATAAATATTGATTTGTCATATCAATATTTAAGAATTTATTTTAATATTAATGACTAAAAATATTAACAAAAAATTAATAGATATCTATAAGTAATATAAAAAAATGGGAAACTAAAATTAGGATAAGAATAAGTTTATAAACAAAAACTTAATTAACCCTACAAATAAAAATAGCTTAAAGGCGCAAAAATAATCTGTTGATGGAATGACTAGAAAGCGGAGACACATTGATAAATAATAATAAAAAGGCGGGAAAGCAAGGATAGGTCAAAATTTTCAGAGCCACTCCCATTTTGAATCCTCCAACAAAATCTCCGTTCTGAGTTTTTGCAATCGGGAGAGTGCGAGAGAGACAATACAATACAATACACTACACTACACGGTATGTGATATTGTGATTTCCATTTACACTATCTCGATTCTCCTTTCCGTCTCTTTGTTACTGTAATTAGGTCACAATCACTTTTGCTTCCACCACCGCTTGTTGCAACTGGTTTCTCCAGAACAAACAATTGGCTTAGGGTTACGAATTGTAATCTTCCGTAGTAATTCATTTGGTTTTCGTAAGATTCTAGTGGAATTAGTTAGGGTATGTATTATGACTGCGAGCAACTGGCCTAAGAGAAGCCAAGATTAGTGAAATTGCTCAAGGAATGTACTACACTACAAAGTCAATGAGGTTTATGAATCTAACAGTGATCGTCGAATAGAACTGAGATGGCTAGCTTTATTTTAGGCCCATGCGAAGTCAATGATAGGAGAAGAATATCAGGAATTGAGACAAATTCTAGGTTACAACCCATTTTCCTTTATAGGTGGTTATTATTATGGAGTAAAAAAAGTTATTTCAACTTGTAACCACTTGGTGCTGTCTTGAATGTATACTTTTGGATTTCAACATAGAGCAAGTTCGAGGCATATAGGTGGGTGGGGGTTCTGAAATCTGAACAGGATTTTTCTGTTATGGGTAATTGAGCATGAATCAGGACCTGTGTGACATCCATGATAAGAAACATGGCAGCAACATTGCCTCCCTGTGTGATAATGTTCAATTAGTTCAACATGAATTGAGACTGATGTGAAATGTGTAGCAGAAGATGTAGACCACATGGCTTAGCTTTTCTCCAGGTTTCTTATCAATCATAGACATTGTAGAAAAGGAGGAGGCAATTACAGGGGATCTAAATTTTCTAACAGTATTTTTAAGAGCATGTCATTTGTTGCTTCTGTCAACTTGTTAATTCTCTGAGTTTGAAGGCTACAGAAGAGAAAACACAGGATTGAAGTAGAATCTTGGATTTGGTTTTGTATTTTTTGGATAAAAGAAGAAATTCAACTTATATTCCTAAATAATCAAGCTTCTAGTTCGTGTGCAGTATTAAGCATTGAACCCTGCTGTGGTGCTGCCTAATATCTGGTTTTGAATCCTGAGTGAGTGAGTGCTTTTAACAAATTGCTGACAATTTAATTAGTTGTGTGGTTCCTCTGCAATATAAAGTAACAGTAGGCTGTAGCGAAGCAGTTTTGATGTCAACAGTCAACACTATCAAGTAACTTATTTGGTGATATCATTTGTTTGGAAGCAGAGAAAATGTGATAATGAAACATAATTGTGTACATTTTAAGGGAAAAAATAGCTTGTTACCTAACATGCATTTTTATTCAAGTTTTGATGCATTTTTATTTCCTCTCTGATCCCTGTCAAAGGTGGGGAATTTTTTCTTTGTTGTTATTGTTTGGTTTCTGTTGGTTCTGGTCATTTCTAATGTTTATGAATCTCACCTAATGTGTAAATATGTAACTTTAAATTTGTTTAACAACTGGTCCATAAACAAGATTCCAAAATTTGCTAATAGTTATAGTATAGCTCATAATGCTAGTAATTGAGTGCCGTATGCTTGTAATTTTTATTCAATTTCCATCTACACTATCTCTTATTTCTAGCTCATATATTTCCAATGTTTACCAATTTACATGCTATATCTTTCAGGTCGCTGCATTATTGCTTTCAGAGGGACTCATTGCAGGTAATTGTTGGTCACATCTTTGCTTCACAGTTCACTCACTTCAATGACATATGATTTGCATGCATGAGCTTAACCTTTTGTCCTTTGCTTTTATTTCTGTTCTGTATTGTGTCTGGTGATTCTTCTTAGTCATTGATTATAAGCAATGGAGAAAATGCCTGAACAAGGTGCCAATGCATCATTATTGCCTTCTACTGGAATTGGATCCAGGTTCTCCAATTTGAACAAGTCTTTCAAATATTCTCTTAGATCTTTGCTCACTTCATGCTCAAAGGAGGTACACTTTGTTTCTTCTTTCTTCTCTCACTTCTCATGGCTGTTTTTAATTGTGTTGTAAAATGAAAGGGGGATGTAAGAAAAAAAAAACTTCTTAACCCTGCATGTTGTTTCCAATAATAATAATAATAATAATAATAATAATAATGTATTAATAATAATTTTTTAGTAGAGAAACTGAATATCCCCAACATTTTTAGCTTTTATGTTAGTAGAAACTATTTGATTTAAGGGGAAATCGAGATGTGAGAATTGAATTCCCCACCCCTAACCACAGTTCCCTGGGAAAAACCAGGATCAACAAGTATTGTCTAATGTTTTTTATATATATATGAAGACAAGGGTCAACAAGTATTTATGTGTTTATTATATTTTATTTTTCATGTATTGGTCCCCTTTAGAATTTAGATTTGTTGATTCTCACATCCCGTCGCATCACAAGCTCTAGTGCCACACCCTTCTTTTGTGTTAGTCTTGTAATTAGTGTGAAGAAGTTGGTGAGGAGTTCAAGTCAATAAACTAGATGACATAACCCACTACTAAGCTAGACCAAAAGAAATGATTAATGATAGGTTGATGTTGAGGATTTCTTGAATAATACCTTCTGACACATACATTAAAGATGAGTTGGTAACTCATATCACAATTGTGTGGTATCACTTCCTTGTAGTCTATAGACTTATAAAATATTACCCACATTTATGTCACTAGTTCAGATCAGATGCTTTTGCACTAAAAAGACATGTTTCCACTGTTATACTGGCTTAATCAGAATTTTACAAAGATGCTTTTGCGCTAACTCATATTGTGATGGCATACTCATTATCCCATGGTTAGAGTAAGACTGGTCAACTATAAATCTAAAGTTATGTTAATATTTTTCCTTTTAATATGGCTATATATTGATACATGTTTCTGTTTTGATGCTTAAAGGAATTTTATAAAGCATTTTCAAGTTTCTCTAACACTGAAAAGGAATTGCTCCATCGCCTATTTCTTCAGGTATGAACTCTTGATATTAATTTGTTTATATTAGAAATATATTTCTGAATGTTACATTAAGTTTTAGCCAATAATAAAAATGTGACAATGAGTTTGACTTAGGTCATCATTTTTCTTTTTCATATCTGGTTTTCCAAATCAATTGTGTTCTGAAATCAAGGCAGTGATCCCTTGGATTTCAGTGATTTCCTTTATACTGACTCTCAGATGAGAATTTATACTGACAATTTATGTCAGTGTTATTCTTGGAAATTTTTTGGTGCAACCTTATAGTTAGAGTTATATAATAATTATATTCCTGAGGCACTTAATACTAAGTAGGTTCACAGAAGGTATTGACTATTGACTATCAACAAGAGGTCAAATTAAAAAAGCCATCTTTACACTTTACACATGAATTAAGAAATATGAATAAGGGCTTAACTGTGATTACTTAGCTACATCTAGTTAGATTTGAAATTAAACAAGATATTTGTTGGTATCAATCATATTTCTATCAAGAAACATATGTATCATAGACCTACAATCCCTAATCATTGAGTGAAGGCATATGAAATTATGAATGGCTTTTATATCTAACTTGCCTCCTCACACTAGAGCCTTACGAGATTTAAAAAGTTCAGACAATGCACAGGCACACTTTACCTTGTGTTAAAATTTAAGTTTTCTTGTAAAGCATAAAGGCTCTAATACCAACCTACCTAAGAACAATTTTTAAGCGCTTGCAAGAAAATACTCTCAGCCTGCACTGATTTTATAAAATACAAGATTACACAATAAAATATGTCAAATTGGGATTGATAGCTTGATATTCCTATTTTCAGCAAGTATCTTCTTCGCTAATTATAAAAGGAATCAATGAATATTATTAGCTAATCAAGCTATATCAACACTATGTATAGTTTGTATATCATTCCTCTTATCTCAGCTGAATGCAATGCATATAAATTCCTTTACTCTATTTTTTAAAAGCTAAGTGTCATGAAATGCTGGGAGTTTTATTTATGTGTATTCTAATTGCCTTTTTTGTATCATACCTTTCAGGTCATTACTTCGCTGCATGAAAACTTAGAGGTACGTTTGTGATAAGTGCTGATGTGAGTAATGTCCGATGTAGAATCCATTCCATCGCCAATGTAAACACCTAATGAGATGCCTCATGCAATAATGGAGGATGTTATCTAATTATTACTTTTGATGTTTTTCCTTCAGTCACACGGTCACACCTATTTCTCAAGTTAAAAGCCCAATGCTGAGGTTTCACTATTTCAGATACTCAGTATCAAACTGTCTTCTATGGTTTGAGACTTTGAGTCAGTAAACTAAATTAATTTCTTGAAATTTGTGTTAGTTAGTGTATGTTGAATAAATGCAACAGAAGTTCATTAGAATATCTCACTGTAACTCTGCTTTTTATCGGCTTAGGAACTTTGGAGCCTATTTGGTGGACATTTTTTTTATCAGCAAATGTTAATTGTTAGTTTTTATTAGCAGAGGAGATCGAACCCGTGCCCTTTCCCCTCTTCCCTTCCACCTTAACTATGCAACCCACCTTATATTTCCATTTGGTGGGCATTTTAGATACAGAGAAATATTTTATAATTTGTAATAAACTAAATCTAAAACCAAGGTTTCCTTTTAAAAACTATCCTAAATAGTTATGTAATGGTTTTTAGTACTTTTATTTTATTTCTTTTAAAATGATTGGATCATATTCGTGATTTGTTGTAACTGCAATTTTGTTTTCTTGCTTTATCTTTCCTCTTTCACACACATGTTGATAGATTTCAGATTTGTCAGGAAAGATCTATTTAATTACTTGTCTCCTCTAACTATTTGTTCACACCTTTGAAGCAGTTTAGCTCCAAGAATTTGTTATTATGATAAAAATGTTAATTTTAAATACTGTCAATTAATTTTTACAGGATGGGTTTGAGACAGTCTGTCTTCAAACACAGGTATAACTGAACTATTGTTTCTGTTGTTTTATTCTACAATTACACAAAGAATTGAATAATTTTGTATTTGATTGCTCGACATTCACATAATGCAATTTAGTTTGGATTGCAACGATACATAAGGCTTGCATTCAAATAGGCATTGCAATGGAGAGGGGCAAGCTGAGTTTTGCTTTTGCCCTCCCCACCTGTGCCACCACCAATGATCGGGGCAGGTTCACGGTCAGCTTTGAAGAGATGGGGATGAAAAAATGAAACCCAATCTCATTCCCATTAGGGTTGAGGAACCCCATTGAAAATGTGTCCCACCCTATTTTTCTTAATTCAATTTTCTTATATTTTTAAAAATAAATCATATATCAAGTACATTTCAATTCAAATAGTTTATAAAAGTAGACATACAGAATCTTAAAATTTTTATCTAGTGAGTCATTTTTATATGAAAGTGTGTTGGAGATCTCATATCGACTAGTGATATATGGTCAAAATAGAGTATATTATAAGTTGGGGGGGGGGGGGGGGCAACAGTCACCTTACAAGCTGGTTTTATGGGATTGAGTTAGACCAATACGTAAATTATAAGATGATATCATAGTCTATCCTAGCGATTGTTGTTGGGCCTACTGGGCCACCCACTGACATACTTTGTGTAGGACATGCATGCATGCATCCACTTACAATATTCTGCTACATCCAAGTTAGTTTCATCTTTCTTGTAGGCAGGAGCTATTCTTGATGCTGTGGAGGAAATTGTGGAAGAACAAGATCTGGATGTCTTGTTTTCAGATAGGTATTATTGGATTTTGCCAAGAACATTTTAGGTAGTTTATTGTAGGACGTGGAAGAACAACTATAATAAATGGTGACGTGGTCATATTGAAAAGTTCCATTCGTATTAGCCATCATATTGACAATTACTGAAGCTCAATCTTTGACCTCACGAGATTCTATTTAGTTAATCCCATTTTTTGTCTATGTTGATAGAGGTTTCATATTATACTTGGGGACTAATGCTGATTATTACTTTTAACACGATAGTTATTCAGTTTGCCTGCTTATCATATATTTATTGGTTATTATATGATGGTTATTTGAACTCAATAGGGAAACATTGATACAAATGCAGGAGTAACATAATGGATGTTGCTGAGAATCTGTCTATGGCAAAGAAGAATGAAATCCAACACTTAAAGCATATGGTTCAATTGGTAGGTACACTACCTGAATGCATCCTTGTCAAATTATGCTGCAAGTGGACTAGAAAACAAGTACTTTCTTAGTCATTGATTAAGGGATTGTACATCTGAGTCTTTTTGACGCAACTATTTTCATATCATCCCATCACTTCTTTCTAATCGGCGATTTATATTTTTAATTCTCAAATATGTATATACAAATGAAAGGTAATGTCTTGAACTTGAAAGTTTCTACAAAGTACGTTTGGCCAGGCCACAAATGACATTACCTTCTATAAGCAAACCAATTAAGAGTATACCCTTTCTCTCCTACTTTTAAATCTTTTTCCCTCCTTCGAGTCTTGTATTCCATTTGTCTGATCACCATGTGGTTTGTTAGGGAGAGGAACATAATCAAATGTTGCGCACCCGACTACAACTCCTTAAGAAAGGCAATCAAGTATTGTCTGGTGCTTCACAAGCTGTTGAGAAGGTGAAAGTTTTCTGAACTTCCTTCTCTTAAATCATTCCATTGGTCAAAAGTTTATAATTTTGATGTCTAGTTATTATTTGGTGGTTTCTTTTTGGCTGATATAGCTCTCCGATCTGTTTGTTTATATGCATAATTAGCAGTTCAAAAGCATGAATTTAAATTATGGGGCAATCAGCGGTGATGGCATCCATGATGTATAACATGTCTTGCTCATGCTCTCCTGCAAATTGACGAAGGTTCATTCTCTGGTGAATCATTCCCATGCTTTTATATTGTAGCAATGCTTCTAAAGATTCTATTAATTCACGAGTAAGTCTACATCTTAGTCCTTGAGATTAAAGGGTAAGCTAAGATTTTAGAAATCGTGTATTAGTTCCTGAATTTTTAAAACACAAAGTGAATGTTAAACATTGTATATGATCATTATTAATTAAAGTTCTGTGAAAAAGTAAAGTAGTCAATTCTTGCTTTAGTACTGTCTATCTCAGCTCTGTAATTGTACGAGTGACTTTCGTTCTTTTAAATGAGCCTTCTGAGTCATTCTTTCAAACACTTTCGTAACTGATTGGATCATGGATCGTGAACTATGTTTTCAATTTGAATATTTTTTCTCTCAAATATTATAATTTTTTTTAACTAACTTTATCTTATATAAAGTTATTATCTCTAAAGTATCTTTTATTTAATTGAGATTTTAATTTCAACAATTCTTTAATAAAAGATAAGTTGGAAAAAAAAATTAATTTTTAATTGAAATTAATACAATTAAATGTGATTAACTAACTTGAATAATTTTTTTCCCTATAAGAAAAGTAGGTGTCATGCCAACACATGATTCCTAACAAAATTAAAATTTAATCATCTGAGAACTGTTAAAATGAATGCTATGGGGTATGGACCAAATAACAATTTCAAAGATTTGGAGAGATAAAAACCAAAAATAAAATTACTGGAAACAAATTTAAAATTGTGAATTTTACAAGGACAAAAGAATTGTTTTCGAATTATAGAGGGATGAAAACTAAAGAAAAAACACTAACGAAAGAACAAATAATTAATATGAGAACAGAAGAGTTGGCCAATCAATAAAGCTGAGATAGACTCGAGCATCCCTCCCACCATTTTCAACTATTACTTACAATTTCAAGATTGTCCCCACAAGTTCAAAAAAGAAGATAAATCTGAAACGCTAAACATTACTATAGGACATATATTTTCATTGAAATTCAAAAAGTAGCAGAATTATATACTCATTCAAAGGCCCATTGGTTTTCCCTACGAATTTCCTCCTCTTCCTCAGGGGTGAAGTCATTCTTGATGTTGAATGTCTTGCGAATTTCCTCAGGAGTCTTTCCCTTGATCATGTCTGCTACTGAATGGCAAGTAAGGTCCAAAAGGCTCTTAATGTTCAAGTAATTTGCAGCCTGTATAGAAAATTTTCATAAAATAAAGGAATGCCAGTGTTAATTGACATAATAAAGAGTAGACCTGATATTAAAACATCCAGATATTGCACACACAGGCCATCTACAGCAATTTATCATGGTAGTGATTTTCATTAGAGACAATCCAAGTAAAAATCACATGTGCAGAGACAACCATAGACCAAAGCAATCATCATGAGCAATTCAAATAATATAGCAACAATTTTCCCGAACCAACATAAAACATGATATAATCAATCATTGATAAAAAAAAACTCTTATCTGATGCAAATTTGCCAAAGCAAGATAGTATACATACATATATCCTGAAATTCATAAAGAAATAATTCTCTTTGTTTACTTTAGAAGATTGTCTTGTATACCAAAAGAACCAAAAAAAACTCAATTTTAGAATCAATTTTTCAATCCACATCACACAAATACATCAGCACAACAATACAAATTTCAACGAACCCTACACAAGTTCGTAGCCTCTAAAGTCACATTGGGGCTACATTTATCCCAAATGATTTTTGCGGTTCCACAAGCACAGTGTAAAAATCTGGTTCGTACTCCTCTCTCGTTACCCAACACCAAGTATTAAACAAACATCAAAAGAAAATCCCAAATTTCAAGA
The DNA here is from genome assembly GCA_013407115.1 of Glycine latifolia. NCBI lineage: Eukaryota > Viridiplantae > Streptophyta > Magnoliopsida > Fabales > Fabaceae > Glycine > Glycine latifolia. Next base: position 36,732,937 of record CM023948.1, read on the forward strand.
AATAAGACATTACATAATAACAATCAAATACAAACCAAACCTTCGGGCCACAACAACACATAACCCTAACAAACACCGAAACCCCCAATCCAAAACCCAAACCATCAAAAGCAGCCAAAAAACAGAAAAGAAAAAGAAATAAAGAAGAGAAACCCTCACCAGAATGAGTTCAAAGAGTGTGGACTGATCAACCTTGACGAAATCAACGTCCCAAGCCTTGAGTTCATCCTCACTGGGCTTCTCATCAGCGCAATTGGCCTCAACGTGCTTCTTGCAATACTCGATAACCTTCGCCAGAATCTTGCTGCTAACATTGGGGAGAGGAATTCCGCTGTCGGCGCAGTTGTCCTCGATCATGTGCTTGATCGTCTGCGACTCCACCGCCACCGCCTCCTCCACCTCGAAGGCCTCGCCGTCCGAACTCTTCAGTGTGAACTTCTTCGTCGAAGCCATCTCAATCTCTCTCAAAAAAAAATACTCTTCTTTCGATTCGGTGCGTTTTGCTTTCTCAAGTGAGTGAATGATTTTGTTTTTTGCGGTAAAAGGTTTGCCTGGCTTTTCCTTATTTATAGCCTAGCTGGGACTAGGGATGGTAAAACGGGCCTGACCTGGGACCGGCCCGTTTGACCCAAAAAAAATATGGTCAGACTGAGATTTTGAGTCCACATTTATTAAATGGGGCAGGTCAATTCGGCCCACAAAAATGTGGGCCAAATGTGAGCCAGGGCCAGGCCAGCCCACCGGGCTAGCAGCCCACCAATAAAAAAATAATAAAATATTTAATAGGTAATTAAATGAGTGGTTTAGAGAGAGAGTGACTAAGAAGAAATGAGTGATTTTAAATTCTTAACCCTAATACATTTTTATTTGGAACCTAATAATGAGCTATACTACATGTACAAATATGCTTTGATTGCCTGCATCATTGTGAAGCAAATTTTTAAGAATTTGTTAAGTCTTAGGAGCTAATTGAAAACCATTGTTAGACATATATTCCCTGCTTACTTTTGCTTCTATTAGGCATGTATTTTATATTAAAAATCATTGTTATAGGATTAAGTTAGTACATTATTAATTTTTAGTATAAATAATTACATTTGAATTTTTTTAATAATTTTTTTACCTTTTTTTTAAAAAAATATTTTTTTTTTATTTTTTAAGTAGGCTGGCCACTAACCCACTTTAAAGTGGGGCGGACTAGTATTTTCAGCCCACTTTGCAAAAGTGGGCCAGCCCGGACCATTTTTGAGTGGGCTGACCCACTTTGCCATCCCTAACTAGGACTGGGAGCCTTCACTGTGTAGTATTTAGTGTGGGCCTGACCTACATCGTTTATTGCTTTATTATGGTAGTAATATCTTTAATAATTAATATTTTTTTCTTTCTTAAAAATGAGATGCGATTGTTTTTCTTCTTTCTATCTACTTGAAAATTGAAATCCAATTAAAGTACCATTAAAATTTCACAATAAATTCTTGTATTAGTAGTACATTGTTCTAAATGAACTACATCTTGGTAAATACTACAGTATGTACTAAGTAAAAGATGACATAAATTTTATTCAATTTCTTAAAGATGAGATTTTTTTTAACTTTATACTAATTTTTTTATATCTTAGTTCTCTTTTTAACTTTTTTACTAATTTTTTTATCTCTTACTTGATTTAATTTCCTTTGTCTTATCTAATCTAAACTATGTTGCCCCTTTTATAAGGATGGCAAATTGTTCTTATATTTACATTTCTCACTTTATTGTCATGTTAATTGAAATTGTAAAAATTTAGATTATTAAAATTATTATTAAATTTTAATTAATTACATTGACAGTTATTATATTTAATGTTCTTCTAAAAAAATTATTAAATTTAATCGAATATATGTTTTCTTTAATTATATGATATCAATATTTTTTTTTACATTTTACAATAATTTGATTTATATATAATATATATGATTTGAACCAAATAATACATGAACTATAACACTAAAGATTTAATATGATGGTATTAAAGAAATTATTTATAGAAATGTAAGTTCATTTTCTTTTAGTAAATTGTAATTATTCTCTCAAGACTTGTCTTGATTATATCTGATATCTCTTCGTTTTTACATTACCTTCTCCAGACAATAATAATTTTTCATTAAAAAATAACATGTTAAGTTAGTTTTTTTCTCTTTTCCTAATTCCTTCTCTAAAATACACCAAACACCTGAAGTTCTCGACCTTCAACCACCACCATCACCGTCTGCGTCGTGGACTAGGAGGAAGAAGGGTGAGAGAGGAACAACAGAAACATAGATTGGATGTCGACACGACGACGACACTGCTACCGCTGCTCTCATATATTCTTACTCTAATCTTTTTATCAGGGTATAATATTAAATTAGTAATTCAAATATTCAGTATGTACCAACTAATCCTCCTAGAGTCAAACCCATTTTAGGGTAAAATAAAATCTTCCATCGCAATTCCATTCCTAAATCTGGGACTGAACATCAAACATTTAATACTTTAATTAAAGGATCCAAATGCCAAACTCCTTATTTTTTATTAATTCTGTAAAATTTACCTAGTTCTCAAATGTACAGCATCACAATAAGAGTTTAGAAGGAGTGGGATCGTTAAACATAGTCTAATAAACTAGTGAAAGTAAAGATACTACTATGTCATAATGATCATGAAAAAAAAATGCCAAAAATTAACTGAAACTATATTAAACCAGGAAAAAAGATTATGATGCACCATCAGCTAAACCTCGAGGCTACTTTTTCTTTTGGGTAGATAAAGCAGACAACTACTTCCTTTCAAAAACAAACAGACAACTACTTTACATTCAAGTGGTGTGATAATCAAAATACATAGGCACTGGCTTCCTGTGACAGTTCTAATAACCAACTGCCTCTAATTTATGTGTTATTCAAGCCCTAAACAACCAAATGTCAATCTAATTTTTTACTTATGATTCCATGTACTGTGAGGGTGGAGGTCTTGTGTTGGTTTTTTCAGGACCTGCAAAATGGTTTAACAAAAACACATTTTACATGCAGTTTGAGCACCAATCAATCAGCATCATATTAGTGCTATAAAATACCATAGTCAAATCGAAATTTATAACACCCAGCTGGATCCAATTCAATAGGTTTTGCCAAGTAAAGGAAAGACAAGCTCAATTAATACCAAGTGTGGAGAAATCTGAATGATGAAGTCATACCTTCAACCCCACGGATCTCCACTTCTCGCCTTTCTTGCACAAGGGCACAACAGCAACACATCAAATGAGAAAGAAAATCATCAATAAAACCCCCCTGGCATAGAATGTCAATGGCTATTAAAACGTAAAAGATACCAGAAAATACTAAAACAAGTCTCCATATAACTCTAAATTCCAAGGAGTACTCCAACCTTAACAAATATATATTTTATGTTTTAAGTCTCCTTGTAAATTGATCCATTGGGATCGAATAAAGATAAATCAGATTTGGTATAAATTTCAAGAAGAAAAGAAACAAAATAGTAATTCAGAATACTTAGATATATTAGCTAATAGCCACCAGCCAGCTGCTATCACATGTTTACAAAATAGTTATCAAGTTTATCCCTTGGAGTTATGTGAATGTCTTTCATCATGCAATAAAAAACGATGGCTACAAATTTTTTATCTGAATATTTATAATACAAGGCACAGAAAAGAGGGCACCTAAGGTCGTATTATGCAAAAGGAAGGAAGCATTACCCTGATGTTCAACATCTTCCGAAGCTTCCTCCTCATGCAGCAAGTATAGCAACAACAAGATAAAATTAACGAATATGCCATCAATTCATTACATGCTTCTGCAGAAGCTGAAAACCCACAAAATTGAAGTTATAGCAGCACGACCTCATTTTTTAGTGTGGCAAATGAACCAAATAGATAGTAAGAATAATATAAAAAGCAGAAAATATTATCAACTTAAAGAAAACCTTAGTATTGATTTAAATATATATAGACGTCATGGCAACCAAAAAAGACGTTTTTCGGAGGTGAAAAATCTATTTTGAATGCGCATAATGATAGAAACTTGATCTAGTCTAATTCAAGCCTTGTTAGTCATAAAACACCAAGTGAAACAGAATTCAGATATAGATTCATCGTTTTCATGTTAACAATACATTATGGCTCACTTACATATTGGCCTGTTGTTTGCAACAGTAGCAATCTTTGACAATGTCCCACAAGGATAGAAGCATGTCTTAAAACCTGCAAATCAAATTATCCACTTATTACTTAAGAAGAGAAGTACAGAAGGATTGGAGAGCTCTGTTGAGAGGCCCCCCCCCCCCCCCCCCATTCTCTTGTTTTAAGTGTTGCGAAGACTGCTGATCCTCCTTTATTGTATTTGATAACAAACTAGGGAGATCACTCTACAAAAGCTAGCTATTGTAGTTGAAGGGTTCAAAGCCTTCCCATACTTCTAATATGGTACTCAAGTTCCATTCCTTGCAATTGGATCCTAACAGTGTTTCTCTTTTTCCTCAATAACTTCTTTGAAGAACAAGGGGTTATTATGCTCATTGAAACTACACCTATACAATTACTACAACTTAACTCAAGGAAAATGCAAAAAGAAATTCAGATCCAACAATTACCCCTACTAACTTCTATCCTCACTCAATCTTCAAAGTGAAACATGTGTCCAACACAAATATTTCATGCACATCACGTAAGCCACCTCATTCTATTTCCTAAACTTCAAATTCTCATGCACCTCAACAGAGACATGCTGAGTATAAGAATATGTATGAAGACAAAGAATAACCACACAATAATGGGTGGAGAATATACAGAAAAAAAAGACCAACTACCAATCTTCCCACTGATACAAATTAACAGATATGTGAATTAGGGGTTAGGCTGTTTGGCTGCACCATTCATGGAAAGGGTTTTGAAACAGTACTTCTAACTTAACTGAAAAGTAAGTGGATGCCATTCTGATTAATAAGGCTACAGATACAGTGAACCACAATATACTTGTAATTACCCTCTGGGTGAAGAAAGAAACTATTCTATTATAGCTGACCAAACTAAAAAAAATGAAATTAACAGAACAAGACAACATACAAAGACAAGGTTCAGAACAACAAGCAAGTAAATCAGTATGCCAATCTTCCCAATGATATGAACCTCCAGTTGATAGCAGATCCTTTTCTGAAACTGATGATCTGGTTGAAACCAGGCAAATGAAGCATCAGACTCAATTCAATATAAGTAGTATTTAAGGTAAAAACGGTAATAACTAAGGAAAAACATTGAGTCTTCCAAGAGGTCAGATATGTAATGCTCAAAATTCATTTAACTACTATAAATTATAATGTTGGTCAAGTAGTTTTCCTGAGATTACCCTAAACACATGAAATCTGGACAAGTGTGACAAGATTACCTTGATGCGGAATGAGTGTCATTCTTTTTGTGGATTTTTTCATTGGAAGAATGAGCTTTGTCACCATTGGCATCAGAATAACTGTAGTCACAGTGCTCTACTGTCTTGTGATTTTTTTTAGAATGATAAAGAGCTGCAACTTCTGTGACATCTAGCAAATGTTGAATGAATTCATACTGATGTAAATCCATATTTGCTTGTGAATGTTGTAGCTCTACTTGAAGTTTTTCATTTTCTTTTTTAAGTGCTTCAGTGAAAGAAAAGTTGGGGTAAGAACAGGAAAGAGTTTTCTTCAGCACCACAGCATCAACTTTTTCAGGTTCAGGTTTCAAAATAACACTCTGCACCTTTTGCTCTTCAGCTTCTAATGTATACTCACATTGATCCTTTTCAATAACTTCAAGTCTCTCCTGAATCTTTCAAATAAGCAAGAGATTGTTATCAGTATTCAGACCATATTTATGAACACAAATGTCCATGAAAGTTACAATAAAAAGTACATCAGTCTTTAGAAAGGTTCAGAAATTTGCAAATTCTGATTAATCCAAAAGCAAAATGCTGTAACTTAACAGACAATCTCGATAAACTGAGTTTCAAAAAGAGTGGTTGCTCAAATCCCATTGAGACAAGTACTCTAAATGGATCCTTACAAAATTTCATATATTCAAGAACACTGCCCAGTTATCTGAGTTGTATCTAGCATCAAATAAACCACATTATGTGGTTGGCTTCCTGTACAAATTCAGCACATGCAAGTCACAGACCCAAGACCCTAAATTTTACAAGCCAAGATTTACATTTTCTATGCAGGATTTTATTGCTTCTGCCAGAGGACCAGCTGAATTATATCCCTAGGAAATACTTAAATTTCCCCCTAATAATGGCAAACTAACAAATATGACTTATGCAAACAATGCAAATTTGAAGTAGGCATAACCTTAGCACGACAATGATTGATCAATAGCAACTAAGATGTTCAAAGAATAATTCCAGTGACTAATGAGTATTGGGTAAGACAATTAAGTACAGCGAAGGAATAGCATATACCCTGACTCGATTATTATCGACTAGTGAAATGAGAGGAACAAGGTGCAAGTATCTGTCAATTTCACTCTGAGCCTTCCTGAACTGATAAACAATGTTCCATCCCATGGCCAGCAAATAAAGATAGCTGCGGTCCTGACAACTATTAACCAAAATGTAAGACCTTCTAAGGGCATCTTCTAGCTGCTCCAGAGGCTCCCGGGTTTCGGGGTACTTCTTAAGCTCCGAGATCTTGAGCTGGTCCAGCAAGTTCCCTATCAACTTCAGATGCTGAGCAAATTGTCTGCAATTCTTCTTGTGCATCCGTGCTGTATTTGCAGCTTTCACAATCATCCCAATTAACTTCACCGCATCTATGCCCGTTAGCTGAGCCACATTTGCAATCTCCCCAAAATATTCCCATGAAGAAGATGCCATCCTCTCCCCAAATCAACCTAAAATATCCATCTACATCAGCTCACATCACAGTTCCAAACAAAAAAAATCATAATTATTGGTGTAATCAGCAGAATTGGAAAATGAAAATGCATATGGTTCTTTACATAAAGGGTTAAAATTAAAACTATTGTAGACTTTAGATGCCAGAGTTCATTTTTTACCTTCGATTATGCAAATAACATTGGCGTTCTTATTACTCAGAAACAACATTGTCTTTGAAGATATTGGCGCTGCAATGCAACACAAAAGAAATTGCAATTCAAGCAGCTGAAAAAAAGAAATGCAAAAAACTGTAACCAAAAAAATCTTGAGAGTGCGAATGACTCTTAATCTCTTATTTGTTCACTTCTATAAACCGCAATTTTCACCCATTTCACAAAAAACCTGTTCAGATTAATCACACTATTTTTTTTGTCTTGCTTAGGAAAATGAAAAACAGTATCTCGGGTGTTGTCAGTTAAGAAACCTGTTTGAATATTCAAGGCTTCATGCTCACAATGCGTAACGGAATGCAAGGCTTATGCTTTAAACAAAAAGAGCAAAACATTCATTAAAAGAAAGAAGAAAAAAGACTCACACGCTACACAACTACGTCAAAATCAAAGGGGAAAAAAGGAACATAGAGTTCAAGTAATTGCAGGTATTGCTTTCCGTGGAGGACCTTTTGTTGTTGTGTAGCAAGAAAGAAAAAAAAAAACAGAAACGTACACTGAGAATCTCTCTCTCTCTCTCTCTCTCTCTGTTGTTGGTTTTATCGCTTACGGTTTCGGTTCTTTGTTGCTTTGTGGTGTTGGCCTCAACTCAACTGAATGTAATAGCATGTTTGATAACTCGTTGAGGATGGATAAATCACATTTGAGACGTGGAAGTTATAAATATTAGTTTCTAGAAATCACGTTCGAAATGGGAAATCAAGCATACTGTAAGTGCTTCTGTTCTGTGTGTTGCCATCCAAACAATTACGTAAGTGTTTTTTTATAGATAAATATTAATTTATTGAAATATTAATTTTCGTTAATAAAAGAAATTAAATCTCAATTTTTTCCATGTTTCTTTTTTCCTTAACTATTCTATCTCTCTTATATCTCCTTTGACTTGGCCGTAGCCCCATACTCACTTGATGGACAGCGACACTCGAGATGTGAAATGTCTTATGTTTGATTTTGTTTGGAACTTAATTCTGGCAGAAAACTTACAAAGTAATCCAAACAAGGCTTTTAAAATATCATAGCTGCTGGTAGTTGACACCGATGTGGAACCAATGTATGTGAATGAGTGAGTAGCTTGCAGCTTTCTTTCTGTTTTGAGAAAGCTCTAAAGTGATTAGTGCCAAGCCACCTACCTCTCTTCACCTTTTTTTACCCCCCAAAATGGGGGAAAAGATTCTCGTTTTCACAAAATTGCATAAGATTTCAGCCGTTCATTAATTTTAATGTGTGAAAGGTAGAAAAATATGCATGGATAGTAAAATAAAATACCATTTCAATAATTTCTTTATTATTTTTAATGGTGATGGTAGTTATGCTTTTCATTGAAACATATGCCTACTTCAAAATCCTCCTCCTAATTTTGTGGAGCCGCTTCTGTATGAGAACAACTATTCTCAGTGCCTAAATTGTTATTGACACTACCACTCATAGCAATTTAATCATTATATCATTCTCCATTTTTTCTACACTCCCAATCATTCTCCCTTCCTCTCTCACTTTTCCTTTCCTCTTTCATAACACACCCAACCCTTCTCTCTTCCTCTCTCATATATCCACCTCTTTTCTTATCTCCCATCTCCCTCAAACCACCAATGTGGTATTTTTTTACACAATAAAATCATGTTTTGGTTGTTTATATTTTGCAAAATAATTTACAAAATAAAAACATGTTTTCATTTTGTAATGTCTATAAAAAAAATAACGAAAACATGTTTCCATTATATATCGATAGTTAAGGAAACATGTTTCTATAAGGAAATGGGGTTGACAAAAACAACACAAAAGAAACACGTTTTTGTTGTGTAACTACCAATATACAATAGAAACGGATTTTCTATTTGCAATTTTTGAGATGACAGTTTTGGAATATGGGTAAAGAGCACCCACATGGGCAGTGCAATTAGCAAAATTTGTGGGTGCTAATAGTAGTTCCCTTTTGTTTTTATACCGGCTGATCCTCCGTTGTAATCTGGTTTGGTATTTGGGCTTTAAGCTCCTTTTGTTTTTTAGACTATGTTGGTTTATTAATTTTTATCTATTTTGTTGTGATATCTTATCTCATAAAAAATGTACATAAAAAGAATTGACCATTCACAATGCAACATTCACGGTTCACTATCACTAACTAGTTGAACGTCAATTCTATGATTCTATTTGGCAACTGTCTTGCACAGTCATCCTTTATATCTTTCTATCTACATTTAAAACCAATACAATTAGTCGCTCTTTGTCTGCAAGACCCTTGAATTGTATCTTACATTACTTCCGTGCATCTCTCCGTATTAGATTGTCCACAATCCATATTAATGTTCTGATAAATGTTTGTAAAAGTAAAAGCAGAATTTAATTTATTTATCGATAAATATCAATAAGTAATTTATTAATAAAATGAATCAAACTCACAATATTTTTTTCTTTCCTTTTCTTCTTAATTATTCAACCAATTTTATATCTTCAATTGAACTTAAATTTGAAATATGACGCTAGAGACATCTAAATGGGTAAATTTAGATAGGATACTATAATAAGGATTTGGATCCTGTGAAAAAATAATTGCATGGAGTGCAATTAAATTTTTTGCCACATACTTTTGTTTTGTTTCTTTTTATTGATACGTTATTTAATTAATAATAATAGGTGTGTGGTAAAATATAAAACTGCATTCCTACCATTATTTTTTACTGCAGGGGGTCCGAATCAACCGTGCTAGAGCAACATTAGTTCAAGGTAGTCCCTCTATCTATTATCAATCACCAAGTTGTATTTCTGAAATAAGTTTGTAAAAAAAAGCAATAAATGCCTATTACTTGCAAATAAGGCATTGAAATAAATGATATTGAACATCACTAATTTTTAGTTCCATTAGAATGATACTCTTTCTGTTACTAATTATAAAATTCTTTTTAAAAAATTGTTTATTCTTTTTTATAATTTTTTATATTTCTAAATGCATTAATTAATTTTTTCTTATATATCTTTATTTAATTATTCTTTTTAAACATTAATGAGAATAAAGAGACAATTTTAAAATTATAGTACAAATAATTGACAAACTTAATGCAATAATTATTTTCTTAAGGAGTATGAATTAGTTGAAAAAGTTTTATAATTAAAGACAAATGGAGTATAAATTAGTGTCTCCAATTATTTTTTTTTGTCTTAACCTCAACAGGAAAAGGGAGTCCTGATTAATCTTGAGTTCGATCAAGAGATAAGTAAAATCTGATAAAAAATTATTTCCATAAATGATCGCACTCGAGTAGTATCTGAATGATTTAACATTAATTTTAGCATATTAATCACTTATTTCTAATTATTTGAGCCTCTTTTAAGAGTATCTACAATGCCTAATTATTTAGATGAATTACTTATTATTTTGTGAAACCTTACAATTTCACATAGATTTAAACACACTACATGAAATTCACTCCAACATCAAAGTTGCTAAAGTGCATGATTAACTTAATTTTTAGGGTCTTATAATACTTGGAAAATATTTTATTTATGGTATAAATTTGTAAAACAATCATATTTATATAAACAACGCTATATCATTTACTCCATTGAAAAAAAGATTAAATAAATTTAATTAAAATTAAATAACTCATATATAGATATTTTAAGTAATCTTTTTGTTTGTGATGGTCATTCACTACAACTCCTCACAGCCCATTAATTAGCACACTGAAAATATGGAAAATCCAATATGTGTACTAATCTTGTTACCACGCTATTCATTAATAATTCAAATACTCCTTTTTATCTAGAGCATTTCACAAGGTTGGTGAACAATTTTGTCGTCATTATTTTAAGAAGTCACGGAAAGATTACGAATATCTTAACAACATATACCAAATCATATCATTATTTGTTAGACTGTATCCTTATTACTCCATAGGAATGATTATGGATATGGGTGATTGGTAAACTCAAATTGACTAATATGAATTGATCAAAAATTGATCAAATTTTTTAAAGTATTGAAATTTCAAGTATTGAAATTATTAATATCTAAACTTTTTATGATATTACTTTTAGGTATATTATTATTTGTTTATTTTTTTCATATTTTTTTGTCATATTTATAATATGAATGAATCATATTTTGTTCATTTGTTTCAATAAATATGGTTACAATAAAACTTATTGTAAGAAATTATTTTTAGAAAATAGTTGTGATTTAAATTATTATAATAAATCGTGTTGAATAATATTTTATTTTAATTTATATTAGTTTATTTTAAAATATTATGTTGATGATATTAAATAAATCAATTTTATTATTTTTGGACATCTAATAATATTGTATTAATTTTATTGAATATTTGGATGAATCATAATATAAAATAATAATTTTAAAAAATTAAATTTAAATAAATACCATGTCAATCCGAATCGAACTCAACTTCATAAATAAGTTAAATTGGATTAGATTTCAATTTTTTTATAAAAACCAACCAAATTAAACCAATCAAATTTAATTTAGTTAAATCTTAAATTTAACTAAAATACCGTCTATATTCCATATTTGTTAGTATATTTGAGTGGATGAGTAAATTAGAGTCCTGATCAAAAGACAATTTGTGACTTCCCTTTTAACCATAATAATTAACGCCCCAAGGGAGGACCTACACAGTCAACATTCAATCAAGGAATTAATTTCGTTTATAGCATAGGATCCTATGCTCTATATTAGTTAATCATTAGAGGACTTATCCGATAGATCCATGTGCACGAGGAGCAAAACAATAATTTTTATCCGTGTTTGGAAAAACCTTGGAACTCATGAGTGATTTTCGTATAGTAGATGGCAGTATTGTGTTTTTCTTTGACTTAAAAATAAATTTTAAGAGATTAAAATTTGATGAATTAAGTAATTGGAAAGTAATTTTTTATTATAGTAAAAAAAATACTATAATGAAAGTGTAGAAAAGATTAACGTTTGTGTAATAAAATTTCTTATTTGTCAATTCATCAATTTGATGAATGATGAGTGTGCTTCCGTTTTTGGGGTGACATGACTACTTAAATCACAGTTGCTTTGCTTTTATTTGACAAGTTAATATTCGCCTAGGATTATTACTAAATCAAAAAACATTTTCTAATGATTTTTATAACATTTCTTTCCAAAAACTTAAAAATAACAAATTTGAAAGTACATCTGTTATCTGTTACTGTGCATGCCGTCTTTGTCTGTTATATCGGTAATTTTGCGAAGCGCGGAACTCACGTGCGAATGCTGAATTAATAAAGGGGTGAATCCGTATTTTTGCGCATTGAATCACTCATGAGTTATGACACGAGGGTTGCCACCTTCTCAGGGCATAGCATTCAAGTAGGGGCAAATTAGTCATTCAGTTATTATGAGTTTTCTTATTTCTTGTCCAAAATATCAGATTGCCTTCCAATGAAAAAAAATACCCTTTAAAAATATTTAATAAACATGGTCTTTTCCTCTATTATCATGGGCAATATTATTAATTTTATAATAATTATCTTATATTTTTTATTAAAAATAAATTTTACATCATCAAATACATATATCAAATATGAAATTATGCTAACTTTTTTTTACTGCTCTAATTTTTTTTATAATTAAGCATAAAATTATTCCAATTAATTATTAATTTACAGTTTGTTAAATATACAAAGGAAATTTTTTGTAATAAAAGATCTTTTACATATCATTGTATTAAATATAATTTTAAATGTATTTTATTTTATAATTTTATAGTAAAGTATTATTTGTCTCCCTTAAAAGGTATAACTCTCAAAATGTTAGAACTCGTCGAGTATTAGAAGAACCTTTAAGATTTACACATATTTTAAAAAAAATAAATTTTTTATCTTTTTTTCTCTTCCTAAGATCTCAAAATAAGATCTATCACTAAAAAAAAATTAAAAAAATATTAAGAGATTTTCAAAATCTTATGTGATTCTATAAAAACTATAAAAAAATGATTTAAAATCTCAAATTAAGATCTATTTTATAAAACTTTAAAACCTAATAATTAATTTAATAAAATAACCATTAACCAAATAAGGATAGCCACGAGAAAATTTCAACCTCCCCAAATTAGTAGAAATCCACGCCGTGGCACGAGGTCCGCAATCAATCAATGACTACAGCGGGACCCACATGGCCTAGGCCACGTCATCAAACATAGATCGAGTGCAGGCACCCCCACGAGTCCGATTCCGTGGAGGAGCAAAACCCTAAACACAGTTCAGCGAAATTTGGCGGGCACCTTAATGTGTGACCAAATTCAAACTAAGAACAATAAAAACCCTAGCGGCCCCATTATTCATTTCATTCACTCACTTTCTTATTGTTAAGTTTTGCCTCGCTCTCTCTCTGTGCTCCCCCGTTTCTATTTTTCCACTCATCATCATGTAAGCTTCTCTCTCGGTTTTTTCTCTATTTATTTTTCCAATTTCATTTTTTTTATTTTCCAATTTTGTGCGTTTATTATTATTTTTCAGGTTGGTTTGAGAGTGTGAGCGCGGTACAAGAGAAGAAATAATAATGGGGAAGGTGTCGCCGAAAGAGAAAGGTTGGAAGGTTAAGGGTCGGAGGCAGGTTCGGAGCTCGGGGAAGAACAAGTACCTCAGGCCCGGAGCCCTGGCTCAGCTTCGGTGCTCCAAGCCTTCTTCAGGTTCGGCTGGTGGTGGAGGTAGTAAATGTTGCTGCACCGATCTCGGAAAAAAGAGAGTGGCGTTCTTGCACACCAGAAAGAGTGGTTGTGGTTGTGGTGGCGGTGGTGGTTCTGCTCAGGGGTATCATGGGGAGAATAATACTAGGGTTTTCGATAAGAGTCCTTTGATATTGTCGCCGGTGAATTTGGTGAAACACAACAGTGGTTTCGTTGGGACCCCCAAAACCCCTCGCCTCGACGATTCGCTATCGGAATCATCGAAGCTTGAGTCTCTCCCCATGGATTTGTTGGTATGTTAGGGGTTTTCTAGAGTTGTTAATTCAATGAGTTTTTCTCTAATTTGGGTATTTTGTTTGATATGTGAGCGTTTGGATGGAAATGGTGCGTGTTTGTTGTTTCTCGGGATTTAAATTAATACGAGTTTTCCCTAATTTGGGTATTTTGTATTTTGTTGTTTTGCCAAATTGATGTGTGTTTGTTTGTGAGGGTTTGGATTTAGAGAAATGGTGCGTGTTTGTTGTTTCCGGGGAGCTAGAAGGGGAAAAAGAGAGTATTATTATTTTTCGAATGAGTTAATTGGAATAGGATTGTGTGAATTGAAGGTTGCGCTTGCGTTTCTCTGTTGTTGAAAACCAATGTTAATGTGTTAGGATCTTACGTTCTGGAATTTGTATATGTTAACGAATGTGTTGGGGCATACTTGTGTTCCTATTTGCTTGCCTTGCTCTTGGTTGTGTAAATTTTCGATTTGATGTCAAGGAAATTGTTAATGTGTCCTTGGATGTTTGATGTTATGCATTTGTATTTTTGTTTTGGCTCATTTTTATTTTTATTTTTTTTGCTTTTGATTTGTTGAATTTTATGGCTTGCCAGTGTTTTATGTATTTGTAATCAATATAGGTTTCAGTGATGTGTTCTGATTTGTTTGAATGTAGTAGCATGTGTTAATACCATGATAAAGTACTCATATAGGAGTATTAATTTGTTGATTGCACAATATTATCCTGCATATGTGCTTTGAAAGTGGTGAAACTACAAATGCCGTTGGAAAAGCTGATTGGGATTGATGAGGAGGCATGGCCCCTGTTTCTTCTCGCTTGCTTTTCTTGATTTGTATGCTCAATTATATCTGGTTTTCTTTTTATTTTTGCTGAGTATATTATTGTAACTGGAATCTCTTCTCTACCTCTCTTGTGTTTGTGTGTGTTTATTGTTTTAACCTACATGCTATTTTTAATTATGGAGGAAATCAGGAATTAGTCAATCTTGATAAATATTATTAAGGTTGTCTATATCGGCACAACTACAAACACCAACATATGCAGTCTACTTTTTTTTATTTGCATTTTACTGTATTCAATTGATTGGCTTAAGTTATGTATTAATTCTTATCTGTTTAAACTATTTCTGTTATGTTGACCCATTCTCTGACTTAATTGAGGTTAAAATACTATGCCACCTGCACCATGACCAACTGAGGGCTGTCTTCCATGTTTCTCAAAGAATTAGAAAAGCTGTAAGTTGTGTCTCTGCTGTGTTTATATGCCTTTAAATGTTCTGTTACAATTTTGCTATAGTTTTGGCTACTTTTTAATCACTAACTCTTTCTAATATTGTTAGGTTATAATTGCAAGACAGTTTCACTTCAATAATACTACTCCAGATCGCTCTCGGCAAGAGATGTTAAGTACAATGACTCCTCGCACTACTGAGCATTGGCCTTTTTTGCGGTAGGTGTTTCTGACAGTAAGGTCCGGTTTGGATAAACTTGTCTATAAACACATATAGGGAAAGAAAATAAGAAGGGAAAATGAATTAAGGTTTTTCCATAAATTAAAATCAACTGATACACCTTAGCTTTTGGAGAAGTTAGATAAGAGAACTTTTACAAAAGTAAAGTGCATAAGTTGATCTTATCTTGTAGAAGAAGCTAAATTCTTTTTTACCTTTTTCCCCATAAGTATTTATGGAGAAGTCCACCTAAATGTGGCCAAAATATTTTTCTGTAGTTTTTAATGCATGTATTCATCTCATTGCTATTAATTTTTGCAGCAAGGGTGATGGGAAGGGAATTAGGATTCCTAGCCCACACACACCTAAAGCACCTAGACATGGGCCTCGACCTCCTTCTCGCCTAAAAATCTCTGAGATGCGGCAGGTTACAGCTGTTCTTTTCCCAGAGTCAACGTTCCCTTCTCACTGCTTGGTGCCATCAGTTATACCAAAGCCCCTATGCAAATCCTTGGCTTCGAATAGAGTTCTCTTCTATGAAGATGAACTATGCCAGGCAGTTGCTCAGAATAAACTTCGCTGAAGCAATTGTCTTCAAAATTCCTTTTTCTGCACTGCTTCATAGTCATGTTTCTCTGCTGTGTATATTCTCTTTCGGTCTCTCTAGCAAATGTTAGGATAGTAAAAATGCAATTTTGTAGTCTGTCTTGGGGCAGTTTAGCTGGTGTGGATATTTCATATGTCTAAATAGATGTGGAGGGTTGGCTATGGTTGTGGTAATAATATTATATAATCATTACTTGTATATGTTTTGTCTGCCTGGAACAATTGTGAGTTTCCTTTATAAACAATTGAAGGTTCCATATTAGAATCAAAGGCTGTGCACTTTTACCTATATGCTTTCTTGATTGCTGATGAGTTTGTTGAAATGTGTTGGCAAATCGAAGTGCAAGTTGCTTCTACTTTTAGCTACAATATTATGATTGAGAACGACCAGTGGTTGCATGTGTGCTATCATGCTTGATGGAAATTTATTGAATTAGTTTTTCTAAAGTTAATGCCTAATAATCGGTTGGGTGGAACGTCAGGCAAAGGAAATGCTACCAAATGGCTGATATGTCAGGTCTGTTTAGTTGGGTGAAACAAATTTTTAACTGTTCAAGTTCAACATACACGTTCCAAATAATTGAATTTTAGATTTTTCATTGGAATATGTTTGTAGTTGAGGAAATTGATTGAGGATATTAACCAAAAAGTCACTTAATATATTTTGACATTTCAATGTAATTATGAGTTGCCATTTTTTAACCCTTAAATGTTAGAAATCGTTTCAAGTAAAACATAAGTAATCCAATATGAAGCTAGTTTGTTGGATGGTAAATATCCCAATGCATCCATATATTCTGATTTCACCAAACAAAAATAAGTAACCTATATTCTGATTAGTGATTAGTTATAGATAAATCCTACAATTGGAAAAGGCTGTGTACCCGTTACCCGGGACACAGTAGTGCAATCCAAAACATGATATATTATATCAAGAAAACTTTTTCCTTATATGGATATAAGGTCACATTCTATATATATTTCCATAACATAGAGGGGATGGGAGGGAAAGAGCAGGCTGTACAAAAGATTAGAAGAGGAAGATTGTGTTTGATAAGAATCGAATGAATTTTTATTTTATTCCATCCAAAACTCCATAAGAAATGATTTTCAAACATAAAAACAGCCCTACAAATTCTCGTAGCTGCATCATCTATCCGTCCCTATTTGCAAGGTATTTGACTGCATCCAAGCTTAGTGTTTGTAGTGCTCTGCGTCAAATCGTCAAATCAAAGTGTTGTCGTCATTATTGATGAAGACAAAAGGACAGGATGGAATGATTTGGGTCCCAACCACATAAGCTTCTCAGACAAATCGTGAAATGGAACGATTGTAATTATTGTTTTACAAAACTTTGTACAGACGTGAACCACAATATTATTTAAAAAAATGTACACATTTTTTATATAATACATATAAAGCATAAGGGGATATAAGATATGTATCTCTTTTTTGCTATGATATGTATTATGATATGTATCAGAATGAGATAACTTTTCTCAATTTCATTCTAAGACACACTCGTACATATCAATAAAACACTGACTGATACAACATAAATGCAAAAACTGTTTTGGAATAGTTGTAAAACAAAGTTGAAAATAGAATTGAAACACTAAGAGACGCAAAGACAATGGTGGCTGCAGAGTGATGTTACTGCTATTTCTACCGTTAGAGGATCATATCCTGAGCCGGCAGAGGCAAAACACACCCCAGTTGAGAGGTCTTCGATCTTCAGTTTTGGATCAAGATAGGGTGGCAAGGTCTCCTTTATTCCAAGTATTTCAGCTGAAATTGTATGCAAATCTCTAAGCATAATGAACCATGGCAGCATTTTCTAGTGGCAAATTCTATTTAGAATTGTGTTATTCATGCAACATTTTATACAGCACTACTTTCTATGTCTGTCTCTTTCTGTCACATCAATTATTATATCTCATATTTTTGTCTCTTATCGCCTCTTTGATGTATAATTTGTTGCACAGAAATCATTTCTGTTCTATTTGTAAGCCATCTTTGTAAGCATTAGTTAGAAGTACCTAAAAAGTCTGAAGGGATCCTGCCATTGCTAAACCTTCCTGTGGCCACTCCTCCAATGAAATCCCTCCCATATGGTTTGAAATTTGCCTTCACTATTGTTTCGATATGATTGTTGTTCACAGTATCCAAGACTGAATCACCAAAAGCTATATGAGCAGGAAATGCAAAGTTCCTATATTTTGATTGTGATGTGGCTGTTACAGCAAATGGATAAAACAGAACAACAAAAAAGCATGCATCAAGAGATTTAAGGGATGAAAGCTTCATCATGTGATCTGAATTCGACTAGTGCTACGGTTACCTGCAGCAATATAAATTTACAATGGCAATTGCTTCACATATTTTGTTGATTCGAACTCAATATCCATTTACTTGGTGGTATTAGCTACTGCTAAGTGAGGCAGCTGTAGTTATTCAACCATTAGGAAATCTTGTCTTCTTGTTTTTTACGAAACATAGCTCATACATATACTGTGTTTCCTTTAGAATACCTGTTAACATGCATAACTAGTCATTTTTCCTGTTGATAGGAAAACAGCAATCGTGCAAATGCTGCTTGGACTCCATCTTTTACTTTGGGAAAGTAAATCTTTAGATTACAAATAGGCTATGCTTAGAAGATGGTATCCAGAATCTTTTAAGTTGACTTATTAAATCATAAATGTTCAATAAAATTAATTATTGAAATAGTTGAAAAATGTAAAATGACATATTTAAAAAAGATAATAAGAAAATTTGATAAACATTTTAAGGATAAAAAAAATGAAATATAAAAAGTTAAAATATAACATTTTAAAAAATGTTAAAAACTATTAAAAAAATGATAAAAGTGAATTAAATAATTTTGTTTATCAAACCGTTAAACAAACTTTTCAATTAGTAAAAAAAAACTAAAAATTAACATAAATAAGTTTCCTATAAGTCCAATTTTTTAGATAACTAGAAATAGTACCGTTTTTAACAATTTAATGAAGATAATGGAAAATTTTAAAAACTATTATGATACGAGCATTTTCTAGAGTCTCAACATAAGTTTCCAATAAATCCCTTGTCATGATACGTATTTTGTGTGTTCATCACAAATACGGGTCATCATCAAACTTGGATAATTATAAAAAGATTAATTTATATATACAGAGAGGGGTCAGAGGAATATTAATAATATTCTCTTTAATATATTATTTAATAATTTTAGTTAAAATTTATTAAAAATTACTAAATTCATGAGAGACTTATTAAATAACAAGTGAGAATACAAAAAATTATAATTTTTTTTATCAATATTACTGATGCTAACAAAGAATATGTTAGATAATGTGTTAGTAGCATTTTTAGCATGAACATTATCATGAGACAAAGCTCCCCTTTCATATAAAATTCATTTGCTCTATATTAATTTTATGACTTATTTTGAATAGTATAATTTTTTTAAAAATAACTATTTATTTTTAAAATCATCTTAAAAATCAATAAAACAACTATTTTTTCTTTAAAGTGAATTAAACAAAAAATTTATATTTTTTAAATAAAATATAGATAAATGAGAGAGTTTTTTGAAAGTTATAAAAAAAATTTGATTTTTAAAATAATTTATAAATCCATCCATAAAAAAAATTCAATGAATGGATTGATTTTTTAATGAATTTTAAATGGATTGTTTTTAATCCATCCTTTGTAATTAAAATAAAATTTATTGAACCCATATGTTTAATTGGCCAATGGTTTAGCGATAGCGGACTATAATCATACTAAAAAAAGTTAAGAATGTGATTTTTAGAATTTGGAATGTTCATTTCCAAACTTCAAGGCATAGAAGACTTAATTATATATTTTATCATTAAATTTTAATTATTTTATAAATTTTACTACTAAACTTTTATTTTTATAAATTTTATCATTCAACTATTTAATTTTTACAAATTTTATCATTCCATTAATCTTCTGTCTAATGTCTAACGGAAAATCATGAGCCGTGCATGAATTGGAGACCGACTGCCACGTAGGATGGTAAAACCTGAAAATTATAAAAAAAAAATATAAAAACAGTGGATGATAAAAAAAAAATGAAAAAGATAATTTAAAAACTGAAAATTATTAAATTATAATTATTTTATTTTATCAAATAATAAAAATACATAAAAAATAAAAAAATGAACAATATAATTTAAAAAATGAATATTATAAACTATAATTATTTTTTTTATTATAAAAAATAAATAAATTACTATTTTTTTTGGAAGATATACGGTAACATTTTGTTTTTTGAAAGGCTGAAAAATTAAATTGAAAAATTAAACCAGTCCATTTTTCAGCGTGTTCCAGGTGTTTATTCGTTAGGCTATATTTTGAGACATTTGTTGTGTAATTTTGAGGCATGAATCATATGTAGTATGATGTTTAACTTGCAATTGTTATACTGAAAATAAACCTGGAAATATGCGTCTGAATTTAAGAAGGGTATTAAAACGTATATAACAGATAGAGTTGTGCGATTAAAGGGTATTAAAAAGCTAAAAAGAAGGTTTTATATATATATATATATATATATAATATTTATATATATATATATATATATATATATATATATATATATATATATATATAATTTTCAGGTTTTAGTGTTTTACCATCCAAGGGCACAGTGAAGCGCCAACTCATTCACGGCGTATCATTATTCCGTTTGAAATTAAACAAAAGATTAGCAAAGATTATATAACTGAACCGTAAAATTCACTAAAATAAATGTTCAATAATAAAATGTGTAAAATAACCAAAATTTGATGATATAATGTGTAATTAAACCTATAGAAAATGAAGAATATATTATTCTAAGAGTAAAAGTATTTTAATTCCCAACTTTCGTCCAAACATACATGTAGTTTCCCAATTTTAATAGCAGTCAACATACATATGTTAAGGCAAATTTAGCCTAATAATAATAAAATAGTAAAATATTTTTGAGGTCCTGTAAAATTTTTAAAACATTAATTTCATTTTCAAAATTTTTTTTATATTGATTTGGTGCTTGTAAGAATAAAAAGTATTTTTTCCAATCCTTAATAATAACTTGGTTAAACAGTTCTCTAATGTGATTAACATACTTAATTATTTTCTCTTTTTACCTTTTCAAGCATATTTAGTAGACATCAAAATCTATTACTGATTCATCTTACTCCTTAAGTGCAAGAAAATCAATCAGAAAGTGACAGAAAATTATAATTTATGAGAGTTTTTAACCGCTAGAAATTGTTTAATTCATTTTGAAAGTTTATCTATCACAAATTATTTAATTTATTTGTAATCAAATTACAAATGTAAATATGTTAACCATGTCATATTACACTAAAAATCATAATAAATATGTTTTATTTTTACAATGATCAAATTAATAAAAAAAGTTATGTGAATAAAATTAATATTTTTTTAAATTTTACATGACCTAAAAATATTTTACTGTTTAAATTATTATTAAGCTAAATTTAGCCTTAACATATATATATATGCTGGGTGCTATTAAAACTGGGAAACTGCATGTATGTTACGGGACCTCAAAACATATTATTTTACTCATAATAAAATAATAATAAAATTGCTGGAACAAATAAATAAAAAAACAATGTCCAATATATTCTCATAACAAAGTAATGATAATAGGTCCACACAAATACTGTGTACTTACGTGGTTCATGGTCACATGGAGGCGTTTAAATTTATAGATAGTACTCCTTACAGCAACTTCTAATTGGAGCACACACTACTATTAGCTAGGAGAACGAGAAGAAAAACTTAATAAAGCTAAATTAAGTAGGCACTCGAATTATTCTCAGAAGAAGTCCTTAATTTTGTTATCAAGCACTAAAGAACTAAGGACATTATAAGCCTTCTGTGTGGGATGATAACTGTCCCAGAATATGTAGCTAGAGGAGTTAGAGCATGTGTCTATGCTGTAATGGTTGCACAAAAGGCTCACTTCTATATTCCCCGTGCCACAGCACCCTCTATCTGTCACTTCAAAACCTTGCCCACCAAATATAAAAATAAAATAAAATGATGAGTCCAAGAAATGAAAAAATGTTAATGACCACTAACTAATCTTTATATGACATGTATTCAAGTTTTTTAATTTATGAAAAAAAATTAATAACATTTGATTACATGCTATAGAAATTAATGAGGATCATGTGGTCCATGATCACTTAATAATGGTAATGAAGTCATTGAGTAGTGATTACCAAATTCAGCAGGATTTTGAAGCATGTTAAGCAATCCTTTGTAAGAATCAAGATAAACAAGCCTAGAGTCTGAAAACTTTTTTCCTAGCACAACCATTTGGGTGGAGAGCTTCGAGTTGAAGAGCATTGCTGCTTGGTTAGAAGAATCTAAGCAGGCTCTATTCAAGCTTCCACCAAGTGTTCTTTGTGAAGGCACACACCCTATGACTGGTAAACCAAATACTCCAATCCTTCTAGCTCCTAGTCCATAAAGTTCCTGCAACCCATTTATTCAATGTATTTTTACTTGAAATTTTTTTAGAGAAAGATAAATAAATAAAACGTATGTAAAGAAAATCCAAAAGTTCAAATTTTGGTATGTGATTTATCAAGACGTTAAAAAGCATAGAAATTCAAACAGTGAATCCAAGTTTGGTATTTTGACTTTGCATTACATAAGCACTACAACTACTATATTTGATACTTATGATGCACGGACACTGACATGCGATATATATATATATATATATAATATAATTTATATTTAATACATATAACAACTTAAAATAAGTCATATAATCATTCAAGTATTCAAATTTCATAACATAAATATAAAGCAAAAATGATAAAACATCCACAAAGTATTACTAACAAGTTCAATTAATTTCATCTCCATCTCGAATAATCATAACATCTATCTTTGACTCATCAAGTGAAAGACTGGCAACTTGAAGATCTCCAACATCATCAAGTGAATCAAATGTATCTCGAGCAATGTCCCACATTTGATTTGCTCCTTGTTCATAACTTGGACTCTTTCTTGATAAGAGTCGAAGGTTGTTATGCACATAAACCAAGTCTTCAGCACGTTTTGGAGTGATCTTATTCCTCTTCATGGAATGTACAAAAGAATAAGTACTCCAATTGCGTTCAGCACATGATGAAGTTTTAATTTTTTATCGAATGTTTTTTTAATTTTTTTAAAATTTTTAAATTTTTAAATTTTTTAAAAAATTATAATTTAAAAAAAAACGTGTCAAAACATGTCGAAAAAGTTGACTACATGTCTCCCTTGTCAACGTGTCCTAAAAATTTGACTGCGTGTCAGACGCGTGTTGGAACATGTCGATGTCCGACACGTGTCCGACACGCATTTAGGACAAAAAAAAGAGTGTCTGTGCTTCATAGAGGCCATTGCTCAACCTCCCAGTTGGAGATGAACTGAAATTAATGCAATGCACTGAAAATGTTAGTCATAAATGTGAGATGCCATTTGTCTACCACTATCATATGCTCTACCTAAATTTGACCGTTGTAGAACGGGTGGCAGTAAAATGACCTATGATTGAATATTAACATTTATTTATCTTTTTATTTTTTGCATTTAAAAATTAGTTGAATTCAAAATTCACAAGGAAAGTGCACATTCATGGCTTTCCAAAGCATACCTGCAAGAAGTTTGAGGCTTCTGACGCCATTAAGTCAGTGTATGAAGGAATATCATACTCAGCCCTCCTAAATGGTAATTGAGAATAAGTGTTGGCAATGTCATCACTTCCTACGCACACTATGTATATGCTCTTAGACACTATCATTGCCGTTCTGTTTCTTCCAACGGCTTCATTTATCTTCATTGTGTACTCCTTGAACATGTCTAATTGATCTGACAATGACATCACATTCTTGTGACAAGGAGAAAATAAACTGCAATTAGCTTTAAGATGTGCCAAAGTAACTTATTTATTGATAGACAGCATGAACAAGGTTGAATATATGGTTATGTACCACTAATTCAGCTGTTAGAGGATCAAATCCGGCACCCCCCGATGCAAAGCTTACACCGGTGAGGAGATCTTGAAGTTGCAAATTTGGGTCAAGATAAGGAGGTAAAAATTTCTTGACTCCAAATTTTGCAGCTGAATATGAAGCAAAGAAGTTGGTGAGAAACTGAGAAAAGAACAAGTTCATTCTATTCTCTATCCGTAACTATACAAGATACATGTTTTAAGAGCATATAAGTATGTATATAACTTTCTACCAATTATGTCTGATGGAACTAAGCCATTGCTGAACCTCCCAGTTGGTCGATTTCCTCCACCAAAATCTCTACCATATGGTGGGAAATTGCATTTGACAAGTGTGGTGATATAGTCATTGTTTCCTGTATCTACTATAGAGTCCCCAAATACAATCACTGCTGGCACAGTTTCATTGTTTGGTAGGCTCACGACAAAAACATGTTGAAAGACGGTGGCTATGATAGAACACCAGAGAATGACTAAAAGCCATTGAGAAATGAGCTTTTGACACAGTAAATCCATGTATTCTATGACTACTACTGTTTCCCACCTTTTCTTGCTTTTGAAAGAAGGCAATGGCAACTTCAGTTTGGTGCAAGCAACTTATAAGGAAGCTAGATTTTGTTTTGGGTCTCTTTCAGTATCATGCTATCGTGCCATTGTCATAGCAAAAGATTTTACCATGAATAATTGCATGATACTTCTGTAGCCAAGTCTGGTTAATAGTAATATATATTTATTTATTTTTAATACATAATTTCTATAATTCCGACTAATATATGCTTCCATGTCATAGTTTATTTGTCAGTTGGTGTCATCTATTACTTCAATCAAATACTTTGGACGTATACCAACTTTCTCCCTATTGTATCCATTATTTGTTAGTTCTTATAAAATGATCGAGTTTTTATTTAAATTTTTAGTTTTAAATATATATTTTTTTCTTTAATAAATATTAGATTTTTGTATTTATTTTCTAATAAAATTTTGTTCTGCATTGAGTTCTTAATAAAATAATAATTTTATTTTTGATCTTTAATATTTTGTTTTAGTATCTAATAAATTAACTAATTTTATATTTGCTCCACGATAAATTAGAAAATTTTGTTTTAATCTCAACTAATAATGAATAATTTTTTTTATAGTGAACAAATACAAAATTTATTAATTTATCTGAGACTAAAAAAATGTTAATAATAAAAACAAAATTGTTATTCTTGTAAATAACTAAGTATAGGTATATGTTAGCAAAAGAGCATTTTTGTTTACCCTCGCCTCTGCGTATAATTGCATTTTTGACGACCCTGCAGTTAGTGACTTCTTTTCAACTTAATTAGGGGCCTTTGTCCCGTAATGCATTTTGCCAGGTCTTTAGTGGAAGTTATAAGCATTTTTAGTGTTATACTATAAATTGGAATCTTAAATCATTTTGTGTGGATCATATAATGTTATTTAAGATTGAAGATCTTTTAATATTTTTTTCATTTTTTATCTTTAGTAGTAGATTTATTTTAAGATCTTAAGAAGGGAAAGAGGAAAAAAAATTATTATTATTTGAATTATATGCATATTTTGAGAATTATACTACAAAAATTCATTCTTCATATTGAAGATTTTTTCATCTCTCTTTTGAAAGATCTAATAAAGATGAAATCTTAAGTTAAAGATTTAATTATGATGTAACACTAAAAATTCTCTAAAGAGATGGGGGAATGAGTGGGATGATGTCGTTGTCTCACATATACAGAGAAACAAATTGTAGATATACTTGCTAAGCATGGGTTATCCATTCATGGAAAAAAAATACTATATTTTTTATATTTTACCATCCTTTAATTTTGCACTGCCTTGTTATAACAAATTTGTTTAGTATTTTATTTCCTCGTGATTATTAATAAAGTTGTCTTACTTATGATGTTTTAGTTCCTAGGTCATTCACAAATAATAATTAAAAAAGGAGTTTTGTTTGTTTTGGCGTCGCCCACTTAATGTGAAACATTAGAAATATACTATGGCTCTTTTGCTAAATTATTACATTTGACGTGATTTTATCGACAATCTTCATCCTTATGCAATTGTCTTATGACGAGGGTTATAAGGGACTGTATTTGAGTCTGATAAAAAAAACATACATCAAACCTTTGACTTGATTTCTATTGCTTTTTTTTTTTTTTGGGTACATAGACGTGATTTTTATTGCTTATGCATGTTTGGATATATGTCTAAAAACATGTTAATATCATTTTGTTTATTTTTTTTATATTTTAAATATTATTTTTAGAAACTAATAATAATTAAAGTATCCTCAACGAGTTTTCTAACAATTTATAAGTCATTGTTTCTTTTTAATATCTGAAAGACAATTCACACATTTTTTTTTAATGAAAAACATGTTTCAAGGTAAATTTATGATCAAGATTAATTAGATGTGCATTTTAATTAAGTTCAACTCTTCAAAATCAATTCTATCCAGATTAATTTTACTTAATTTCAAACAAAAACAAACCTTTGTATTAATTGGTTGATTATGCACAGCTTAGAACAATCATTTTTTCCCATAAAATTCCAAATAAAACGAGCTCAAAATTGGCAGGACCATACTCAGCAAATCATTTCACACGTCTTCTTTAACCACGTGCATTGTACAACTAAAAGAAATTCTTCGATATTTTCCGAGTGAGGAAACTTTCTTACTTAAAAGGTGAAAAAAATATTTAGTTAGACAATATCTACCACAAAAATAAGTAAAAGTTTCTCACTTAGACACGATATACCAAAGAGATATATATATCTTAGCTATCAGATCACGTAAAAAAATTTAATAGGAATACGGCAATGACCAATGGGGCACATCACATGGAACATGATTAGCAAAGTCATCCAATAGTAATGACAATCGAGGGAAGTTGGCAACAGCCACGAACTTTTTATGCCATGCCTGTAGGCTTTAACAAGATTCAACTATACACCTAATTCATTATTCACAAAGATATAAGATCGATTGAATGCTAAAGAAATAAAGAAAGAGAAGAAAAGTCACATTAATTTTTTTTTACTAATAAAAATTGAAATTCTAATAGACTAACCTATGTCAATAAAAGAAAAAAAAGCTAATTCATTACTCACACACACAAAAAAAAATACAACTAATTTATTATGTTACACCGATTTCTTGTAAATAACTAAGAAATTCAATATTGTGATCATCAATATATTTCAAGCTCAATATTATCATGATTAATAATTAAATTTATTTATTTTTTAATTATAATTACCAATCAATATCATTTGTATTATTAAACTTAAATGTTATGACATATTTGAATTAGTTTATGCATAATTTTGAATTTTATGTGTTATGTATTTTTTTTGACAGAAATGTGTTATGAATTATGACTTTATAAGTGAAGTTTAATTTTAAATATAGTGAAGTTATAAACACATTATGTTATTTTTGTTTATATTTAGTAATATATTATATTAAAATTAAAATAAATATTATTTAATTATTACTAACTCAATTATAGTTTAAATTTTTAATATTATAAGTTGTGAATTTAATGTTATCTTTTTAATATTACTTAATATATTGTATTAAGATTTAAAATTATATATATGTATTAAGATTTAAAATAATATTCACGTTTTGGGTTTTTTAACCAAGTTAAACCTAAACTTTTAATTAGACTTGTTTAAATATATTAGTTGAGATTGAATCACTCAATTTTTATTTTCTTTTTTCAAGTCATGCCTAATTTTTTTTTATGTTCGTGTCAGTTTAACTCATTTACACTCATATACCTAAAATTACTAGTATGCGTTTTTTATTTTATGTTATTACATGTCTACATGGTCCAACCTCTGAACTCCATTTCCACCAAAAGCGACATTTTCTTGCTTGTGTTGTAGTGTTCATTCATATTGAATTGTGGCAAGGTTACCATTTTCCAACGGTCTAGCTCCCCATTGAACCCTTCTCACCCGTTATCTTTTTTAATGTAGTGAATACAATAATGTGTTGAATTTTTCATTATGGATCGTCCCTGCTTTTTTTTTTTTAGGGTAAGTCAAGAGACGAAACTGAACCCAACTAATTAATCATGATGTCCTACATGGCTACGTCATTTTTAACATATATAAGAAAATACGTCAGTATCAGTTATGCTTGGCTTTTACATTACATCAAAGATGAATATGGATTCCACATTTATGCATTAAGGAAGTTGTAATAGTCCAACAATATATAATGAATTTGCATGTCTACATACATGGTTACAAAATCTGATTGTTGTTCTACAAGGTTTCGTGTATTCAACTCATATATTTTCTTCGCATGTGCCTACACATATTTGCTGAAAGCAACTAATAACTAACTGATCAATTCACGTATCTTTTGGCCAGAATTAATGGTTAACTTCTTAGCTTGGTAAACTAAATACCGTTGCATCACA
>CM023948.1:36776538-36887083 GCA_013407115.1 Glycine latifolia
CTACTCTTAAAAATGATTCTTACTAAATAAGTTTTTCCTTTATTTTCAAAATAAAAAACAAACATGCCGATGTAAATATGTATTGTTTTAATCAATCAGTTGTATCTTAACAATAAATTTTATGTGTAACAATGAATTTGAAGTGTGACTAAATATTGAGTCAAGAATTAAATCTGACCCAAAAAGTTTAAGTTTGTAAAGATAGTATAGACCCTAATTAGAGCTAGTTCCTTTCAGCTCCACTAGTATGGAACAAAAGTACTACTATTGTAGTGAAATTGTTTCTCTAACAGAATATAAATCTTCAATGCAGCTACCCTTGATTCTTTTCCACCTCATTTGTGTGGATGTTAATTGGAATACAATCCATTTACATCAATATGCCTAAAAAGCAAGAGACCAACAATAGAGCTCGAAATAAGTGCTGTTCCTATAAAGGAATACAATCCATATTTATCTGCTTTGAGCTGTTCTCTTAAAGAATGGAATCCCTGAATATGAATTATAGCAAAAGGTGTTTAGAATGCAAATTGACAAATTTTCATGAATTGAAATAACAACTTCTAAATGTCACATAAGGCTTGTTTGTAAGCTTATCTAGAAGCACTTTTAAGAGGAGAAAATAAGAAGTAAAAAATGAAATAGGTTTCTCCATAAATTAAAGTTTGTTTATGTATAAGTTAATTTGTAGAAATTTTCTCATAACTTTTCTATAAGATGAGAGAGCTTCTATGAATTAGCTTATGAGCTTAAGAAAAAAAATTATTTCTTTCTTATTTTTTTTACTTCTTATTTTCTTCTCCTATAAGTGGATAAGCTTACCCAAACAGTTCCATAATTGCTTACTTCATCAAGTATGTTTGACAGGTTGTTGCTTAGTCCATCAAGCTTGTTGCTTAGTCCATCAAGCTTGTTGCTTAATCCATCAACTTTTTTTATCATGTTAATTTCAATATTCTGATTAGACAATTCCTCTGTTATTTTCCTGCATTTTTAGTGACCCATTGGCCGTAACAAATAAAAAGAGGATTTTCAGTCTAACAAAAGTTCTGTAATAATTGACAATCAGCATATTTAATCTTAACTATTACCTCATTTCAAGGTTCAAATTTAATCGCTGTTCAGTATACATCTTCTCTATATCATTCCTATCACAAAACATGTGATTACAGCATAAAAATCGTAACAGAACAATTAAATACTGCTATAGTAGTTGATCAACGCCAATAGTTAAAATTGATAAAGTATATACCTCAACTCAATAAGCATCTTCTTTATATCATTCCTAAGCTTCTTAATCTCAAGTTGTAAGAGAGAAAAATGGTGTCCCTGAATTGCAAGAGCATACTACAGAATCAAACAAACAAAATCAACCTCATCTATATAACAAATTGAGGTAAATAAAATATATAAAAATAAAGAACAAGTGAAATTAAGACCAAGAAAAAAAAAAAAACTAAGCAGTTCTTAATGTAAAATTGATATCCTCTTGTCATAAATGTCTCAACATAATTGCAACAGAAACAATAATACATAATATGTATTTGCCACCACATGAATCATTTGCTTTATTACTTTGCCTTTTCCACACTATCTGTTTTTACAAAAATCATATATTACATGTCATTGACTACCTTATACAGCACAAAGTTAACAACTAAAATAAATATAACATAATTATGAATTGTGACAATAGAAGTTGAAGAGTTATCAGATCATGAGTTTCTACCAAGGTTCAAAATTGAATTGTTTCAAGAAATCCAACAACGAATAATTCAGCATAGTCACACTAATTTCAAAAGGGAAAATGGATGCTAGAGACAACTGAGAAGATTATCTAGAAGAGAAGCATTGAGTGGGAAGAAGGGGAAGCAAAGAAAAGAAAGATAAGTGTCATCATGTAAAGAGATGGAGAAAAACAGTGAAGAAACAACGTGATCAGCTTAAACTTATGTCTTCATTCTAATTACTTTCAGATTTGGAGAACATGATCAAACAATTTGCCGCATTAGATTTAAAACAAAGATAACATCTGACACTTTTCAATCACCTAAAAATGGAAAAGCAAGATGTACAAATTCATTAAAACATTCTGTCAATAAGTGAATGTAATAGGTATTTTTCATCCTAAATTACTGCAGTTCATGGAAGACATATTTATGACAGTAAAATGGAATGTCTGCTGTTTGTAATGAATATAAGCAACATACAAATCCTTCGATATCATGTTCACTACCGGTATCCGTACAACAGACACATGCACCAAAGTCATAAACCTCAAACTAAACACATAACATCCACATAATTTAAGCAATACCTATGAGCTCTGCACCTCCGCTTTAAACTTGGACAGGTTAGATTCTTGCATCATTTCAATCTTGACAAGAAAATTGACAAAAACAGCTCAGATTAATACAAAACATTAGGGACAACTCCAAGGCGGATTTTAAATCCACATAACCACATAACAAGGATTGTATTTTGGCACTAAAAGGGTCTTACTTTCTGCATTCCCCCCTTTGACGCCAATGAATGAGACACATTTCTTAGACTGTCACATGACAACACTTTCGATTTTGAAGCCCCGAAACCTGGTATTGAAGATAATTGACACACCTGTCTCCGAACTGCGGCCATTTTCAGATTCCACAAACAAACAAACCTCAAAATTCGCACAATGATTTTCAAATCAACCTTCCCAGCAAGTCAACTACAAATCAAACAACAAACAATATAGGAAATGTTGTAGATGGCAGCTTTGCTTTATTGATAATAGGATGACTGATTATATAAAGTAAAGTATAACAGAAATTAATTAAGATGTATATCTTATCATGTAATAGATATATCTTATCTAATAAGAACTATTCAAAATAAGCTAGGATGTATATCTTATCAGGTACTATATATATCTTATCTAATAACAACTGTTCAAAATAAGTTAAGATATATATTTTATCAGGTATTAGATATATCTTATCTAATAAACAACAAAACCCAAAGATTTATTACTATCCGCACGAAGAGAAAACATAAGCTTGTTTGTCCCAAAATCGGGTGTTTTTTTTTTTTTTCTGTTGAGGGAATGAAAAAGGGAAAATAATATGAAAAGATTGATTGGGATAGCAAAGTGTGAAATGGAGGGTTATACCTTAAGCAATGGCCAACAATGGTGGTGGAGTTGTGATGAGTCATCAAATCAAATCCGACGGAGTTCATAAACAAAGGTGGCGTGGTGTTGAGTTGAGGTTCACGATCCCTTTCTTCCACTGCAAGAACATGTAAGGGTTACCACAAATCGCAAATTTACCTTGTGTTTCCCTATTTTACTGATAAAAAATATATAATTAATTATTAGAGCTTTTTTTTGGTAAAAATTATTATTCACTTTTTCGTTTACTGCTAACATTTCAGATTTTAGTCACTTACGTATGCATCAAGGATAAAATGAACAAATGCTCTTCTTTCTTAGCTTTGAGACCTATGCTGTCAATTATATTGATTATATTATTAAAGTTAGTTTATATTTTAGTTTTAATTTATCAGTAAAACCTTTTTGTCTTTGTTATATATATAAAAAAAATAGTGTTTGAACAGTGAAAATAATTTTACATCAACATTCATATAATTTTACATCAACATTCATATACAACTTACTACTGATATGACTTTTAATATTATTATTATAAAAATAAACAAAGTTATTATATATAATAATTTATTTTTATACGTGCATGATCTTTTTCTAAAAAAATAATACAAAAATATTAGTTAGATTTTTAAAGAATTTAAAGTGTGTTTGACATCAAGCTGAAAGCAATGAAAATGGATACTAATTACAATCAAATTTGACTTTATAAAAAATATAGTAAATGTTTAATTATTGTTAGGTAAAATTAACTTAGACTCAATCTCGATTTGACTAGAATTTAAAAAGAATGTTGAGTTAAAAAAATACACTAAATTCTACAACAAACTTGCTTTCAATAGGAAAAAAATATCATTCAAGCATTAATCTCTTCACTTGAAAATCATTTTAACCAAAACTAATTTAATTTAAAATCAATTTTACAAATGTTCTTCTAAACACACTTAATTTAGGAAAAATCCTAATAAGTACAAGTTCAAAACAGTTTTCGTAAAAATGCCCAAAGTTTGTTTTCCTTAAAATCTTATTTTACACGTTTCAGATTTTAAATTGATCTAATTAAAAAAAAAAAATATTGGTACAAATCAATATTATAAAAATCGGTCCGATCATTAGTGAATCAATGGATCAATGGTCCAACCGGTGGACCAGTAATTGGCCCGGTTTGACCTAGTCAATATTAAAATTCAAAATTCTATATATAAGTATATAAATATAACTAACATTATTTGATTAAAAAATTTCATTCATATTCCAAAATTCAAAATAACAATTGAAATATTAAAGTTTATAACACAAGTCCACAAATATTTATTCAATAACACAATTACTCAAGTTAATAAGTTTTGAAATGAAAACACAAATAGCATCAAGCCATCAACATGACAACATCCACAAATATGGATTTGTTTGATCCAAAAACCAATTAACCCAAATAAGAGGAGTGTATAAACTCCTGCTCAATTGACCATACATGAGAAAACATCAAAAGTCAAAACTAAAACAAACTTGATAAGTAATCAAAAGGAAGATAAAAAGGAAAAAAAAAAACAACTTGATAAGTAATAAAATGGAAAAATGCAGATACAGTAAACAACCAGTGGGGAAAGAAAGAATAGTGAACATCAATGAATTTAAATTAAAGAAGTTGCATAAAAATAAGTTGAGTGAGCACTAGACATAGGTTGAAAATGAACAGATACAACACAATACGTTCCTTAACTACATATAATCGTATAAAGGGCTCATGCTATGACCATAGCTCCACAACAGCTCCCACTATGTTTGTGTAAATGTATTGTTCATCTTTGAAACAGAAACAGGAAATTGCAAAGAATTGCAAGGGTAAAGAAATAATTTGAAATCCATATTCGACGAAAATAACATCAGATCTGTGAATCAATGACAGAAACCCAACATACACGGCATATATAAAAACCTTCTTTATGAACATGAACACATATACACTAGAGACTAACCATTTTACTCCATGACCTTCTCATGTACTGCCAATAATTATTATAACTAATCAAAATTAAAAAGCAGGTAATAAAATATTGTTCCCACCACCACTAAGAAGAATGTTACTAAATTCACAAGCTTTGCTATCTTCAATTTCCTGAACAGAACCAACAAAGAGAATAGAAAATCACAGGCAAAGCATATAAGCACGGTGACACGACACCGTTTTATACGAAAATTGCAGAGAATCCATCTCTTATAAGTTATAATCAGCCTAGATTAGAATAACCAGTGACAATCAACTGAATCAAGTGAATCAACGAAGAGGAATAGTACGGGCAAGTGGGCAATGATCAACGAGTTTCCGGACAAACCTTCAAAGGAAACACCGTCCAGCGTCAAACTCAAAGGGAAGACCGTCCAGTGTCGGCATGCGCGAAGCCTTCGTAGACGCGACGGAGGAGAGTATGACGACGACGTGACGGCGTGAAGGAGGATTCCCTGCGTCTCCGTGATTGCGACGTGAAGCCGTGACCGTGAGCTAATGAACTTGAAGTCTGAACAAAGAAGCTGATTTACGAAAGTCAAATTGGGGCTCCAACAAAACGTTACTGTTTTGGAGCCTTTTATTGTCCTTGTTAAAACCCGGTCCGGGTCACAAAATCCGCCCGGGTTACCGGTCTTAAAAAAACCGCTCGATTTTCTCTGAGCCAAATTAGATCACTTGCATTTCCGGTTCCCTTACCAACCCGGGCCGAGTGAAGCCAGGGTTTCTGGTCCAACCGATCCACCAGCCGGGTCGAACCGGTTTTCACAGCATTGTTACAAATGATGGCTTCTTACATTTTCGTCCTATTTTCTATCGTGACAAATAGCACTGCTTTAATATCGTGACAAACATTGATATATTTTTACATTTGAAACCAAAAAGAGTAATAAATAAATATGTTTCATACATAATTTCTGAATGGGGTCAAGCGCTTCAACGGCTGGCAGAAGAAACGTAAACAGAGAAACATAACACCTCCATTAAAGGTCACTGTATCTGTATGCAAGAAATGCTGTTATAAGAAGAATGGCCTTCAGTGTGTTCTGTCACATCTACCTGCAATGCAAAAACAAACACCCATTTTACTAAACATAAATATTCATAATTTATGAATGATATCATTGCGGCTTATTGAAAATAACATTGCAACTTGGAAAAATAGTTATGCATTAGCAAAGTGGATGAAGAAACATCTTACATTTTTTATTCCAGAAATATCGACAGGTTGGATTCCAACTAATTCTTTAGTGAGTAAACTGCTTAAAAATTTAAAAATATGATGTTAACTAATAATTTATACTTTTTGTCTGTTTAAAACAAATATTTTTAATTAAATTGTTTTACATTTTTACCAAGAAAATGCCAAATAATAACAACTCTACACAGGTTAGCTAATAGCTATACATATAATAAGTAGAAAAATTCTGTATATGTGACTGTAACTCTTTATATATCCCTCTCCCCTGCTTTCTCTTCAACAAACGAACAAGGCAGATCCCACAGAATCATCATATAGTGATGTTATGTTAGGTGAGACAAATGCGAACCACCACACACCAAAAATGTTTAAATTTTAATGTGAAAATTGACGACAAACCACGAAAGATATGGTTCCAGATCAAAACCTGAAATGGTGTTAATGAACACAAGAAACGCTGTTTTCTGCCCATACTTGCAAGTTGCAACTTGCACTTTCACACATAAAAATACGGTTCTAAGGCGATGTTAGTGTTAGTGCGAGCAAACTTAAAATATCTAATACTTTGCAGAAATTTTACAATTATGTTTTCATATACCTGGCACCGAAGGCAACTCCAACCATCCCGTCAGTCCTCGAATAAGCATTCACAAATCTTCCTGCTAACATCTACAAAATACCAGGATGTTAGAAAATATTCATTTTCATGAATCAAATATGAGAAAAATCTATTAAGAGGAAAATTAAATCCCCCACAAACCTTTCTAGTTGCTTCCCAATTCTCATCCTTGAGATGGGTGCTCCAAGAAGTACAACTTTTTCTACAAGTTCAGCTGTCAATAATAAGCAGGGCTGACATTAAAAGTAATATGGTAACCTCTCATTCAACGGATAAACATGGAAAGAGTATGCAAGCACATTAAATTATATGCATCCATCACTACACTTAAAAACATAAAAGAACAGAAAAAAAAGGATAAGATTTAATATGGAGTAAAATACCCTAAACACATCAAGGACAAACAAAGGAGAAAAAGAGGAAACTGGAAATACCTACCACCGTTTTCAGTTTTAGCCAAATACTGTAGACACTTGAAAATAACTCTTCCCCCAAGTGAGTAACCTATAAGTGTCACAGGCCTGAAATTCAGAGACCAATAATAATACATCATCTACAATTTTCTAGGAGCTGGAGTAAAAGAAACTCTGGCATTAGTAAAATACCTATTTCCCTGCAATCCTTTTAACAATACTGCAGCGAGCAACTTACCAGCTTTGTTTGATCTGAAAATCAAGATAACTCAGCAAGTATATCTAATCTGAGAGTAAACAAAGACAGGAAACTGCTCATAACAAATTTTTCATGGAGATGGTGAAAAAAAAAAAGTAGATACTCCTTTTATCAAGAAAAAAAGAGAGGGGGGGGGGGGGGGGGGGGGGGGTTAGTTATACTCCTTGGAATGTCAAATCCAAACCACCTTGACATCAGCTTTGTATATTAATAAAACACTTGAATATCAACGATCAATTAAATCGATACTCCTAGAAATAACTTTTACAATTACCAAATTAGAACATAATCATAGTAAGCTTGAACATGATGGTCAAAAAACAATGCAATCTTCAAATAATAAATTTTAGGATTCTTAGTGGTGAAAAGTGAGAGGCAAATTCCAATCCCATAGAAATAGAAAATAATAATAATAATCAATGTAGATGGGTTGAATTTGGATATCCATCCATTAAATTATGGACAACTTAGATTTTCTTTAAAAAAATTAACAATCTAAGATTCTAAAGTAGATTAATAGTTTTATGACAAGAGAATTCCCTCAGAAAATGAAATTAATTCAAATTAGTCTCATCCAGTTGTCAATACCCTGACTCGTAATTCAAGTCAAAGTAATTCACAGATTCTACAGTCCAGCAAAAATATTTGAAACCTTGTACTGAAAATTTGAACACTTGTCTAATGTGTTGTTTTAAAAATTCACCTAATACACCTATTTATATTTTATAATAACATTCTAGGATCAAGCACTATAGTAGTGCAACTAGACAACTAGTACAAACTTATCCCAATAACACTATCAACATAGTATGACTCCTACACAATAAGAATCCAAATTACTGACATTCTAACCATTTAACACCTTGAACTGCATATATGATATTAAGTAACAAAAGCAAGCAAAAGCTTCTTCTCCACTTCCAAGCAAATGTTTTATTCTACACACGATCAGGAGACAAAATAGACATGTTAATAGCAATTGTCCATTTACTGTATATAATTTGTCCATTTATGAATGGTAGAGAGAAAACAAAAAGGATATTTATTAGACAATGACAAAAAATATTTTAATAATTTGTCCATTTATGAACGGTAGAGAAAAAAAAAAGGCTATTTATTTGATAGAAGAAATTAAAAGTGAAATGAAAGAAATAATTTCTTTTACTTGTTTAAAATATAGAAAGTGAAGAAAACCAGTAAAAAAAATAAAGTAAAGAAAAAAAGCATATATATAAAATAACATATGTATCTCCAATATAATATAAAATAAAATGTAATATAAGTTAAAAATATGTAGTGTTAGTTGAATATATGGAGCCATTTTAGATTCTCGTAGTCTCTTCGTCATCCATCGAGTGCTTATATAGGTTTTTTCCCTATTTAAGGCTGCAAAAGAAATAAGTAAATCAAATAAGATTAGTGGACTCTTGATATACACTTGTAATGTTAAAGAACACGGTTTGGGTAAGAGAATATATTTTTCAGAAAGTGATATACTAAACTTCATCATATTCAAAAAAATTCAAAGGAGAAGATGCTCTCAAAAATCTGTTGAAACAAAAGTTTATATATTGTACGGAAACTTACTTGCTAAAGGAATAGATAAAGAGACGCAAAACATAAAATTAACAAATAAATGTCATTATTTAGAGTATTGACAAAGCTCCAAGTTGGTTTATTTCTGTTGCATCACCACCAATAACACAACCAATACTCGAACCACTACTTAACATAAACAACATAATAGAACATGCTCTCTTTTATCTTCTTTGTTTTGACAAAATGACACATAATTGATATGAAGTATTAAAATGAAGAGTTTAACTAGTCAGAGATGTGTCCACACAAAGTGTATTCTCCGATAGAAACGCACGCAATCCATTTATCATATAACTTCATCTCCACCTACAACACAAAAGAAGCATATGTTTGAATTTACAAAACAAAAAAAAGTCAGAGATCTACGAGAGCCATTTCATTACTCAAATCAATATTGCTTATGGGATCCACGAGAGACCTTGCTAGAAGCAAATGCGACTTTTTGAGACCACGCTTCACTTTTGAATTCATTGGCGCATTGGTGGTTTAGAAGAGCTTGACTTGTATACATACAATGGAGAAAAGAAGGATCATGGATGAAGGGCGCATCAAATGAAAGGAAGAGTGCATCGATATACAAATTTGAAATAGAGCAAAATTTGTTGTTGAATGGGACGAGAGAAAGGAATTGAAGAGCATGCAAAAAGGGAAGAAGAGGGTTTTAGATTAAAAAAAAAGAGAGAGAAATAACATCTTTAGTGATAGATCTTAAATTGAGATATTAGACTACTTTTTGATAGTTTCCATAGAACCACATAGGATTGAAGATCTCTTAAGATCTCTCTAATTTTTCTTTAGTGGTAGATCTTATTTTGAGATCTTAGGGAAAGAGAAATAGGTAAAAAATTTATTCTTTTTTGAACTATGTGCAGATCTTTGAGGGTTCTTCTACAAGAACTCATCCTCCATGTTGGAGATCTCTTCACCTCCTTTATTGGGAGATCTAGTGAAAATCAGATCTTGAACTCAAGATCTAGCACTAAAGATATTCATCAGACCAAATATATATTAGTTCTCCGTACGGATTTTGGAACTTGCTAATAGCAATCATCGATATTAAATTTGCATCATAAACGAAGAGCCTTATAGAGTCAAGAGATGCATGCCAAAATTTAAGTCACGTTGATTGAGATTTAGTGGAGCATTTAGTATATCTGTATTGGAAGAAAGATGGAAAATCTTTGTTGATTTTGGGTGGGAAAAAAAGTTTGTGGGAAAAATGGGCGGGAAAATATTGCTATGTATATATTATAGATAAAAATAAAAATTGAAGGGTAATCATGTCCTTTCCATGTGACTTATACTATTGGCAAGAAAAAAAATTAAAAGTTATGTTTATAAAGTAATTTTGTTGCCTTTTCCCTTGGTTAGATATGTTCTTCTGTTTTTTATTATTATAAAACAATTTTTATGGACACATAAAAATGAGAGTCACGATCCGAACATTCTTGAGAAGCAACCGAGTTTGGTTGCGATTGATGCACAGTATAAAATTTCCTTCAAAAAAGGAAAATAAACAACACAAAAAATTTAAAATCAGAAACAAATAAATAACTGTAATTATAATCTAAAAGTAAAAAAAAATAATAACAATAATAGTAACAAAGTTGGCAAAGATTGGTTCGCATAATGAACGCTTCAACAGCAAAATTTCCCGGGCTAGAAAGGTTCTTGTCTCTCTCTCTCTCTGTGATCTCATTCCGCAACAACAACTCACATTCCCTCATGTATAATTTCCATCTCCTCCAAAAGGGTTAGGGTTTCTCATTTTCCTTCTTCCTCATCCCAAATTCCACTCTCCCCATTTCCTTGCACTCCCCAAATTTATTTTGGGCCTTTTTCTTTTTGGTGTGTATTTTATAGATTTTTACTCTTTGCATTCATGGAAGTCTCTAGACATTCATTTTTCCTTAAACAGATGCATGATTGAAGCAGAAAATTTTATTTTATTTATTGGAGGAAGAGGAGAAATTGGAAGTGTGTGTTTGGGTGAGTTTTCTATCAATCAAGGTCCTCAGGTGAATGATCGGTTTCATTTTTGAGGTGAGTAAAGGGTAATTGAAGATGAGCGCTTCTAGGTTCATCAAGTGTGTCACTGTTGGGGATGGAGCTGTGGGCAAAACTTGTTTGCTAATCTCCTACACCAGCAACACCTTCCCCACTGTTAGTTCTTTTCTTCCTCCTATTTTGTTTCTTTGTGTATTAGTGACAATTTTTTTTTCTTTTTTGAAATGGATTTTAGAGTTTTGTTTTATAAAGAATGAGTTGCTATAACTATTGTTCAATAAAAAAAATGTGAAATTTGGTCAATGTGATAAATGTTGACAAGTGAATAAAAAGGTTGAAAGAGAATGAGTTTTTCTTGGTTGCTCTCCAAGAGAAACTTATATTTTGAAGTAGAATTAATTGCTTGCAAGTCTAATTAGTTTATTTGAAAAGTTTGCTTGACAAAATGAAAATGTTTCCTCTCTCAATTGTTTGAGATTAAGAATATGTAGTATTTCTAAAGCTTTTTAAAGTTATTATATGACAACTATTTTTTAAGAAAGAAGAAAGAAAAAGAAAATAATTAGGAGGTTATGATTTGGTTTGTGTATAACTACATGTCTCCTCCATTGGTAAGCAACAAAAGGTGTCTAACATGCATGATGGAAGTAACAAAATATTATTATTATTATTATTATTATTATTATTATTATTATTATTATTAAGAATACGAGAATCACATGCATTATGTGTTGGGTATTGATTTGAATGTGATAAAGGAAATAACGAGATTTTGGTGCTAAATTTATCCCAAGTTGTCAATATATTTTGGGATTGTGTTTCATGCTATATATGATATTATCTTATAACTATGCTTATTGAGAAAGAAAAATGATCATTGTTCTTGCATCTCTTCACTTTGTTTGGAAATAGGATTATGTGCCAACTGTTTTCGACAATTTCAGCGCAAATGTGGTTGTGAATGGAGCCACTGTTAATCTAGGATTATGGGACACTGCCGGTATTGCTGTTATTTTTTCTTTGTCCATTTTGGGATGTTGAGTTCTTTTTAGATTTTTATTATTCTATTATGTGGAATAGGTCAAGAGGATTATAATAGATTACGACCTTTGAGTTATCGTGGTGCCGATGTTTTCATATTAGCTTTTTCTCTCATAAGCAAGGCCAGTTATGAAAATGTTTCCAAGAAGGTACTTTTTCCACTATAGTCCAAAGTTTAAGTTCCTAGTGTTGCTCAAATTTAGAATGCACTTCTACATGTTACCTTTATGTAAATGTGATGTTTCCATAATAATTGTAAAGAACTATATCCTATTTATATTAATTAAAAAGTGCTAATAAATTTTGTTTGTTATTTTCATTTTCAGTGGATTCCAGAGTTGAAACATTATGCACCTGGTGTTCCCATTATTTTGGTTGGGACAAAGCTTGGTAAATTAATTTCTACCTAATTTTTTAATATTTGATATTATGATAATGTGCATTTGTTAATTGCTTCTTCTAGCACATTAATTTATAATACTACCATTAACCAACTTTTGTGTTTTGGAATCAAAATTATATAAATTCCATGATCCATAATACTATAGTTTGATATTTTTTGGGTACTTAACTTTATAATAATGTGATTGATTTATAACGTTTTTATTGTGTTCAATTTATAAAAGATGAACTACTTAAAAGGATTGTTTGTGATCTAGAAAGAAATGAAAGATTGATATTTGGTATATATTGTGCATATCTCCTTGTATTTTAAAGTTTTGACCTCTACTTGTTTTCTCAATTACAATTATTATTGTCTCACATTGAATATTTTTAGTATGATGTTACTCTTATTTGTTGTCTCTTTGCACAAGGATGTTTTGCAAGGTAGGATTTTTACATTACTTATGTTAACATTTTACCGTCAACTAATTATTAGGAAGATTAAATAATTGATAGTGTTTACTTTTAACTAATTATTCGGAGGGTTAATAATTCATAGTGTTTAACAGTTGTTCATCATTAGTGAAGTTTTATACATTGTTAATAATCAAATATTTGAATATAAACTTTTTTTTTTGTTCTCCTTTTTCCATTTGATTAGACATAGTAGTGTTCAACTCTTATGGACAACTATAATGAATGCAATTGAGAGTCTATCTAGTGCAATGCTAGAGGTCTTAGCTATCAGCCTTGACTTTGTTTATTTGGATATATGATGTATTTGTCAAATGCAAAAATAATATTTGAAATTGGTTAACAAGATATTTTGATTCAAACTACCATTTTTCTCCTTTAGAGATATGATATTAAGGAACATTTAACAAAAAAATGTTACTTTTAATATTAATCTTGTAAAATTTTAATAACTTATAAATAATATGTGAATAATTTATCGTGGTAAAGTTTTTATTGATGCAGTGTATGTGTAGATGGATTGATCCTATCTCCATAAAGTATTAATACTTAGAAATAATATGTGAATAATTTTTGTATGTGTTGTTCTATTTAAGGGACAAATGATTTTGTTAAAAAATTTCTCAACCTCTACATATTCGATCACCAATTATTTTTTAATTAAGAGTTAATCCTTTACCATTTTTTTAATTTGAAATGAGACAGACCTTCGAGATGATAAGCAGTTCTTCGAAGATCATCCTGGTGCCGTACCCATTACCACTGTTCAAGTAAATATTATTTTTTGTGGCCCTCTAATTGCTTATTTGCTTTACACATCTAGTGCATGTTTGTAATCAATTTTTGTTTTTTAATCTAAAATTTGCTCATCTTTTTGAAGGGAGAAGAACTTAGGAAGCTCATTAATGCACCTGCTTACATTGAATGCAGTTCGAAATCACAACAGGTATATAAGTAAATGTATTTCCTTTTTCTTTTCACACACAATGGTTAAGTTAATTGGTAGTCATAAATTTATCTTTGGCCTTTATTATAGAATGTGAAGGCAGTATTTGATGCAGCCATAAGAGTTGTCCTTCAACCACCAAAGCAAAAGAAAAAGAAGAGTAAAGCACAAAAGGCTTGTTCAATATTGTGATTCACTATGTTCAAT
Source organism: Glycine latifolia (assembly GCA_013407115.1). Lineage (NCBI taxonomy): Eukaryota > Viridiplantae > Streptophyta > Magnoliopsida > Fabales > Fabaceae > Glycine > Glycine latifolia. Next base: position 36,790,845 of record CM023948.1, read on the forward strand.
CATTTGATGACAACCATTTGTTCTACCTAATATTGCCCCTCTCTTATTCCATTTTCTTCATTTCGTTGAAGAAGTTGGAGTCTTTTGGGTGTTTGTTTGACATAGTCTAGATCTCCTTGAAGCATAAGGTGGGTGTTGATTTACTTTTTTGGAGTTATTGTGAATTCTAATTGTCAAATTTGTTTTTCATGGTTCTCACCTTTTTATGAACTTATGTTTTATGCATTAATACATTGGAATATCCTAGTTAGGATAACAATCTTTTTTTCTTGAATATATTTAAATATTTTATATTTTGTTATAATGCTTGCTATGTTTTAAAAAAATTAGTTATTTTTTAATTGTTTTATAATTAGAGTTTTTTCCTTATTTCCCTTAATATTTTTTTTTTGCGGTTTCATTGAAATTATGGATGAGGAGGTTTTATTTTGAACACATAATGTTTGGCTCTAATATAAAATAAATACTAGGTTAATACTCAACAAACCATTTTAACATGTGAGGGAAAAAAACTTTAGCATATTATTATTGCTTAACATTTATTTTTGTTTGAAAAAATTATTTTACCATGTAAACATTATTGTTTCTGATTAATATAAGGCAAATACACAATACTAACAAATGAAAACTTCATTGTGTACTAATAAGAATTTTCATATTTCATGTTATATGTAATAAATTTGAATTGCACGAATCACTATTGAGACTTGATTTGATGTTTTAAACCCTTTTTATTACTAAGTAATTGATTAGTAATTATCTCAAATTGTAGTGAATTAAAAATATGAATATTTAAAGATGATTTTGCTTTATATCTTAAAAAAATAAGTACCCAACAATAGTATAATAGTGTTGAATAAATCCTTGCATCATTAAGAAACAATTTTTTTTTCTTTTAATCCTACAAACTAGACATTACCATCAAAAAATAAAAAGATAGTAGTAATTGCTAAAAGCTTACCTCTATATTTACTCATAAAATTGTCTGTAATTCTTTGTAATTTGCCAATCAAGTTATGTGCATATATTGATAAGTAATGCTTAGTATACAAGACAACAAGAGTTATCAAACATAAAACATCACACATGGTATTATAAAAAAAGTCAAAAGGTTCAAATGAGTAGGAGATTCCTAGAAATCTGTCTAATTAAAACCGTAATTACGTACACTGAAGAACCCAAGTAAGCGATTAGTTTTAACGATCTTGTCACCTATTTTCTTCTTCAAACTATTAAGTTCCATTTAATCGTCAAGTTTTCCCAAGCAAATTTAGAAATTCAAATTAGTTGCAACCTTGTTCTATCTTCCACCACCCACTCTAATGTCCACAATTATATGTTGTTGCTTGGTTTGTGATTTTTAATGCTAAGACGAGAATGGTTAGATAGCAGAGGATAGTTGGGTTCCTAGGTGCCAACCTAGTTGGGATTTAGCTCCCTATCTTGATGTTCATGCTCATTATTTTGATTAAAATAATGTCAAGACCAAGAATCATAAAATATCCAACAAATAAGTTAATTCAATTATGTATCTAACAAATTAGGGGTAATAAAATAAAGGGTTGAAACAAATGCTACCAAGTTACATTTTACTTGTTCACATTTTTCTTTATTATATTGGCATCTTACGTGAAGAAGGTGTTGTCACATCTAATTGGACACTCACTTGAGATAAAAAAAACCTCCAAAGTAGACTTGAGGAGTTTTTAATTTATGTGTCAAATTAAATTGATGTTAATTCCTTAACGAACTTATTAATTCGTAAAGTAACAATTAGTAAAATCAAATATTGAGTCTACAGAGATTTTGTTTGGATTCGAAGTTTGTATATATCAAATTTTAAGCAATAGAATAAAGAAAAACTGATATATTTTGAGATAAAAGTGTAGAAATCAAGAGTAATAAAAGAAATAAATAACATAGCAAGATTCAAAGAGATAAGAAAAATAAACACTTTGGGATGTAAAAATGACAACTTGGTGCATATTTTTGTGGAAGTGTTAGGTGCTTGACCTACCAAATGAACTTTGGATGTAATGTCAATGATTTTTCACCATTTGATTTCTTTAAGAGTAAAGATGCATAAATAAGGCTAACCAACACCATTGCATCCTTAGATATGAGTTTACTTAGCAGTTCCTTTAAGTTTTTAGTGTAAAAACATTTTTCAATTATTAAAACATTATAACATACATGTGTATGAGTGATCAAATTATAAACAAAAACAATAAACATAGAAATGAAGCAATAATATTGAAATAATATTAAATGGATAATAAAGATCATTACATTACAGAGTTTTTAGCATCCAATACTCCAATAATGAGTAAGTTAACCTCTCATGGCTATAAGAGACCCAAAACAAGAAAAAGAAACAAAGAAAATAGAGAACATCCAAGAATAAGAGTTCCCAAAGTGGTCTTAGACTCTTGAAAAATGCCCTAGGCGATCTCTCTTTGTCCAATAGAGCAATGTCCTTTTAAAACTCCTAAAAAAAGTTGCACTATCGTGTTTTTCAAAAAGACCTTACGTGATAAGCCTAAATGTGCACACGGAGCGTTATACATAGTACAACTGACTTGAATAACCACCCGATGCTTGACATATATTCCTCTATGTTGAGCTTTTCACGTTGAGTGCACACTGACACGCTGAACAAACTACTTCAGTTCTTCACACATCTTCCAATCCATTGTTGTTGTACCAAAACTTTACCAAACAAAGTTAAAATTGTAAAGTTCACTAACATTATTTTTCTTAAGCTAAAAATCTAAAATAATCTAAATTTCTATCTTTTTGGATCAAACAGAATATTAAAAGAGAAAAATGAAATAATTGTTATGTAACTTAGATTCAAAAATCAAGTATGCATAACAATTATCATTTAAGAATAACCTCCCATGCTCCCTCCTTGGTCTCTTTCTCTTATATATGTTAACAATATGATTTGGGTTTGACCCATCTTTTTGGGCCAGTTGTTGAGACACCCATTATGAGGCATGAGTTTTATTGGATAGTGGAGGCTTTGGGATCAATACCTTTATTAAAGGGACCCTTCTTATTGCTTCATTTTTTCCTTTGGACCATCAGTAACTACTTTTCATGGGTTGTTAACACCTTGTTAGGGTCACCATTGGAATTGAATGTGGTAACAATCATGTCCGTTGAAGTTCTGGTAACTCATAGCTAGATTCAACATCCCAAGGGACAACCCTTTCATCCTGATTCTCCCTAAGGGGGATCCCATTAGTTTATGAAAAAATCTCTTCCTTCTCTTTCTATACTTTAAACCATATTTTTAAAAATCGATCTGGTGACTGACCTAGTCAAGGTACTGAATCATTGGGTTAGTGGCCGAACTGGTGGGTCACTAATTGACCCACATTACCCGATCTGTAATAAAAAATATAATTTTTTTATACCTGTCTTAAAATATTTAAAAAAAGACATCACAAACCATAACATAGATAATTAGATACCAAAATGTAAAAAAAGACATCATTGTCCAAGTTCAAACAAACAAGTAATAAAGATCATAAACATAAGCTAAATAAGTTTAAGTTTAATAAACAAAACCATCAAATTATAGAATGCTAATTCCTACCCAATAACCCATTTTCAGCCAAGGAAAACTATAGTAACATTATGATACCATCTCTACATCATACACATACTTGCACTCAATTTAATTACTTTTATTCTATATTAACATTATTAACAATTTATGAATATTTTGGAATCAGATTAAAAAAGAAAAAAAAATCACAGTTATATACACCACTTATCCACGATTGACAGAGTACAAAGCTTAAAAAAGTAGTCACTTAATTTAAAACTCAAACACTTTGTTCAAAGAAAGAAAAAAAATCATTAAAAAAAACAGTTTGATTACCATTTAAACTGAAAAACTTGGATGTAGCATAACCACACCCCAAAATCCTCGTTCATGATGCAACCCACCCCACCCCCCAAAATCCTCGTTTGCACACCCCAACCCCCACCCCCACCGAATATCCTTGTTGCAGCCCCCCCCTGGGGAAACGCCAAGCACCTTCAGTGGGAGATCCTCCCCCCACCCACTCCATGACCGAAAACAGACAAAACCCTCCCCCCAGGCCGAAACCCCCCCAAATGGAAGCACAAACGACGCAACGCGAGTGCTCAGAGGGAGAAGATCGAAGCGGCGCGGACAAAGAAGACATTTTTTTAATAGTGACCCGGTCCGATTCGTCGGGTCGACGGTTAGACCATGAACCCGACCGGGTCGCACCAAGTCGGAAGTATAACCGATCCATTGACAGACTCGATCTGGTCCAGCCACTGGGTCCCAGTCTAACCGACTGGATCAATCTGATTTTTAAAACACTGCTTTAAAGTTAATATTAAATTGATTTCCATCTAAATGATAATATAAATAAATTTACATTAATTTTGAGTTATTAGATTTTCATTACAAATATGAATTAAATTTTTATATTAAAGGTGTATGAAAATTAAACTACTTAATATTATTTAAGTAGTACATCTACACTAGTTTCTTTTTGACGTGATTTACATGTTGATAATACCAATTATATCCTTTCAAAACAAATGATACCAATTATAAATAGCAGAATCTCTTAATTATGTTGATTAGTTCCTAGTTATATTTAGGAAATAAAATTATCAACAAAGATAAAATCTACTTTAATTATTACTGTACCGAAAATAATTATAATTATCCACAAAAATACCATTGCATAAGTATAAAAACAGTTTAACTATTTTATTATTCACTTAAAACATATTAAAATTATGAAATTTTTATTTTAAATTGATAACAAATATATTTTTATTGTCCCACTTTTTATGTCCTTTTACTTTAGTTCAATGTTGTTTATCTTATGTTTAGACTAGAAAAATGAAAAAAAAATACAAAAAGATTTATTTTCTTTTATTTAATTTAAAAAATATATAAATAACTTTTAAAATAAAATATTATTGTTTCTTAAATTTAAAAATACTAAATAATATTTTTGGGTTCAGAATCTTAGCTAATGTAACTGCAATAAGTATTTGAAGGAATTTTCTTTCCATCTATAACGATGTTATCCGATTTTAACTATAAATGATAAGTGTGCTTTGGTAAAAAAAAAAAAAAAGGCGAAAAGATTGTCATAGAGAATTAAAATTAAAAAAAGAAAGAAAGAAAGAGAAGAGAACCCGCCTAGTTTCATATTTTGCGCTCAAAAACCAAACCCCCCCAAAACCCAATACCATGTTGAGGTTTTCGATTTGGTTTCACGGCCAAGCCATTACGAACTGAGCCAGTGATTTATCCCTTTTTATGTTACAACAAATCCCTATTTTTTTATTTATTTAGGAAAATAGGGTTTGGTTTTCTGATGGGAAAGCGAAACTGCGTCGTGATACTGTCATCGGAAGACGAAGAAGACGGTTCCAACGTTCGTTCGTTGAGTTTGAGTCGCAACAATAATATGAAGACGAAGACGAAGTCCACGTCAGCATCCTCACGTGGAAGGAAGAGGGCACGTGCTTCGGCTTCTCGCTCTCACCTCTCCAAACTGCACGAGGTTTCGATTTTTCACTTTGTGTGTTTGTTATTCACATTTTGTGACACTTAACTTTCACTAATCACTGAGCGAGCTCGCATTTCGTTTTTTATTTTTTAATTTTAATTTTAATTTCGTTTTCATTGCAGATAGTCTTATTTGGAGATGACTTCAATGAAGTTTTTACTGGGTCCAAGGTATCCGCTGGTATGCTGTTGCTGTTGCTGTGTTTAAAACTTTTTTTTTTTTAAATCGTTTCGTTTAGTATTCGTATAATTGCTTGCTTCAACATGATGCTAACGGATTCGGCTCCTCTGAAGCGAGCGACTCGCTTTAGAAAGTAATGTAAGAAAAAAAATCTTAGTAGTTTCATAAGAAATCACAAATGTGTCAGTAGAATATCGACGGTTCGTCTTCTCATCAACGACTAAGGTTGCTTATTTTACACTTGCTCACTTTAGATAAGCTAAATCTGATACGATTATTGATCACGATGCGTAGTTCCTTTAAAGTGAGGAGGTTGCACTTTAGAGAATAAAGTGCATTTATGAATTATGACCCTTGGATAGAAGACCAATGCTTTAAATTTTAACAGCTCTTTAGTTTGTTATACATTTGTTTGTGTTTTATCACAACCAGTTTTATATAACCCTTAAAAAACCGACACTGGTAAGGTGAGAGTTGCCCCCATTCCCACTTTTATATTGTATCTTGACATTATCTCTAACGAGACAAGACAATTTTTTTTCCAATACAATTTGTGCAGACAAGTGAAGATTTTGCTCAAACAAAAAGTCATATTTAGGATGATTTCTGATTAGTTATATGTAGAAATCTGTGTCAAGAGACTCTAAGTCAGTTGGTTGAACAAGATACATGTGTTATTGTAAAATTCCTAACATTTGATTCCTACGAATAAGAAAAAATATGTACTACATGGATCACTCGACACTGTTCGGTATGTTAAAAATTTTTGCACTTACAATTTTATGAAATATGAAAGTCTAAAGAAAAGTGCATGGCATGGAACACTGTTTGAGAGGCTTACTTGCTTTACTAGGAGTAGAAAAGGCAGAGGTTGGAACTTGAAGGAGCAAAGAAACATTGGTGCCGGCATCAGCAGCTTTGAGAAAGCAACCCTGGACCTCTTTTAAAACTTGAACGAAATCTTTGACGACTTTGTCGTCGTTGTTCCTTGACTCCACCACACTAGTGGCCACCACCTCCTCCGTGGATGCAAGAGGCACGTTAAAGGGGTTCCAGAAATCTTCCCAAGCCAAAGAAGAAGATGTCAATGTAGTACTATCTGAATTCTGAAACAAAGGGACTCGCGGGAAGTGGAAGCGTTGTTGTTGGTGAATGGTGGTGGAGAGAGATTTCTTCTCCTTTTTCATTTTCTTCTTATTGTTGTTCTTGTGCGTTCGAGAAGTGAACGAGTGCAGTGGCTGTGGCGTGAAGAGAGCGAATGTACATGGTGTGTGACGACGAAAAGGCGCGTCGGGCTTCAACAAAGTGCTTCATGCAACGCTTCCTGGCCTTGCAATGCGACAGAACCGTTTCTTCCCTCTCTAATATTCTCGAATGCCAGCAACCCATTAGAACAACTTACAACACAGCAACCGAAGGAAACAAATGAACCTTTGTTGCTGCTGTCTCTGTCTGGCTTGTGTTTGTTTCTTTTTGTTCTGCTAAAAACGGTGCCTTCTTCTTTGGAAACGTAAAGCTCTCAGGTTCGGTTCAGTGGGGAGTTGCAAGATGTCACTGACAGAGAAACTGTGACGAAGAATTGAAGAAAGATGCAACAATTTTTAATTGTTTTTTACTTGATTTAATTGTAATTTTTACCTTTAATTTTTGGATAATTTTACCTCAACTTTTACACATTTTTATTGATAACTTCTAAGAGCCAATTTTACTCCAAATAATTTATTCATTAATAAACACAAAAATTAGGAATGAAATTTATCAAAAAAAATAGGGGATAAATTTGTCAGAAAGTAAAAAATTGGATATTAAATTTGCTAAAAAAACAAAAAAATGGAAATAAAAGTGTAATTATATCATGAGTAAAATGACAAAAAATAAGTAAAATTTGCAAGTTTCTTAAAATTAGAGTTAAAATATGTTAAATTAATTTGTTTAGATAAAATTCACCAAAAATTTAAAATTTAAAAATTGAGAGTAAAAAATGAAATTAAGGCTTTTTACTTACAATTAGATATTTATTTAAAAGATGAAAGGATTTTGGCATGGTTATTTTTCTAACAATCTAAAACAGTAAAACTCTTAAATTTTTTAAAATACCATATAATTTCTTTTTTTATAAAGAGATTACATATAGATTTCTTTTCACATGAATTATAATCTATAAGATATTGTTTAGATTTAAATAGAATATTATTTTTTAAATTTAAAGATATTATCTATAAATTAAATATTTATTTTCTTTTTTAAGACTAGATTTATGAATAAAGATTCTTTGTATAATTTTAGTAAAAATCTGACTATAAGCATAAGTGGGAATGTATTTGGGCCAATGGTTGTGAAATTGAATAGACCGAAATTAATTTAAGTTAAAAATTGACATGCTGAGTTCATATGATAATTGTCTTATAAAGATGACTTCGATTTTGATAAAAGAACATAAAAAAAAACTTCAAATTGATTTTGGAAGAGTAACTTATGTTTGTATGTTTTTATTAATAAAGCTTTGTATAAAGGTCTTGATCTAATACTTATTTAAATTATTTTAACCCAAAATGGATGTTGGATCTAATTTTTATTTTATTTTTCTAAAATAAAGCTTGCCAATGACATTCTTGTGTGGGGGTGTTCGAGGTTCCAACATGAAACTCCGGTCTCATAGCAGGAAAGGTAAAATGATGCAGTTGAGGTTATTGGTCGCGGTCTCTGTACTCTGTAGTGTGTAGCAAAAGAGAAAAAGGGTTAGCGTACACCTTTTAGGAAGAGAGCTTGCAATAGTCAAATGCCCGGTCATTTTAATTTTCGTAAACACTGTCAAACTACCTCCACACAAACTCCAACGACACCCTGAAAAATATAGGAAGTATGTATTCAATTAGGATTCAAATAATTTTAAAAAATATTTTTTATAAAAAAAAAGTTTTGTATTTTTAATTAAGATTTTAAAATATTAATTTTTTATGATATTCTATCAAGACTATTTAATTTTAGGATTTTTTAAAGTATAACAAAATCAGGTGATATTTAATTGAAATTTTTTATGACTAACAAACAATCATCTCATTCAAAATCATAGAGATTTTGATGAATTATTCATTACTTGAATTTTGATAGATTTTGTATGATTTTTTAATTGTATCTATAAATATCACACTCCCCATACAATTCCAATCAAAACCAAAAAGGACTTTTCTATTCTTCTATCCAAACTTTTCTCCTTTTTTTCATCACATTATTTCTCTCTTCCTCCCAGGCACTTTCGAGTTGATGTGAAGAGGGATTGCAATGCTTGTGCGAAATCTCCATTGCTTTAACAGAGCCCCAGATTCCCACTTGCAACTTATGAATAAAACATGTGTCATTGTGAAATTTTAAATCTGATCATGCTTCTCCCTTTCCCCATAACTACACTACAAATCTCAAATTATGTCCACCACCTGCTTGTGACAATTCCGTAACCACACTAATCTTCCACAAACACAATATATTCGCATAATAAAACGCCCTCTATCATAACAGAGACTTCACCAACTATACTAGTCAAACATGCTGAGCACCAATACTTCACCAAACAAAAAACATATTCTCGTTATTGAACTTCAACCTTCAACAATCGAGGATTTCAATCCTGAATCAAATTGATAGACACAATTTTGAATCGGTCCTGAATATTATTATTGTCAGGATTCACTTCCTATCATACATATTGTTACAATGCTTGATAATTTATGAACTCCTTTAAAATCTTATAAATCTATACAAAATCCTTTCAAATCTTATAAATTAATATATTATAATTTTGGTCTTTCTTCTATTTTCAATTAGGGAGGTCAAAACTCAAAAACACTGAAGCATTATTTTTATCAATAAGCAAGCTAAACACCAGCATAATTTCCAACACGGGAGATCCAGATAACCAACCATTTAAATAAGCATCCTAAACTAGATTCTGTGCACATTCTGGAGAAAAGAAAATTGTGGAAAATACACGCCCATTTAAAACATGATAACATAGTGTTTCTTTGCAAATATAAAGGGTTTCACCATTAGAGCAACATTTTTGTAATAATAGTTGCTGTTCTGTTCAACTAGTAACTCTAAAGGGATATTAAGTGATCCTGAAACCAAAGATTTTGTGATTCTGATATATGTAAAGGTAGACAATTCTATAATCTTTGTAGCTTATTATTAGCTGGATGAGAGAGCACAGAATGAGAGACATTTGATTCAAGGAAGACATAAAACTCATCAATTTATTAAGTCAACGATGTGCCTCGTTTACAACTTACAAGGCATTAACAAATAAAGAGATAGTAGTATCAAATAAAGACAATTAATTGAGTGGGGGACTAATGCCATGCCAATAGTAATAGTCATGCAGCTATTCCCTATCAGTAAGTAGCATACTTCTTCCCTCTGCATAAAATGAGGTTAAACGAGTGGAGAGCAAGTTCATCTCCAACCTAAGACACTATGTTATTGATAATTCCCTTTATTAGATTAAATTGGTGGTTCCCTTCAGGCCCTTGGACTCAGAGATAATGTGATATCCTGAAAAACCTTAAGCCTCAACATCCTGGAGGTGGTGCTGCGTGTGTCGCAATAAGCTTTACCTGATTCATTTGGGGCTCCCAAAATTGAAGCAAGAATGGCCTCTTCAAATTCGTCGTCATCGGGCAACAAGTCTGTTAACTTGTTCTTCTCAGCAGCATCTTCTGACGAGAGCCTTCTTGTTTTGTTCTGTGGCACTGGCACACCTAATTCCTCATGCAACTTCTTGTTGTTAATGTTGGCATCCCTCACATCACTCACCACTCTCATGGACCCTGCAGCATTTCCAGACCTTGTTCTCTTAAGGGTCTCTGAGAACAACTGGTTCTCAATTGGTTCCCTTAACATAGATGATTTTGATGCATAGAATGGAGGGGCTGCAACATTGAGTGAGTTCCCCAAAATGGCACCAACTTGTTTGTTGCTGTTGTTGTTGTTGCTACCCTTAGATGGTGGCAGTGCAGTGTGATTTGTTAACATTATGTTGGAATTGATGTTCTCATCAGCAAACTCATCATGAATTTTGGCTGAATTTGTTGTTGTTGCTGGCAAGGTTGTGGTGTGGTGGTGATCCTTGCAAGGTTGTGGTTGCCAAATTGATGAAGAACCCAAAAAGGCCTCAAAGAGCCTGCTTTGTTCAATCCTATCAACTCCCTTGTTCATCATCTCAGACTCAAGGTCCTTCAGCATTTGCTGTGCCCTTTCATAGGCTTTCAGGTGAGAATCTGAGCCTCTAGGGCCATCCATCACCGCAGGCTTTACGCGGTACAGTGTCTCCTTCGCCTCACCAATTCTCCCTTGCTTCATCAAGCAAATGCCCAGATTGCACATCTTGTTGTTATCTGGGGCTATCGAAAGTGCACGGCGGTAGGCCTCTTCTGCTTCTATGTAGTTGTTCTGTTGCATCAGTGCCCATCCCAAGTTTCCCTGCATTTCAAAACAATCCCATTTCAGTTTCATATAAGCCACACAAAAAAGTAAAAAAGTGAACTTTTTTATTATGTGCTATTTTATTCTTACCAGCAATCTAGTGGCTTCTTGCTCCACAGAGACTTGAAACTTCTTTCCTTGAGATCTTGCAGTCTTTGTTCGCTTTCCATTGAAAGCCAATCCTTGTTGAATCAAGTACAACTTGTGCTTCAATAGACCAATTTGATCATCAAGTCTCCCACATCTCTGTTAAAAAAAGTGTTTTTTTTTTTCAGTATCGCTAATGATATAAGTTTTAGGTTTTTATACAACAACAACAATAACAAAAAAGTTTTTGTAAAAATAAAATAACATGAAATTTGGAAAGTGAAAAGTGACCTATTACCTTGTAGAGATCCAAGAGGATGTTATCGAGAGATTCTTGTGCTTGATCCGAACATCTACTTCGAAGCGATTTAATGGCTTCAATGGCTTCTTCGGCCCGATTTTGCTGTTTCATAACAATAGCCATATCTTTCAAAGCACTGTCCACTCTATCTCCCGCATTAATGGCTGCCCAGAACAGCGGAATCGCTCTCTCCGGATCCTTATCCACCAACTGAACACACACAAAAAAAAAAAAATCAAAACGAAAGAACAACACTCAACACTTGAAACATGAAAAAAAACTTAAAAGGGAAAAAACCTTGTAAATAGCTAAAAAAGAAAAAAGGTTTTGCCCTCAAAATAATTAGTTGCAAAATGAAAAAATCCATTAAAAGGCAAATTCACCTGAACGTTTTTGGCTCTGACATAAGGAGTGTCACCAACTGGGACCTTGTGAGCCACGTGGAAGGACTCAGAACGCGTTCTTGGAACGACCCCAAGAGGCTTTGCCGGAGAACAAGGTGCAGACTTGGAGGGTCTGAGACCGGGAGGAGCATTCCACATCTCCTGCAACATTGTGAGAGAATAGATCTGATTTTTTTTCCTGCAGGAGAAGAATGACAGTGTTTGAACCAGATAGAAAGATCGTGTTGCAAAGAAGAGAACAGAAGAAAGAGAGAAAGAAAAGGTGTGCTTTCGAAGAAGACGGTGAATGCTTTTTAAATTTTGGAAAAAAATAGCCGTTAGAACATAGCCGTTACCCTACTAAGATGCAATTGGGTTTTGTTATTTGTACTCCCGTGTTCACTACATACACTCCCCATTTCTTTCTTTCTTTCTTTTTTAACTCTTATTACCACAAATATCCTTAATACAAAAAATACATTTTTTATATAAAAAACAAAGTGAAATATATTCTTAATTCCTATATGCACATTTTTTTTATTTTAAATTGTCCTAAATTTAATTTTTTCTGTTAGTTCTTGCCATAATTTTGTATTGATTAATCTACACGCTCATTAGTATTTTTTGTAATTTTTAGTATAAAATTAAATTTTAAAATAATTAATAATTAAATTAAAAAAATTTTCTTAAACCAAGTGACAAATCTGGACCCTTAGATTTATCTAAGGGTTCATTTGATTATGGAATCCATTTGATTAGTAAAAAATTATGATACTAAACAAGATAAATATTTTTGTTTCATGTTTGATTTAAAAAATATTAGAAAACAACACAAATCAAGCAATGGTACAAAGTGTTAAAATGACATATATATCCATATTTTTTATCTCTTTAATAACATAAAAAATAATAACTGACGTAACTAACCAACATAATCATTTTAAAAAGAAAACATTAGATTTTTTAATATCTCTTTCTTTTTAATTATTTTGGTAAACATATTAAATTTGATATAAATTATATTAACATAATTAATGTTAAGTATTTTAACAAATTTTATATTATTTTACTTGTATTATTCATGATTCGTCCAACAATATACAAGATAAAAAATTGTTCCATAACTTATATCTTTGTCTTGTATAATTTTTTTTATCATATTCAGTACTATATTTTTAACAAATTAAAACGGACCCTAATAGTTTAAAAATAAGAAAAAATACCATGACGTTCCCGCGTGAACGTCACTGAATCCAAATCCTTATATTATATGCGATCAAATTGGAAGATGATATTCTTGCTTAGCTTGTTTTTCTTGTCATGTTCAGTACTATATTATAGAGTTTACTCAGACTCTGAATGCAATTAGGCTGCTAGCTCAAGGTTGCTACAGATTACACCCCGACTTCTAATCTGGTCCAAATAATTCATGCTATTCACGGTTATGAGGGAGAAGTAATTTGGGATCATATACTCAGGGAGCCTAACCAGGTGGTAGACCTCCTAGTTAATTATGGTCTTAGTTCTTTAAGTAATCATGTTATTTTAATTTTGATCTGCATTTCACATGTAACGACATTGCTGGTATTGCCTTCCCCAGGGGCTTCTAAATCCTGGGATTTAAAAAAAAAAAATGTCATGTCATCATGAGACTAAAAAAAATAAAACTTACAAAAACTAAATATAAAAATTATAATTTACAGGACTAGAAGCAAAAAAAAAAATATAATTTACAAAGACAACAAAAAAAAAATATCATATTTACATAGACGAAAAAACATTTAAGAGTATTTGTAATTATAATTTGCTAACATTGTTTTTTGACAAAAGGAGAATCATAATTTCATTCATAATATTTGAGAAAATACATGAGGCAATATAATCAAGATCATAGATGCTAGCATTGAATCTTAATGTTCTTGCAAGATCATGGATAACAGTGTTGACTTGCCTCTTTACATAACTTATTCTAAAGTTTGGTATAGAAAATAATAATTGAATCTACTTTAACAAATTCCTTATTAAAATATGTAACGATAGTTAATTTTTGTTTAAAAATGTTTAATTGTGTTATGTGATTATTGAAATTATCTAATAATAGTTGACTACTAGTAAAAAAAATTAATCATTTTATATAGGTAATTAATCATGTATGCTGAGTGGACACTAGGTGAACAATTTGCTAGTGTGCAATAATTAGTACTTATAATCTTAGATAATACTTTCACAAATGCAAATCTTCAAAAAAAAAAAAACACTGTCTTATTACAAATTAAGGCGAACTTCTTGGTTTGTGTATAACAACGGATGGTATACTTAACGAAAAGGACAAACAGTTTTTTCTTAAAAATTATCTCACCCAAAACAAAATAACTAATGTTGCCTAGATACACGCGATGATAACAGTGGCAATAAAAAAAATATTTATGGACAAAGGAAGACAAACTTGACAATGGTTTCATTCCTCATCTGGGTAACACAACTTACAAGATCCTTGAAGACACAAGTTCAACAAGGTGAACTAACATAGAATGAACACATGCATTTACTTGCTAATAAGTTTTTTTTTTTTTTTTTGGTGCAAGACTACCATACTACATACATCCTTTATGAGAGGTAATTATACTCGTGCCAGATAGAAGTACTATGAGCAACATTTACCAACTAAAATAACCACACTGCAAATTTAAAATGAAATGACTGACTGACTGGTATCATAAATACCAATCTGTGAGCCATTGCATAGATGGTAATTGGAAACATAATTCTGCCTACATGTATAACATCATAATATGATATTTTTGCAGGAGAAAAATGCTTTTACCAAGACACAAACACCTACTATGCCACAGACCCAACAAAAAAAACATGGTCCACTCTCAACTATAGTGCGCGAAAACTGTCTGTTCTGTCAAGTCTTGCTGTTCCTGTGCTGGATGACTCACCCATTGCATCAGGAGATGCTGCATTCTGTTGTGATTCCCTATTTAAAGAAGAGGGTATACCCGAAATCTCCTGAAAAATAGTATAATACCCATTAAAGGTTATAAAGAAACCAAAGCATGGTGGATCAATAAAAATATGGACATGCTAGTTCTCAAGAAAAAATTCCTTCAGCTGCCATACAGAATCATCATATTACAAATAACAACACAATCAGTACTATTCTTAATGAGAAAAGAACAAAAATTGTTCTCATACCTTCATCAAATGAAGCCTCAAATCACATGGACGAACCTTACATCCAATGCATGCCATCGCAAATTTTGAATAAAGAAACAACACGTCAGCAGAAGCTTGCTTTGTCTCATTATTCTGAAACCAAATTCACATAAATGATTTGGAGAGTATATACACAACCTCATATACAGTAACTATACAGATTGAAAGCCTCAGGAGAAGGAAACAAAATATTGTATTCTCAAAACCAGTATACCACAGGGAAATTTGAATTTCAGATGCTGAAGTTGTTACCAATGATCAAACAAGGGATATTGTATGAAATGTGAAACCAAACAAAGCCTTATAATTTATGGTTTGCCATTAATGAATACCACTAAAAGCAATATGCTGACATTTGTTTCTACTATTTACACCATAAAACCGCACAAACAACAATAGCCTTATCTCATTAGGTGAGATCGAATACATATAGCACATGATGCCATTGGACTCACTTAAAAACCAAATTCTCAGGAAAATTATTCACCATGAGATCTCTTTTAATAATTTCGTTCTAGGTTTTTGGTTCCCCTCTACTCCTTTTTACAAGATTAAATATTATGCAATCTATTCTCCTCACAGGGACCTCCAGTGGTTTTCATTGCATACATCCAAACCACCTTACCTATCTTTCTTTCATTTTCTCCTTGATTGACGTCACATCAATATCTCCTTGTATACAATCATTTCATATTTTGTTGTCTCTTGTGTAACCACAAATTCATTTTAATTTAACATACTCTTTCTGCTACCCCACCTTTTCTCTCGTTCCTTAAAATTCAAACTTACTATGATAGAGTATAGCAATACCATAAAACCCTGATGTGCCAAAAAAGATAGCTTTCCATGGGAAACAAAAATCAATACACAACCATCAAACAAAGATCCACAGTCAATGGTTATTGGCTAGGTAAGTTTACTATCTTACCTTCATATGTATTCATATTGAGAAAATTAGATACCACAACATGAGTATCCATCCAGCAAAATGGAATGAGAATCAATCACAGTCACTCAGTTTCAGACAAGGGTGCATTGTTTTCTTCGCATGTCAATTGAATTATCAAAGCCATAGCTTTATACAAAAGAGAAGCAACATAAGTCTCAATAAAAAAACAGATAAAAAATGGACTCATCTTGTCTTTTAACAGGGGGCCACTAGCTACAAAAAGGGAAAAACCTTGGTAAACAACACCCACTAGTGAGGTTGATCTACATGAACATTCAAGGCTAGCATAATCTAGTAATCTTCAATGGTACTAATAGCCAGAATTAAACCCATAACCTTAAATATCAACAAATTTCACTCAAAACCCTCTTGGGCACATGATGCTATTTTAGATGCAAGCAATTACTGACACAATTGAAAACTCTAAGATGTTTCTGGATCTTCTGCTCAATGGGATTTTACCAAGGCAAAAGATAACAGGACTTGAGAATGATACCTTGTCACTAAAATGCATCAATCTATTTTATATAAGCAAAATAGCAAAATTCTCCCGTAGTTATGCTTTATTTGTGAGAAAAGAGACGAACAATCACAAGTTTTGGTGACAAATCAACTGAATATGATCCAGTATTTCGAAACATATTTCAACAATCGGAAACTTAACCAACCCTTAGGCCTTAACCGTGTTACGATGCAGGAAAAGTAAACAAACTGAAAACATTAATAATAAAAAACGAAGCTTGATGCTACCAACAAGTTCTTTTCTAAATTCAAGGATGAAAGTTAACAGAATTTTTCAAAGGGATTGAGAAAAAACGGGAGAAAAATGAACTGCAGATTTGTTGATAAAGAAAGTTGAGAGCAGAGAAAAAGAAAAGCGAGTCTTTTTTAGATAAAGGAGAGTACCTCGGAACCACCTTCCTTCATGGTGTATGTCAATCTGAACAAGTTCTCGTTCCTAGCGAGTTCGATTGAAGACCTAAACAATGGCTTTGTGCAGAATGGTACTGTGTAATAAAATATTATAAAATAATGGACAACTAATATTGTGTAAGGCCTATTAGCTCAGTTGGTTAGAGCGTCGTGCTAATAACGCGAAGGTCGCAGGTTCGAGACCTGCATGGGCCAGTTGTTTCGTTTTTAGTTAGATTTATGCCTTTTAGGTATTTGTTGCCACTGTATGTCTCGTAGGCAATCTTTCACCAATTCTTACAAAAATCTTGCATCTTCGCTGATTGAACCTGGATTAATCAGAAAATTGCACATTTTGTAAAATGTAAGGCAACATCGTATTTATTTTAATTATTTGTTAAAATAAATATTTGTTCTAATAAAATAAATTATTTTTAATGAATTTGTCTAAATTATTTTTACTTAAAAAAACAATTTTCTTATTTTTAAGAAACAAATTCTATCTATTTCTTAAAAAATATCTTATATAAAAATATCTATTTTAAAGTTATTTTTTAAAATTTAACCAAAGTCAGCCATAATCTAACCAATTTGTAGAAACAAGTGACCCGCCAATATTGAAGTAAATCATATTATGTTTTTATGAAAAAAATTTAAAATTTGATGTTATTATATGCCAATTTAAATGATTCAACATGCATCTCACTGATTTGATTAACAACCAAGTTACTTAACCAATTTGATGTCCGAATCTAATAGCACCAGTATTTTCATTACACGTCATATAATTTTCTTCTAAACTATGCAAATATATTAAATAAATATAGTCATATTGGTCTAAAGAAACAGCTCCTAAGATGTTGTGGGGACATCGGCCAAAGTGCCACAAATCCTAAAAAAAATGTCACACCCCAGAAATAATTTGTCAAACTGCCATGTCACGTAATTCGTTGGCCACATCAGTGAATTACGTGGGTTGACATGCCGTCGCGTGAGTGGAGCACAGATTTCGCTGGACAGAGGGGTGAAATAGGCATGCCACGTGGCAAATTTCCGAAATTGCGTATAAACTTCGAACGACCATAACTTTTGATTGGAACGTCCGATTAAGGCGAAATCGATGGTCACGCACTCGAAATTGAGAGGAGAAGCCACTGACAAGTTTCCAAAGGGGACTTGGCCATATTTTTTCCCAAAAGAGGCCTCTAAGTGCCTCAAAATTAGGATTTAAGATTCAATAATCTAAAAAATTCATTTTTGTCTGTTTTTTTAATTATTTAATTAGTTAATTTAATATTATTGTTTATTTTTTCAATTACTTCTCTGAATTTCGAGCATTTTAACATATCATACGCTTTGGAAACTATCAATTTTATTGTTTATTTCTATAAAAAAAATCACCGTTCGAAGTTTATATATACTATCAATTTTATATCATAACTTTTGATAGAAATGTCCGATGGAGGCGTATGATATATCAAAACGCTCGAAATTCAGAGAAATAATTGAAAAAATAAAAAATAACATTAAATTAACTAATTAAATAATTAAAAAAGCAGACAAATATGAATTTTTTAGATAATTGAATCTTAAATCCTAATTTTGAGGCACTTAAAGACCTCTTTTGGAAAAAAAAATTTGGCCAAGTCCCCTTCGGGTACTTGCCAGCGGCTTCTCCTCTCAATTTCGAGCGCGTGGCCACCGATTTCGCCTCAATCGGACGTTCCAGTCAAAAGTTATGGCCGTTCGAAATTTATACGCAATTTCAGAAATTTGCCATGTGGCATGCCTATTTCGCCCCTCTGTCCAGCAAAATCTGTGCTCCACTCACACGACGCCACGTCAGCCCACGTAATTCGCTGATGTGGCCAATGAATTACGTGACGTGGTAGTTTGGTAAATTGTTTCTGGGGTGTGACATTTTGGCATTTTTTTTCAGGATTCGTGGCACTTTGGCCAATGTCCCAGATGTTGTGTATCACCCTACTCAATTTGAACTTGAATAATAATGACACGCAATTAATTTGACCAGCATTATATGACAGTACCCAAAAACAATAAAGCAGTTGTTTTAAGTTAGGCCAACATCTAGCAAGAACAATTCACGAGCTAAACAGAAGTAACATAAAATCATGTCTCCTTAGAAAGGGTATTCTTTGCAGCCTCGGCAGCCGTTTTCTCCGTTTCAATCTTAGGCACAATGGCATCAAATTTAGCTTCAGTGAGTACAGCCAACACCTAGCAAGAACAATGCCTGCGTAACACAAAACAGAAAATTATGTCTCCTTAGGAGGGGCTTTCTTAGCAGCCTCAGCAGCAGCTTTCTCTGCTTCGATCTCAGCAACGATGGCATCAATTTCAGCTTCCTCCAGTTGATGCAGACCATGCTCCTTAGTCATCACAGCAACTTCTATGTTCTTGCCTCCGCTCTCCACAACCTAATTACATATGATGGCAAATTAAAGTCAAAAGTCAGGTATATTAAACAAATCATGTTGCAAATACATAACATGCTATTAGCAAACAGAAATACTGCAATTATGCAACAGGAATAGGCAGAATTACTTGATCTAATTCACCGTTTGATTGTACAAGTTAATATACAACCATCAGATTATCAGGTTTTATTACTCTTTTGTCCGACAATATTTGAGGAATTCAACACATTATAAAAGTAGTAGTGTGGATACAATCATGTAGCCAACTTTTTAACTTTTAAGATGTAAAAGACACACCATGTACATAGAGGCTTGTAAGGCAAAAAAGTCATGTACATCTAAGAAGAAAATAAGCTCAAAGGATTGTGGAATACAGCATCATGAGCTTCACTTTCAAAGTTGCAGACAATACTAGGGGTCTGTTTAGATAATCTTCTCTATAAGCACTTCTAAGAGAAAAATAAGAAGAAACTAAGAAATAAACTTCTCGAAAAGCTAAAATTAGCTTATGCATAACTAATTTGTAGAAGCTTTCTCTATTAGCTTGTCTAAAAGCTTATTTTTAACTTGTGCATAAGCTAATTTGTAGAAGTTTTCTCTATTAGCTTCTCTAAAAGCTTATTTTTAACTTGTGCATAAGCTAATTTGTAGAAGCTTACTCTATTAGCTTCTCTAAATTTTCCAAATGAAGAGATTTTCAACCAAGTGAACCACAAATACCACATAAATGTATCACATAGTCTTCTTGTTTTTCATATATTCATTTTTGGTTTAGGGTACACTCCTACATACTATTTACAGAAAAGATCACAAAGACTTAAAAGTCAATATTATATATTGATACAAAAACATCAAAATTAGACATCTGAGAAGTTATCATGACATTCTAGACTGTTTAATAAATTAAAATGGATTTCACAGTCAAAATTGAGGTTGAAGATATGTTTATTTGCATAAAGTATAGAATGTTTGAGATAATTTACAAACATGTATCAATGAACAAGGGCCAGAAAGCTAGAAGTATCATAAAATGTAATTGAAAGCTTAGGCGCGAATGAGTCATATGCTAAAAGATGGGTATATGTCTACAACACGCAAATCAGTACATAAGATTTGTGTTTTAATCTTACAGAAATATAAATATTCCAAAAAATAGCCCTATATATATGTTTGGTGTAGCAACATTTCTGTCTAAGTTATTTATTCGCAAGAAACTGTGTCTATATCGAGAATAAAAACGGGACAAGATCTAAAATGAACGAACATGGATACTTTAGGCCAGTCTACGCTAGTGGAAATTGCTACTTCAGCTCAACTGCCCAAAAGTTTATTTCATGACCACAATTTAAAACCTTGGTTGCAACAAAGAGGCTCTACAAAATAATAAAACAATCTATTCATCCACAAACGCAAAAAGAACAAACACGAAACTCACTTCAAGCAATGCGCGAATAGCCAACTTGACAGTCTCCTGGCCAGAGGTGTCCTTATAGTTCTTCTCGAGGAACTCCCTAATCGAATTTGAGTTCCTCCCGGTGGCGTTCGCCTTCCACGCCGAGAAGGTGCCAGAGGGATCCGTCTGGTACAAGGAGGGCGAGCCAGTGTAGGGATCAAACCCGACAATGAGAGTCGAAAGCCCAAAGGGCCGCACGCCACCGCTCTGCGTGTACTTCTGCTGGAGCCCAGCAATGTACCGCGTTATGTACTCAACCGTGACTGGATCCTCCACGGTGAGCCTGTGGCTCTGGCACTCCACACGTGCCCTGTTTATCAGCACACGTGCGTCGGCCTTCAGCCCCGCGCATGCCAGCGCAATGTGGTTGTCCAAATTCACAATCTTCCTCACCGACCTGCGAAAACGACACGCAAAATCAGTGTTTAATTTGAAACGACGTCGTTTTGTTGGATGGTTAAGGGAAGAGGGAAAATCCTCTCTGCTAACAAAACTAACATTTGCCGATTAAAAAACCTAATAAGGGAAGGGAAAGGGATCTGAAAAGGGGGGAATTGAAAAGAGTAGTGGTACCTGGAGTCTTGGAGCTTGGCGGTGGATTTCTTCTCGACGCCGAGGACGACGTTGTCGGTGCCGCGGACGCCGACGGCAGCGTTGCCCTTGCGGACTGCTTCGAGGGCGTACTCGACCTGGAAGAGGTGGCCGTCGGGGGAGAACACGGTGATTGCTCGGTCGTACCTTGCCATTGTGCTTGTGATTAGTGTTTTTTTTCTACTTCTGAGTTTCGATTTGAAGCTCTCTTTCTCTCCAGTCAAGCCTTTTCTTTTTCGCTTCGGTGAAGAGAAGTGTAAAGACGAAGAAAACGAAACACGCTAGTGTGGTGTTGGTGTGTGTTTTTTACTTGCAGATGCTTAGGGAACAAGTAGAGTAGCTTGTTGGGCTGGGCTTTGGCATTTGCAACATTATCTACTGTTGCCCTTTCTTTTTGGGGAGCTATTAATTACTATTTTCACTACCCAGGTGGGTGGTTTTTTCTTGATTCCACAAATGTTCTTCTCACAGATATATGAATATATTTACAAAATACACAATGAATTATGTTTCATTTGTGTAAGGAGAGTTAAAAAAAAATTGTACAACGAAATCATGATTTCGTTGACAAAATACACTAATGGAATCATGTTTTCCTTTTGTATCTTTTGCATCCCTTACACAACAGGAGTCGCGGTGCCACAATGTTGTGACTGTGAGGCGAGGTGCGGGCCACCGAGGTGTGATGACGAGGCGTTATGTGTTGATGTTGTTGTCAATGTTGAATGATCTATTGTGTTGATGTTCTTCTTCCATTTCCGTTTTCCCCTCTTTTTTGTGGACTGTTGGTTGATTGTTGTACTTCTCTGTTAAAAAAATAATTAATGCCAAGGAACAGTTTCTTACCAAAGCAACAATGCTTGTTTTTACAATCTCTTCCTACCACATGAATTTACTCTAATGAAGAAGAAATTACAAGATACAGTTTCTTCACTTAAGAAACTCTCCAAAGAACCCCATTGAAGATGTTGTAATCCACTTATCACCCATAAGCTGGTCCTTCTTACTTGGCGTGCATTAATGCACAACAAATGTAGCATTTTAACCAACAGATGTAGCAAAAGATTCTCATTTTGGAAATTTTTTGTTTCAATAAATTTCGTGGGTTAATTTTATAAAACAATTATATTAGGTATTTTTTTAGTGACTTTAGTTTATGTAGTCAAACTAAGTTAGCATATTTGATCTTTTGGGATAATGGAATCTCAATTAGGTTCACACACCTTAAAAAGATTATGATTTTTAATATATTAAACTTTTGTTTTCTCTCCATCTAAAAAGTTAGGAAAATAAAGAGATTCTTTACTTAAGAAAAATTCATAAAGTCATTGACAACATTAAAAAACATTTGAATACCTGACAATAGATTCATGTATTTATTGTAATTATTAATCCTTAATAATTAAGTATATTGTAGATATTAGATGCTAGGACCTTTTGATAAATTATTTCAAGTTAAGTACATTTTTTTCCACGTAAAGAATAAATAATGTTAAATTACAAATTAGAATTCCAACATCTGAATCATCAATTTGAATCATGAGTGAGTTGAGGGCGTTACACAACAGCACTCAGGTCCCCCTTCCACATGAGAAAGGTGTCCGAGTCATGTTTTACTCTCTTACGCCATTATTTTTCTGCTAAAGCTGTTATTTACTCGAACTTTAAAGTCTCCTTTTGCAAACACTCCTGCTGCTAAACACCATCATGTATGTGCGTTGGCGATTATAGATTGGTGTC
Organism: Glycine latifolia; assembly: GCA_013407115.1. Lineage (NCBI taxonomy): Eukaryota > Viridiplantae > Streptophyta > Magnoliopsida > Fabales > Fabaceae > Glycine > Glycine latifolia. Next base: position 36,814,158 of record CM023948.1, read on the forward strand.
AAACTACCTTCCAAGAAGACGTAACACATTCATCTCGTGTTAATGTTAAACTGAACAATATATCTATTCATCATCATCCATTACTGGAAATGAATTTGTGTACATTCAATGTATGTTTTTCTTTTTAACATATATCAAGGAAAAAGAAAGATAAAACTATTAGATCATAACTGTCATCACCAAAGGTGATAAAAGCTTACACTGTTTATAAATTAATATTACTGAGAAGAGTGAAGTTCAAAATCAAATCACAAGATGAAGCTTTCCACATTTAAATTACTTTATGTCTGTTCTCTTCTTTTTCTGTTTTATTCTAATCCATTTGCTGTAACAGCCATATCACAAACTGAAATTGTGAAATATTCATTTCCTGCTGTTATCGCGTTTGGTGATTCAATCTTGGATACTGGGAACAACAATTATATTGAAACATTTCTGAAGGCAAATTTCAAACCGTACGGGAAGGATTTCATTGGAGCGAAATCCACAGGAAGGTTTTGCAATGGCAAGATCCCTTCAGACTTATTTGGTACTTCTATGTACTGTGTGCTAACTAATCCTTATTATTAGCACCTTTTGATTCAATAGAATTTGCTACTAGAATTTAGAAACTATAACAGTTCATTGTGCTTAAGGATTCCCATATAATTTCAGCTGAAAAACTTGGTGTAAAGGAGGCCTTGCCACCCTACCTGGATTCAAATTTGAAGATTGAAGACCTCTTAACCGGGGTGTCCTTTGCCTCTGCCGGTTCAGGATATGATCCTGTTACCGTTAAACTGACTGTAATCGTCTCTCTTCCACCATACTCTATTTTTCTGGATCTAAAATTACAAGAGAAAATAGTTTGCGCATTTACAAGAATCTGCATGTATAGTAAATTTACTGACTTATACAATCACTATCCTAAAAAGTCATATCTACCATGATTTTTGATTGGTTAAAGTTCTTTACCGCGTAGGTGGATAAAAATTAAATTCAAATTATAATTTGATTTCCAATTTTATGTTACGTTTTTATATATCAGAGGGCATTGTCAGTAGAAGATCAACTGAATATGTTCAAAGAGTACATAGGAAAACTGAAGGCAGCGGTAGGGGAAGAAAGGACAGCTCTCATTCTAGCAAAAAGCTTGTTTCTTGTCAGCATGGGAAGCAATGATATTTCAGTAACATATTTTCTGACATCATTCCGGAAGAATGATTATGATATCCAAGAGTACACAAGTATGCTGGTCGATCTGTCTTCCAATTTTCTACAGGTATGCTTCTGATGTGATGAGAACATGGCAAAGCTGTGAACATTACTTAGAGTTCAAGAAAGCAACATATATGAAAGCCATGTAATCTTGAACAGTATTTTCTGTTCTACTAATGCATTCTATTTCTATCATTATGTCATATTTCATTGGTGGCACAACAGTAAAGTTGTGTTTTGGTGACCAATTGATCATGTGTTCAAATCTGAAAATAGTATCTTTGCATATACAAGACTAAGGCTGTGTATAATAATCCTCCCTCATACCTTTGCATAGTGAGGGCCCATGAGCCTTCGAACACTGGATAAGTTAGTTTTTTATGTCATAATCCATTGAAGCATTCAGTTCTGCCTTTTGATATCACAATGTTCTTTTAAATGAAAATTAAATTGGTTAACCCTACCTATATTGCCTACTTGTTATCAAATAACCTTTTAAAAGGGACAACTTCAAGTCATCTTAACTGTTATTCCATTGGTTAAGATGTTAGCATTAACATAAATTTTATTAGAAAATTCAAATTTTGATGGAAATGTCATGAATCTAATGGAAGGAACTTTATCAACTGGGAGCAAGAAGGATTGGAATAATTGGCTTATCACCAATAGGATGTGTGCCAATGCAAAGAACAGTAAGAGGAGGCAGAGAAAGGAAGTGTGTAGAATCAGTAAACCAGGCATCCATAATCTATAACTCCAAGTTTTCTTCTTCAATTATGGATCTCAACCAAAGATTTCCAGATGCTAGGCTTGTCTACCTTGAAAATTATAGTAAATTGAGTGGACTCATTCAACAGTACAATCAATCTGGTAAATTTCTCCGTCTATGGTTAGCATTTGTACTCTTTTACTTGTTTTAGCATAGATAAATTTCTCCATATAGTAGGTTCTAATATTTTTATTACAATAAGAATATTTCTCTGAAGGAGGAAACAAACTACCAAACAAATTTCAACATGAATTATGATTCACAAACTGACACATTCCTAGTGGAACAGGATTTGAAGTGGCAAATGATGCATGCTGTGGCATTGGAAATTTGGAATTTGGCTTTATCTGCAATTTTCTCTCCTTAAAAGTCTGTAATGATGCCTCTAAATATGTGTTCTGGGATGGTTATCACCCGACGGAGAGAACTTACAATATACTTGTTTCAGAGGCCATTACAAAGCACATTGATAAGTTTGTTTGAAATACTTTCCTTTCTAACTGAACAATGTACCCTCCAGTGAACTTAATGCTGAGAAAGGAATGTAAGTAATAGTATATTGGACCAGTCTATGGTAACAGATTTGGTTTATGTTATGCTTAATAATGTACTCAGAATAGACCCAACAATGCTACATGCAACATTTTCAGGTTTCAATTAATAAATGTGGCAAGTCCTTAGGTAAAGGATATTTAGAAGCCGTAAGAATAAAAATAATATCAAATTAGCTAAAATAATGTTGAAAAGGAAAATAATATAAAAAGTTAGATCACTGATCTATCACCACTGCTCTTACAAATTTGCATTTCCCAAATAACATTCAATTGCTCAAGTGATATGAAACTCAGTAATAAATTGAAAAATCACAACAGTACAAGCGCTTACTTTTGGCATAGCTTTGACAGTGAAGTGGTAAATTCAGGACTTCGAGACAGTTTAAATGCAAGCAAGCATGGTTACAGAAGACATCTCTAATAAGAAACTGGGCACTGAGCCCAGTCACTACCACATGACTTTCAGATAACCCTTTACAGCCAAACATTCGATCTAACAGGTGACAAAATGGAAGGTCACCTTTTTATAGATCAATGATATCATAGGTCAAAATGGAAGGTCGCTTTGCGGGTTTATTTCTTACAGAAGGAGAATAACAAGTTCCTTGTTAGGGTAAATCCTTTGAGACATAATTGGATTTTCAATATCTGAGTGTCATTTCCCTATCATGCTACCTATTTTAATTCCTAAAATGACTCTTTACTACGAAAAGTATTGTTGAGAAAGGTACCTATTTTAACTTGAAACACATTGATAGTAGAGAGCAATTAAGAGGAAGAAAAACATTTGAGATTGCAGTGACATACTGCTTATTTAGAAAAAAGTATCTAAGGAGAGATGTGCCAACATTTATGAGGGAGAAACACTATTATCTAAGTGCACACACGGCAGGATTGCTAAAGGAAGAGAAAATCAGGAATTCAACCAAAATGTAACACCAATGACAAAATTGACGACATAGCAGAAGTTATGCTAATTGGGTACTTTATAGTTCATATTATAATTTCAGCTTTTTATATCATAAACAAATAGGTAAATAGATTAGGTAATACATACAAAAAGTTCTTTCTTGGACAAAGTGTAGTCACGTTCACATCGAATTTGGCCTTCTGTATAGTTGGAGAAACAAGGGGTAACAAGCTTCAGTAATTTGCTGTAAAAATGAGTTAACTCAGGAAAATTGGATTACGTTTCTGGAATTTGTATGTTAAGCCATGTTTCTTGATGTTAATATTTGGTAAAATTCTATGCATTCTAGTCGGTCTAAGACAACCCTTTGCTAGCCTTCATCACAGATCAAAAGTTAGGATGTCCTTCTCGTGAGTGAAAGAATGGTGGACTCCATCAGTTTGAAGTCAATTGGCTTTGTTAAATAGGCATCCATGCCCACCTCTAGGCACTTGGCTTCATCACATGACATTGCATGAGCTGTAAGAGCAACAATTGGAATGTGCGAGCCAGTTCTGTCTTCTGATTTCCGGATTGCTTTTGTTGCCTCATAGCCATCCATCTTTGGCATCTGTTTTATTTTACAAAAACAAAAGGAATTGGAACATCAAAGCTATAATACATTATGATATCGACTTCTTCTAGAAAATAACTATTTAACACATTGAGGGTTCTATTCTTTGTTCACGAGAATTGGTAGAATGGGGAGGCACCTCCAATACTACTGGATAGGGCACCAATGGCATGTGAGGCCCACCTAGATGATTACTGTATAGGCCGAAATTGCAAACAATTTTATCTAGTCATTACTACTCAACTAGCCCTAGACGCCAGGGGGTTTCTATTCTTTAGCATGTTTTGGGTGAATTGCATTTTATTATGGTAATTGCTTATGGTTTTGACTTTTGACTTTTGATCCTAAGTCTATAATTTAAATTCAAGCATTACTAATATTAATATACTTTTTCTCCTAGTTCATACCTGACAATCCATTAGGATCAAATCATATGGAGGGCAACTGAGAATCTCAGTTTGAGATGATCTTGTGTTTCTTTCCTTCAGGAGAGTCTCCCTTCTACAATCTTCAACACCAGGCATGCCATTCAGAGCATCCACAGCCTGTTGTCCATCACCTACAGCTACAACAATGGCTCCCATTTTTTCGAGCATTATGGTTGCAACCCTTTGAATTACTGGTGTATCTTCTGCAAGCAATATCCTCAAACCTTCAAGAGATTTCTTTCCACTCACTGCTCTACTTGAGCTACTGGCCTTATGTGTTTCACCATATTCAGAATCTCCATCTTGAGCTCCTGTTGCAAAGGATGCTTGTTTAGTGGAGGATGATTTTGGTGTGGCGTTTGCAGTGACATCGTTAGAGTTGAGGCTGCTCTGACATAACTCTTCCTTCCTATGATTATCATCTTCCATGCATTCATTTGTTAATCCAACAAAGTTATTTATCTGGTGTTGTGATGATGGATCGGATCTCACTACATTCTCTCTTTGTTTATCTCCTCTGGCACTAACAGGATCAGAACCACCCGTTTCGGATATGTCAGAACCATCTGAGCTTGCAACATCAGATTGAGTATAATCAATCTCAAGACTCTCATGTAAATTGCCCTCTTTCACTGTAGCTCTTGGAGTAGTCATATTTTTCTTTTGTAGCTCTTCATTTCTCTCCTTTATGATGGCTTCCAAAATATGAATCATTTTTGTTTTGTAAAGGGGTTTGTTCACTGTCAGTGTATGTCCTTTCCTGCAAAGGTCCATCTTCATGATATTGGAGGAGTCATGGTTTAGTATCCACACGAATTTTGCTCTCCCAAAGTATTTGTGAAGGAAATTGAGCTGTTTCTTCCATATATCTGTGCTTAAGTCTAGTAGTCCAATGTCAACAGCAATGACAAAAACGGGGTTCCTCAATTCCTGTATGCTCAGTAGTCTTGACTTTAAATTGTCATGCACTGAATAGTTTGCATCAAAGCCATTATTATGAGCTGAACTTCTTGCATGAAAGAGTACCCTAAGAATTTGTGTTAATCCATTCCATTCTGCTGCCTCCATAGTGACCACCCCGTTTTTCTGTAACCACTTAGATGTAGCTGATCGACCCATGTTACCGTTTAGTGCAAGAAGTACCTGCATTGAACATCTTATTTCAAGGCCTGCTTATTATTTTTGCAGTTACTCAGTGCCAAGGTAATTCTACTCACCACTAAGCCCTTGTTAGCAAAATCTACTTGACAATGTTGTTCTGTGGCATCCACGGGTGCACTGAGACGCAAGCATAATCTCATCAGTGTTCCTGAGCCCTCTTTTTTGACAACCTTGATTTCTCCACCCATCTTATTAACCTGCCACCACAGAGTAGTAAAGCGACAAAATGAAAATACATTCAACTCAGAAGGCTCATGTCATTTTAGAAGATAAAGGATAGATGTCAGTGAGTTTATAGATTATGAGATGAAATCATGAAACCCTACTCTTCTAAACTAAGATCATGATTTTCTTGTAGATGTTAAGCCTACAACATGCAACTGATGTAATATTCACCTATTTACATGATGTAATTACATGTTTGTGCTGGCACTGACTTTGATCAATAACTTGCATTAAGAACGGTAATTGTTTTTTACTTGAGTGTAACTTTACATATCAAGGGTCTTACTCACCAAGGTTCGGACGATGCAAAGACCAAGACCAGTGCCTCCATGCCTGAAATGAGTAAAGGTTTCAGAACTCCTTGAACTTCAGCACATAACATTCAAAAGGTTTTTTAAATTATTGCTGGATATAGGTTCAAATTAATTTGAAATTTTAATGACAATCTCGTTGACTCAGACAATAAGGTCATGCTAACATGCTAATACTCTAGCAGATTTATATAGTCTTTGTTAAAAATTTAAGTCACTTACAGTCTAGTAGTTGATGGATCAGCTTGCTCAAAGCTTTCAAACACAGATTCCCATTTACTTGGGTCAATACCTATGAAGGGGATGCATATGAATATGAGATAGCCATAAACATGGGAAACAAATCAATAGCCTGAAATTTGATTTTCCTTTTGCCACAAAAGGGATGGTTTTTCAATGCAGTTTTTCTATGCAAGTTTTTGGTTCATACCACAGCCGGTGTCATCAACTTCAAACCAAAGTATCATTTTGTTATCTCTATTAGAAGTTCTTTTTGCATGGTTTTCATGTTGCTTTGCTCTGGTCTTCTGTGAGCACCGTAATTTCTTTTGTTCTAGAGGAAAGTTTGTATTGTCACAGCAAGAATTTGGGTTTTCACACCATCCTCTCAGAACAATATGACCAGCTGTAAACCATTTGAAAGAGTTAAAATTAGTCTTCCAAGTTTCAGTGCTTCATTGATCCATAGTAATTGAACCATTTGTTAAATCTTTGAAATTCTTAAGAGGTTGCTAATGACTGTTGATATGAACACAAGTTTCCTTGAGAACAATAGATCAGACTAGTTTTTCCCTTTGAACTAGCAAACATTAATTCAATTTATTTGAATAAAATGATAACAGATTTTTAAATTAATTCTAACAAGAATGGCTCAATGTTTTGTTAAAAATGAAATTAAATAGATTTCATCATAACCCTCCCCTCAAAAATTACATAATACATGCCTGAACAGAACAGAGAAGCCTTTTATCATCTTCTAAGCTAAACTGTTATTATTTGAGACAACTACAATCGTGAATATCGAAGTCATATTTAATAAACCAATGATGAATTTCTGTTAAGAATTTTATGCTGAAGCATGTAAAGTTCACATAATATTAATAATAATACTTTCTCTTGACCCATAGTAGTTTTCTTTTCCACCACCACTACTGTATTCAAAACCTTACAAAAAACAGGTTTGACTTACATAGAGTAAACTTAATTGAGTTGTTGATCAAATTTGCAAAAATTTGAACTACCCTAGCAGAATCACCCCGAACTAGCTTTGGCATATCATCTGCAACAAATTAACTAGATGCATCAGAAAATTGTGATGATTTCTTATCACCTGATTTTGACTGAAGTTAAACTCTTATGCAGACAAAATATTATTCATACCAGACAGGTCTAAAACAGTCTCTACATTGTGGTTAATGCACTGCACAGAAAACATATCTACAAGCCCTTCAAGTTCCCGCCCCAAGTCAAATTCTGCATCTTCTAGGACCAGTTTTCCAGATTCCACCTATATTCTATAAAATATTAGAAATATTTTTTGGAATGAAGGCAGTTTTGTCGCAATGGTAAAAGAATATTTGCATTGGAATTTATTTCAGTAATTGCCGCAAGTGTGAGATTAAATCTTCTTGGACAAAAAGGCTTAGCTTATAGCTCACCTTGCTCAGATCTAAGATGTTATTAAGTAGACGAAGCAGGGCAGTTGAGCATTTTCTTATTTGAGTAACTGTTGCACATTGCTCGTTTGTGAGATGGTCATCAGATATAAGAATGTCAAGTAACCCGATTACTGCTGCCATTGGTGTCCTCAATTCATGACTGTAAAGCACCCAATAAAAAATTATTTAAGCACATTTGTGAACACACAAAGGAAGGATCTTCTTATACTTGTGAATCAAATGACACAGATTGGTAATCCTGCAGGTCTTAGGCATGTTACTCATTCTCCTTAAGTGAACATGTATTTGAGTTTAGAGTAGCTTGTGCACAGGGTTATTTATATTATCTTGTTTATTGAGACCAAAGAACATAGTTTCAAACAACAATAAGGTTTGTCAATACATAAAGTAGCTGTCTCTTTCTCCTTCAAACCCCTGATCAACTGAGACATATTTTTCCATATTCTCTAAATTAAATAATTTAAACCATAAATTGGATAAAGCACATGATATATACATGTTTGATAAAAACAAGATGGACACCTAAGACTGGAGATATTCATCCTCTCTTATATATGATTTCAGCTTAATTAGTGTTCTCTAAATTCACACTGAACTTGAAAAACTAACCTCATATTTGCAAGAAATTGACTTTTGTAGTTGCTTGATGCCTCTGCCTTCCTTCTTGCTTCCAGGTGACTGATCAGTTCTGCTCTAAGTTTCATTTCCTTTGATACTCCATTAGTCAGTATCAAAATGCAAACACATCCAATGACAATAATACACAATGATGCAGATATCAGAATAACCAATGTTTTGAATGCTCTTTCATCTGCCTGCCCCATAATATGCTTTCTAGGTATGATGATTACACCCACCTGCACCAAGTTTAAGCTAGTAACTTGTAAAAAATCAAAAGTTGTTTATTATAATAAGAAAGTTGGTAGTAAAAAAAAAATTACGTATCCCATTGCCCAGAGGCTCCTCGCTATGCGAAGGTAAGGAGGAGGGATATTGTACGCAGCCTTATCCTTGCATATGCAAAGAGCTGTTTCTGGATTCGAACCCATGACCAATAAGTCACCAAGGCACAACTTTACCTATGTGTCAGGGCTCAAAGAAAAATAAGATCATCTATAGATCATTCTAAGATTTTAAAACATAAGATCAAATGTAAGGAACAGGTGAAGTGTCTTTAAATGTACCAGAGGAAGTCTCTTCAAGTTCAGGAAGAATGAGTCGATGTAATATTGTTGGCGGCCTAGCCTGACATTTTCCACATGAAGCTCATGACTTTGAGGGAAATTGTTCCCATAGGTTTTCTGCAGCCACTGAGCTCCCTCTCTTATTACTTCATTTTCACACTCAACAGCCATCTTAAGCTTAGGAGGCTTGGTAGAATTTGATAGTAGAGGAGCATATGTGGAAGTCGCAAGTAAGTAACCCTCTTGGGAGGTCAAATACATGTGACCACCATGCTTCTCAACTAGCTCTTTCATGAGCTGACCCACACTGTAAAGTGCAGTTGTGACACCCACAACCGCCACAATGCTTTTATTAGAAGAATCCCAAACTGGCAATGCTGCAGAAAGCAACGGCGAATCTGTAAACTTGCTAACAGCAACGTGCCACGAAGCTACACCGTCAGGTACTTGGGAGAGGCCGGCTATATTGATTGAGTCTTCTGGTGCAATTGGCATTACTTTTCCAATCTTCTCACCACTGATGGGATCAAGTGGTTCGCGATACCAAATTGCAGGCTTGTTACCATGAATGTCTTTATCGTTCCAAGCTTCAAGCGACGAACGTGAATTGATCTCATTGTAGCCACTGGCAGCCGTGGAGTAATTTGCAAGATCAGAATAAATGTAAAAGGTATTATTATCCTTCAGGTCTCTATGGAATGCTTGGACAAATCCATTCTTGTATTTGACAGTTATTGAATTGAGAGCCTTTTTACTAGCAAACAGCGCCCACGTTACAGCCCTCATCGCGTCATACATCTGGTAAGAGTTGGAACAATACTCAAATTTCCAAGTGCAAATGGAATCAACCATAAGAATATAATTAGCTAGAGTATAAACAATGAAAAAAATTAACAGTCAACTCAACCTCAACTTGGTCTGCTTGAGTGGCAAGGTTGGTGTGTCTTCTGATCACATACTGAGACAGCTTAACTTGAGCAGTTGTAATTTCAGCAGTAGAATTCAAAATGTTCCACATCCTCAAGATGGGGCGTTGCAGAAGTTCGTAACGCAGATCATAAGCCAAGCTATTAAGAGACTTTGTTGTATAAATCTTTGTGAAATGCCATGTCAGAAAAGTGAGAAGACCAATCAAGATTGCTAGCATGGCCTGCATAAAGCAAGATAAGATAATAGCTTAGTCCAACAAATTGTCGCTATAATCATATTTACACAAAGGGTCTAATCTTTCAATTACAACTGCCCTTTTTAGAATTTTAAACAATCTCCTTATGCATATCAACCATATTGCAGCTGCAGATAACACAATTAGAGACCAATATTCTAACCATATAGGGAAATATTAACTAACCATGATTGCTAGACGAACCACAAAGACACTGTAGTAAGATGAGAGACATTGAGTGCTAGCATACTGAAATTCTTCCTTTTCCACATCCCTGTGGAAAATTCTTCTGCCAATTGGCATGGTGCTTTTCTTCGAACAAGTGAAAAAACTATGTAATCTATCAAAAACGTGTATGCACTTGATACCCATTATTGGTTACCTTGAACCTGGAGAGACCATAGAGAACTTTCAGAGGAACTTTGGTCTTTGTCTTCTGTCACATATAACTCACTGTTGTGTTACTTGAAGCAGCCATGAGCATATAAAGTAGCAATTAAACTTTGTTTGTGTGCTTGAGAGGGTTATAGCTTTTCACGAATTTTGATTGGATACTAACACTTCCCCTATTAAAATCACGAACCTATCTAGGCTAAGATTCCGTACATCTACTACCCTTCCTAGACTCTACTTAGGTGGAAGTCATGTCACCCTTTTAAGTTTTAACACTTGTTTGTAAGATTATAAAGGAGATACAAAATTTTAATATATTTGTGTGGCTGGCAGAGATAAGTTTTTCAAACATATTTTTTTTCACCATAGTTTCCTCCTATCGGACAAGCAAGAAATTAATTTCCAATAATAAATTAAATTTATTTTTTATGTGTTAACAATGTACTGGATTTTATATTATTAACCTATCATAAATTATGTTTTGACTTAGTGAGGTAAAACGCCACAATTTGTGGCAGTTTAGCAAATGTAAAAAAATGTAGTGGCTATACATTATTATTTTTTCTATTTTATGACAGTTTTACTTAATAAAGTTAAGGTACACCAAACATTAGGACCAACATAGAATTAAAATTTAAGAGTGTATTTGTAGAGAGTATAACATCTAGTTTCTTGATATAGGGACAAAACATAAAATAAGAACCAAATAAATAACTAACTAAACCTATCATTTTCTTTAAAATCAACATCAAAATAAGACACTTATCATTAATATTTTTTCTTCCACAAACATAGATCTCGAAATGAAACCAAAACTACATGTTAAGTATAACCCATATGAAATCTTTCCACTGAAAATATAATACAAATAAGTAGCCTTAAAGTTTTTTCAATCATGCTAATTGTACTTCATGTCATTTCCTGGTCGTAGTGTGTGCAAAAGTGAAAGAGTGATGTGGTGTTTTATTCCTTATGCCTTTCTTATCCATAGTTTATGCCACAATTGCCACTTCCATTGTTCCCCCATTAATGTGAACCATAAATATTGCTACTACTGCAAACAAAGGGAAGAACCCAAGGCCAAGGAACTTAACTCGTGTCGTGTTTGGGTTTGGATACTATGAATCGGGTGCAGTGGTGCCCACACTAATCTCTTTTGTCTTCAATCATGAAGCTTCCGCCAGGAAGTAATGTAAGAGTCAACGAATCCCAATTATCATTGCTTTTCTATGTTCAATGCTTATTATTCTTATGGTCCACTTTTACTATTATTGGACAAAACCTCAGAATACATTTATACGACTATTTTTTACACGATAATATAATAGAATTAAGACTAGAAAAGGGTCAATTAATTTAATTTATCTCATATTCTGTAAATAAAAAAAAATTCTACACCAAGCGTAGTTTGGTATACATTAGAAGAGGATGGGAGTTATATCTGTTATCAAGTATTTACCATCGAACCACACTATTTACAATATAAAGAAAATACGAATTGATAATAAAAAAACAAATATTTTATTACGGTTTATTTGATTCAGTTTTTATTATAAAAATCGAACTGAACTGCATATTATACTTATATTTTTTTATATCCCTATATAAAATCTCATTATTCTTACTTATGTCACGACTAAGTTTTGATAATGATGCAGTAAAAAAAGTTATGTTAGAATCATTAAATTTTAAAATTGATAGTTCATAACTAATTACCTATAAATGATTTGTAATGTATTTTTCATAAGAGGTGTATGTAATGTAGTTATTATCATTTTGGTTTTTTGTTATTTGATTCCGTTTGTATATAAATGTCATTTTCAATTTTTTATTGTGATTTAATTAGTTATTAGATTTTACTTTGAGTTAATTTATTTTGTTATTCATCAAATTTAAAATAATTTTTTAAATTATATAAAAATATTTAATTTTTTAAATAAACCATCAAATCAAGCTAAAATGAACAGCAAAATTAATTTTATTTAATATTACATTAAAATTAAATCAAATTGACCTGCGTATTAATTTTAGGTTTGATATAAACAACTTTTCTATTCGAAAATCAAACTAAATAGCCATGTAAACACCCTTTATGAGAGCTAAGATTTGACTTTAATTTCTTGATTTCTTCCTTTATTTGTTTTGTATAAGTTTAACAATTGAAAAAAAGTAATTGGTAAAAAGTAAAGATAATTAAGTGAGAAAATTTACAACAATTCACATTTTGCTCAATTAAGTTAAACAGATGAAAATAATTTAACTGGACTTATAAATTCATGCGTTTCTTATAGGGGAAGAGAAAAAATGGGAACGATTTTAATTTTATGCATGGCATAATATATGGTTGATGACAATATAAGTTTTGAGGGATATTATTGTACTTTTACAATTGTTTACAGTATTTTATTTTTAATGAAACCAGATAAAGAAGTGGAAATTCTTTTATTTTTCATTAGACGACCCTTAAAGAGTTAAAACAGGTTAAATTCATTGGGTTAACCATTTACCTATTAAAATTAGGTCGATTGCAAAAACAGTGACCCGTTTTCTTTGGTCTACAAGCAGTGACTTATTTAAAATTTTGATTAAGTCATTTTCAGTCTCACTCGTTTAGCTGGTTGGTTGGTTCGTTAACATGCATTTGGATGTGTCCGCGTGAGTGTTTTTACAAATACATGCTGTTGGGTGGACAAATCAAACACAAAATCAGCAGAACAACTACAATTCTACTAGCATAATGTCTTGGCTATTCAAAGCATAAAGAAGACTAAAATAAAAAATAAAAGCAAAAAGGTAAAACCTCATAATAGCCAAAATACAAAAGTTTGCATTTTATTGAGACTATATCTTCAGCAAAAAAAGTTAGAAAAAAGTATTGAGTTTATTGTCAATATGGCTCACAAATCACAATTATCGTGTATGTAAAAGTACTTACTATTTTCTGTATTTTCAAATCAAATTGGCATACATTTGTTGCTCACAAAGTTAAATATCCAATAGTTGGAGAAGAAAGTGATGACTTAAGCACAAAAGGATTTAACTCAAAAGATTAGTCCATTAAGTCGAAGAATCTCATGACTCACGGCTAACAAAGGCTTTTGTTGCATATGGACAAACTCATAAAGAAAATGTTCTTTCATATATCAAAGAGTTTTTGCATGTTTTTTTTACTTATTATTATTTTCATAAATCAAAGAGTTTTGCATGTTGAAGGATGAAATTTTGATTAGTAAATAATCATTTTATTAGCTAAAAGTGATAGATATTATTATATTAGTCCTTGAAACTAAACAAATGTAAAATAAATTCTCAGAATATCGAATAAGTTCATAAACTCATTTATTTATTATTATTTTAATCCATAAATATATATGAATATTATCATTTTAGTCAATTTTTTTAAAATTTTGGACTAAAATGATTGTTAATTTACACTTTTATGGACTTTTTTATTTTTTATTTACTTTCCTTTAATTTAGGGATTAATGTGACAAGACTTTACAATTTTGATACGAACATCTGGGTAACCTTTAAATTGTGTCTTAGTAAAGTGGTCCTTTGTAATACTATATATATATGAGTACTTACATATGAGATCGTTTAATTTGATTTTCACTCATAATGCAATAGTCAGTGGGTTATGCTCGAACTGATGGCAACAATAGAGTGCTTGACCGAATGAAGATAAGGTGTGTCCCTTGATGTTGAACAACCTAAAACGTACTCGTCGGAAATCATTGTGGCACGGGAAGAAAAAGTTTTCAAATTGGTTACTATATGAGAAAAAAAAAAAAGTTTAATATATACGTGGTTGAAGATGCAAGAGGAAATAAAATTAGATGTGGACCAGCCGAAGCCATTTTGAACTAATATTTTAATTTAAGCATATACGAAAAGAAAAAAAAAATATTATGCATTGAAAATGTTTTTTTAAAAGTCTTTTAATCATAACTCATCATAAATGATAAGTCTAATTATTTTAAAATAATTTAAATAGTAATTAATAATTAAATGATAGTATAAATAACAATTTCAATACATAAACATTAACTCATAGGAAAAATAAAATAAAAAGTTCTGAAAAAACTTGCCCATATGAAATTGAAATGGCAGTTGAGAATTCGTGTGTTTGGTGCATAAAGAATTAGAGTGTAAAATTATAATTCTATATTAAATTCCATTTAATCAGGATAATCATGAGCAAGCTTATGCTTGGTTTGAGTGGAAAAAAATATAATCCACACAGTTATAAAATAATGATGATAACAATGAGATAAGGTAGAATCATGTATACTTGTAAAAATAATTAAGACCAAAATATAATTCTGGTTTATCATTCGATTCTTTGCCCTCATCAAGGCCCAAAATATTACACTCATCAGTTTTTGCTTGATTATTTCTCAAACCACATCATATTATGAGAAATGTTTGTTTTGATATCACTTGTAACAAGCCTTACAACTTTTAGGGTTATTGACTCTTTCTACATACTTTGAGAAGTGTGTGTTTTCTCCTCACCTACACACTTCCTGAAAAACTTTTCAAGAGGTTATCTATTTCATAATTATTCAAAGTCAAACATGCTTAACTTTAAAGTTTTTAAGCGATGAACTACCAAAAAATATATGCATTTGTTAGTATAGATAATATTAATTAATTCCTTTAAGTCATATTTAATTGTACAGTCTCATACTTGCAAAGTCTCTGAATCTTTCTTATTTTAGTGTGTATTCAATTCATTCATGTGTCCCTTCCATTGGAAGTCGTTCATTGTTTGTGCTCATCTCATTTTGCATTGATGATCACTTCCCGCCTTCATCAAAGCCTAAGATATCTCATATCATTTTGCACCTATGTCCAATTCTTGACAAACTATCAAGTTCCACTAACTTCTCAAAGTCACAAGTATTTTTCTCACGACCACTTTTGGCTCTTACAAATCAAGTTTTACCTCAAGCTTGATATTTTCTAGTATTATTTGTCTTATCAAGCAACTGCTAACTCTACACAAATCAGAAAATTTGTTGTTGTGTTTGCACAAAGACTAACTCTAAAGCGTCTTATAGACATATATAAAATCTCAGCACTTAGTCTATTCTCTCAAGGTATTCAAGATGTTTTGAGAGTTTTTCTAAACTTTACAAGAATTTACAAATAGCTTTTTACAGAAAGAATTTAAACGAATGTGTGTAAGGTTCAAACATGTCTCTTCAAAGCTTCTAGTATATATAAACATTCATCTTCAAGTGTTCCTTGTCTCACAATAGATGAATTTTTTCACTTAAGCATTTGTCTGATGCTTTATGGTTGTTAGAGCATTTAATGCACGACATTCTTCATGCAGTACAATCACTCTAATTAGCTTTCGAGTAAAACACTTCAATAGGAAATCACTTCCTTTTGCGTCAGAGCAAGTCTGCATAACAAAGCATGTCTTTTGATGCTTGTTTAGAACTTTCATAACTTGAGCTTCATTTATTCTTCATAGAATTTGATAGATCCTTGAAGAATATCTCTACAAAATGTATCTCAGACACAAAGTATTAAATGAAGTCTTAAATATCATTTCTTAAATGTTATATCAAAATATAGCTTTAGCTAATTATTGTCTGATACTTCAGAAGCAGACTCGCGAAGCAATATCGAATAAGACACAACTTTTAACATTTATACTTATTTGCATCGAGCTAATCAAAATAATTAGGAGTCTCAATTCTTCTTAAGACATAAATATCTTTTTACTTAACAATCATTTTCAAGATGGGTTTTTCAATTTCATGCATGTCTATGTGCAAATTAGGTTGTTGTAAATGTACTCAACTTCTAGTCTTGTAGTTGAAGCAACAAAAATGTTATACGAAATGCCGCACAAAAACTTAGTTACTTGGAATGCTTTTATTACAAGTTTAATTAAATGAGCTGATGTAGAACTTGATTGTCCTGTGTTTAATGAGAGATGTTTGCTTAGAGTATTGTGTCATGGACTCTTATTATCGTGGATACACATGCAAGGTTCTTTTGTTAGCTTGAAGATCGACAATAGGTTGTTTGACCGATTTGACGCATAAAAAATAAAACCCTTAATTTCTTGTCCAAAATCGATAATGTTAGGTTGACGATGTTGGGCTTGCGAGGTTGAACTCAAAACCTCTTAGGTTTGAAATTGAGGTTGGAATGTTGATGATTGTTGACCGGTGGAGAGTGTTCATAGTTGACAATGAAGAGAAGAGAAAGACATTGGAGGAGGAGGCTAGGGCTGGTGGAGATCGAGTACTCATAGTATTTTTTTGTGGAGGAATGTGGCTTGGGTTTGGAGCAATCACACCTTTGTCGGAGGCACCGCCAATGATGACAATGACTTTGTCAAATATGTTAATATATGAATTTATTTTAGATTATCATGTTATTGGTATGAAACATTTATTAATTTAGCTTATGATTAATTTTTTTTCATTTCTTGGCTAACTACTTTTGTGGGGTCTCCACTCCTAATTATCTTTTTTTATTTATAAGACTTAAATTTGTGATTTTACTTAAGCTTAATTCTACTAAAACTAATGAAAAATGTTGGTAAATAATACTCTATGAATTTGAATATTATATATCATTAATTCATTAGTGAGATGGGATGACTAGTACGCCTTTAGTGCAAACGATAACCCCAAAATAAAGTAGAACAAAAGTTTTGAAACGTTAGTGTGAAAAATGTCAAGCAAAAAAGAGCAAACATACCTATTATATTTTTGTGTTAATGGGTGGTAGCTGGTAACCAAAACATGATGTAACTATTATCACAAATATAAAACCACGTGAAGATGACTATAACAAGAAAAAATAGCTGATATAATGTGGGGCTAACGCCGTAGCGCAGAGTTAACACAAACCAGAAATTAAGTCCTCTAGAACACATCTTTGTGCTCCAACTCACTAATCCATACAAACCCATTTTGTGGTTTTCCACTGTTCCCTCGTACAGAAACTTAGAATATAATATGAATTGAAGCACTAAGATGAGGATTAAGGTCTTTTTAATGGTTTATCGTGGGAAAAGCATTGAACTACTGCTTGATGACAACCTCCATACTATTCCATTTCCATTGCATACCTAAAAGAGAACATATCAAGAACCAAATCAGCAAAATCAAACTCAAATTTTATTGTCATTATACTACAAGTAGTGCACTTTTTTAATTTTTTACATGCTCAAAAACTCTACAACTTGCCATTCTTTGTTCCCTCAAATAGTACCCTGATTGTGATAATGTGGTTCTCACCTTAGGTCCTTCTTCTGTATTTTACAAAAGAGACAAAAAAAAATTAGCCAATTATTAGAATACTTTGAAATTGATTGTTGGTCAACACATAGACAACATGAACATAAAATAGGAGTAGCAGAAATCAAAATGTTAAAGTGGATGTGTGATTATACGAAGATGGACAATATAAGAAATAAATATATTCAATTAAATGTAGCAGTAGTACCTGTGAGTAAAAAGATAAAGAAACATAGATTGAGGTGGTTTGAATACGTAATGAGACGACTCCTAGATGTTCTCGTAACACCAAAACATTGTTACCAAGAGTTCGACATAAAGAAAGGTAGAGGTGGACAGAAACTTAACTAGGGAAAGATAATTAAACAAGATTTAATGGAGTGAGATATACATTGGCGGACAATGTATCTTAGGACAGAGTGTGGAGAAAAATTATAAATTTGGTGGAAGACTAGACATGTTATTATCTCTATGTTTCCGTTGGTCTCTTTTTTAGTTTTTTTTCTCTTCATTTCCCCTCTCCTCCTTTCACCCTTCTCTTTTTTAACTTATTTTTCTTTCTTTTGTCTTATTTCCCCTTTTTCTTCTCCTCTCCTTCTTCTTTTTTCTCGTATCTATTATTGAGTTCATCTACCACCGATTTCAATTAACTTGAATTAAAGATATTGTTGATGTTGATTAGAATACTTGGAAGTTAGGACAATGCATGTACATATGAAGGCACTTGTCCAAGTTGACTATGTAGACCACTTAAATTCCATAACTGCAATTTGTGTTCAGGTAATAGACTTTAATTTACTATTGATTCACAAACATATTGGGAGTGTAAGGCAGCAAGCAATTGTAGATATGCAAAATCTTTTGGTCACTAAACGAGTGGACAATGGACAAAGTTGTCATATTCATATGAAATGTTGAAGTTCTATTCTTTGAATGCAGATACCAATTGTTTGGGCCACGAAGGAATTACATTCCTGAGGTCCAGTGAGAGGTGGAAATTTTGAGGCGTGAGGTTCTCAGGAATCGCTTTAAGGGAATTGATTTTTTTATTATTAGCTGTAAATATGAATAAAGTCTTTTACTTTTAGACAATTTTAATGAAAAAAAAAGGAGTATCTTAATTAGCAGAAATTTCTAGAATATCCAACTACGAGTAAACTACTAAGTTATGAATATTGAATAATGATCGAAGAGAAGTAAGTACAATCCTGGAATCTATATCCGATGCTAAAAAAATTACAAGCAATTCGTTTTCTGCTTATCAAGTGGATGGTGTTTCTTTTTCAATTAATTTATTGTGGATGGTTCATCATATATATTTCTATATATTAAATTCTTTTAACCATGAGTTGTTATGTTGATCTCCCAATATTCGGAATTGGAGGTTAGTTTCCACTATCTTAGTGCATCTTCCCCGGCATCGCGAGGTTGGTTTGCATTCCGATTCGGAGGGTACAATAACCATAGGGTTTTTATTAAAGAGTTAACTTGTCCTCCAGTTAAAATAATCACATTCAAGTAACATTTATTTGTAATCTGATTAAGTTTGATCATCAGCCACCACCGTAACGCATAGATTAATTGACAAGAATTGTTTTAACTTATTTAGGATGATGAGATCGAGTTTCTAGTAGTGTTAAACTAAAAATAACTCAATTTTTTTATCCGTAAAAATAACTCAATTTGAATTAATTAGATGTTTACTGTAGTATATTCGTAATTTAAAAAGCTATCATCAATCAGTGTGTAATCCAAAGTTATGTTGAATTTCACTCAATTTAATAATAATAAATAATCACATAGTTTTTATCTTTATTCTTAAGTTAACATTGTCTATCCTAAGCAATTAATATAATGACTTAGCGGCAACTGAGAGTTATCCTGGATCACCTTATTCTTAAATCATGATTGTTTATCTAAGATAATGTTAACTTAAAAGCAACTGTTATAGGACGATCCTGGATCAGTCCTAATGCATCTAAAACTGCCTTCAAGAAACATGAGTATTGATTAGTCTAGCTTAACACTATCCTTAACTTGGCTATTTTGCGACAAGAAAGATATTCACTTAACATGTGCGTAAGAGTCACACGTCCTTGTGACCAAATCTAACAGTTTTTTACTAGTCATGTCTATAAATATCAAGACTCTCCTTAAGTCTGGATAATTTCATTGATTCTTATTATTTCTCAACACTTTTTTACTTGAGCATTAAAGTATATGCAAATGTCATCACCAAAACAGTTTAAGTTGAAACAATTTTACATCAAATTTTTGACACAAAATTTCACATCATTTCATTTATGTGATTCAAAATATTTAGTGTTTGACATACATTTAAAAGTATCATTCATAACATATTTTTCTTAACACACTTTTTATAATAAGTTAAATTTACTAAAAATTTATAAGTGTAATTCATCAAATGAGACCGACAAAGCTCTAATTTTTTATCAATAAAGAATATATTTATATTTAAAATAAATGTACTAGAAAATAAATTACTAAAATTTCTCTGCATCTGCACGTGAAGGAAAACATCATCATCAGATAAATTGATACTCCAATAATGGCCACGTCTGGTCCCTTGCACACAAAAAAAGAACTCTTAATTAAGCGTCGTCATCAACTAAAGATGCCAAAGGCGATAGAGCACTCAAGTATCCTGTTTATCTTAATAGTAATTTATGCTTGAGAAGGTGATAGTTGAACAAAAAGGGTGTGCTTCTTGACGTTCAACCAGTAAGTAATCAAAATGAATAATATATAATTTCTTTTAATAACTTCCTTCAAAAGTCTTATGTCAATGGGTTTTAGAACAAATTTGCGAAGCCAGAGATGTGAGATGGAAGCTAAGACAGTGAAAAATGGGAACGTATATATAGTGTGGAGGGTGCACCATAGTGATATGAGACTGATATTAATCTAAGAGATAAAAATTATGATCTACTATAAATCACTTGAAATGATGCTCACCGTAAAAGTCATCTATTATATAATGTAAGTTTAGCTTTGAGTTGATTTGTTAAGTTAATTAAATAAAGTTTTATGAAACATAAGAATTAAGTACATATAAGTTAACTCATTTAATAAGAAAAAACACACAAATATGATAAATAAAAAAAGATTTTCATTTAAGGAAACATTTTTTTGTGTATTATTATTATTATTAATGTTGGAGAACTATCTTTGTTTGAATAAAAGAAAGGCTAGATCTTACATATACACTTGCAATGCAACCAATTTCGAGGTAATTACATTATTCATATGTAATAATGTCTATATACTCGTACCTCAACCTCATCATATACAACTCAATCTGTATATTGGGTTATTTGATAATATTGTGCAATTAAAAATGGAAGAAAAAATCAACATAGAAACATCAAAAATGTTTATTTGACAATAACAATATGACAACAACAATAATCATATTTCATTAGACGGGGTCGATTACATTATTAGTTGAGTTAGATTTGGTTTAGAACCAAATTCTCAAAAATATTATTCCCGTCATTGGAGAGGATATTTACTCATTTCTTTTAATGTTTGCCTCTAAAATCATTTTTGATCTCCCTCTACCATTTTTCACAAGGGTAAAAATCATGTGATCAAACATGTTTATTTTTTCCTTCACATAAAATCATCAATGATGATTTGACCTATTTTAAAATTTCAAAAGGAAAGTTCGTATTTCCATGGGGCCAAGCTCAACAACCAAATTGTGATAGCTGACAGTGTCACCCCTAATTGCCTGAGGTTCGTGTCCTTTATCCCCTTCAACCTTCCATGTCATCCTCTTCATTTCTGACTTCTCTTGGTTAGTTGACAAACTTACTTCCTTTAGCTCTTTTATCTACTTAATAAAAACACCAAATCACGCATTACATACCAAGCAAATTAACAAAGTTTTATAGGACAAAAGTGAACTCAATTCAAGTTATCTAAGAAAGTATGTGCATTGCAAAAACATTTCTTAAGGGTGAGAAGAAGCTCTATATACCGTTTTCATGGCAAACAACTTCTTTAGTTCAACTTTGGTAAGAGTTGAATACTCAGCATCTTCACTTGGCTAATCAAGTTGAATACATGAGAGAAATATATGAGATTAGAACTCATATTGCAATAGAAAAAAGATTGCTACAATATTACTTAATGCAACTGAATTACACTAAACATGTATCTATGCAAGAGTTAGTACATGATCTTATTGAATTTTATTAAATCACTTTGTCTCAATTCATTTGAAGTTAAATACGAATAGGATTATAAATATTTTTATAGACTCACCTCATATAGATGTGCCAAACGAAGAAGCACAATTCCACCATCCAACTCCTACAAAACATTTTAGTGAGACAAGAAGAGTCAAGAATGCTGCTATAGACTATAGATATCCTTGCAAAAGTTGCTCTACCTCAAGAGTTATCAGAGCAATATTGGGAGGCAAGCTGTAATTTGGATCCATGATAGTTCCTTTTGTCAAATGAGAGGACTTCCACTTTTCTGAGTTCTGATCAATAAAAAAACTCATGAGTATAAAATGGTAATGATTATTAATCCATGATTAAGTACCTGAAACTAATTAAGTCATACCTCATGTGTGAAAGCCACTAAGAGTGGAGAATAAATTTCCTGACCAGTTGTACGACGCCAACGTGAACCAGCTCCAAGCTTGTGGATACTGATATAATAATTTCCTCTGACCTGATGTGAGAAAAAAAAAAGAGATAGATATTCCATATATAGATAGAAGAAAAGAAAATACAATCATTTTCTACTTTCTAGTTTTTCTACCAAGCTAGTAAAATGTAGTGTTTCAATCCACATTTTTCATAGAAACAAACTAAATTTGTCACTCAGTCAATAGTAAAGAGGATGCAAAGAAGTATAAATTAATTGATGACATTATCATACTGTTAGTCCTTCACATGTATTATTGTTCACGCAAACTTGTTCATCAAGTGGTTCCCCAACTCCTCGACGATCATCATGGAGAATACGCCTTGAGTAGTAAACATTTTGTTAATACTTTGTTTGCAATAAAACAGTAGTATTGAAATAGCAATAAAAAGACAACTTGAATACCTGTGAAGCATCAATTCCACCTCACCATCTTTGATGCTGGCTCCACCAGTGGCACGATCAACTAAGACTGAGAACTCAGATTTCTTATCCTTAGTGTAAATTCCAAGATTAAGCTGGACAAACAAAAAATAATTTAATCAATGTTATAGAAGTTTGTTAACTACAAAGAAACAATACTAATAGGTTACTGTTACTCTCTCTCTCTCAAGTTCTTTTAATTGTTTTTCTAGTGGTTGATGCCATGATATCATTTTGTTTCTTGTCTTTTCATACCCCTAACACATTATCTGCAATATTAAAACTTGAAATTTGAAGAAATTAATAGAGTACAAAAATTTTACTGGGTAATAGTTTCCTGCTACTGGTTGAGTTACTTGCAGAGGCCAATCTTCCCTATGATCTCGAACCTGTATTGACATTTTTAAGGGTCATAAAATTCAATGTTGCAATATTTTATCCCCGAGAATTTCATAATAAATCAGAAGAAGATTGGTATTAGATTACTCGTTTTAGAAAATCTCTTCCATTGGAATCTGTATAAAACTCCTTGTTTGTGGCCATATTTGATGTCATTCGTGTGATCACCTCTTTTCCAACTCCATCATCAGTAGGAATTGGACCAATCTTCAAAAGTAAACCTCATTTAGAATATTATTTTGTTATTTTTAGAACTTCAAAGTGCACAATCCCTAAACATTAATACGAACTTTCCTGAGACAAGACAGTGCAACTTACAGTGAATTCGATTTCCGCATGGTCTTTGTCTTTGTAAAGCCTAGTAACCTGAAAAAAAAAATAGTAAAAAAATATTGATGAAAGAAAAAAGGCATTTAAATATTCAATCAAACTATCATTTACAATTGGTTGGATAACTATTATAATCTATAACTTAAAATGAACTTAAATTGAAGAAATGAGTTGTAACATTTTCCACTGCAATGATTTTTTTTCAGCAATGTGCACATTAGTGATAGTCTAAACATTAGTGACAAATTCCATCAAGTAAGATCCAAGATAGTGTGATATGGCTTCCTACTTTCTAATCTTCTATACATTCAATCCATTTCAGCACTAGATTTTGCGTACATCACTTACTTTACCTCGAAGAGAAGGATGTTGAGATATGTCCTCTAAACACCAATACTGAACATTCATTGTGGTGTCTTGATATCCATACATTTATAACAACATAGAATATATGAACTTTCCAATATAAGTAAAAAATACCTAACGATCTTAACAATTCTATGAATGCAAAATACTTTTTGCATCCTAGACTTAAATTTACCAAGTTACTGACCTGGTAAATCCAGGAGCTAAATTTCTGATGAACTTCATCAACTAGTGGTCCACGAATTACCTTGGTAGGCACCTGCATATCAAATAAATCAAAATGCACCTATACAAATAACAAATGTAGTACAAGAAATATGGCAATCTTAAAAGGAAATGGGGAGAAATATAGTAAGAGAGCAAGAAGAATAACAAATTGAAGATAATTTGAATGATTTTTTATGAGTGTCTTATTGTTTATTTAGACTTTCAGAGGTTTCCACAGTTGTATATTCTTATATAAAAGTAACTTCACATGTTAACAGATTCAAAGATGAAACTTACTGATCTTGAAACGATAGTTGGAGGGGATCCATTAGGCCGGAATATATATGCACCAGAAGCCTATAGCAGAAATCACACCATTGAAGCATTCATTGTGAGTTTACTAATTTAATTTGTTATTGGAATTAGTTGTATGTGCAAAGAAATCACACACCTGAGGATCACTATCGCCCTCACTAGATCCATACCAAAGGTAGCTTTGCTGAATAGGTATATCAACCTGGGAAAATTTAAAAATCATGAAATACTCTCCATCACACCCTTAGAAATATGTCTTGATATGAAATCAATAAGCTAAACCTAAGTGACAAAATATGCCTTGAACATACTTGCGATGCCTTGAAATCTATTACCTATATGCATATGAATCCAATAGAACATATACTCAACAAAACACAAAATAAAGCTCAACAATAAATGGTCATGGAATATGATAATTTGAAGTTCGATGACTGTGGGAACTATGTTAACTGAAAATATTCATCACTACTTTAGCTTCCTGATCTATGTCAAATAGAAATTTAACTGATTCTTTATATATATTGAAGTGCACATATAGTCCACTATAGTGTAGTCCTTCCTTTGGCAATTTATCAAGAATGATATCTCAGTTAACACAAATTAAGAACATTCTTTTGTGTTGTATGAACTTTGTAAAATACTTACTCCAGTTTTGGAATCATACATCCTTTTGAGTTGTCCAGAGGTTGACGAAAAGGACATCTTTAAATTTCCCGATCCAACGTTTATAGTGTCACCTTTCTGACTGTTGAGGTGTGATAGATCTTTTCTCCTGGTCCCTATCAAGTTGAAACAACGACAAAGCATATTTAATACTGATAATTAAAAAATATAATTAAAATGCACTGACAGTGTGAATGTTTTTTTTCCTAACATTCAATAACTAATCGCCAGTAAGTTGACTTTTGGGATAACTATCTTAAAAAGTCACACCAACGATGATTTTTGATTGGTTGATAGTATAAAATATTTACAATTAAACTCAAAAATGAGTGTTGGATGGAGCTTGTAATGCACATGTTCAAATGGAACTTGGATAGACAGTCTTCTCAACAAAGCCTCATATTGGAGAGACCAATCACTGTGTGTGCTTGTTTTCAAAAAAAAAAAAATTGAGCTGAGGAACATTTGGTCCAACACACACAAAAAAATCTCCTTTTCACGTTTTCTCTTTCCTAACACATGCAATGACTTTCCAAAGTGTAGCCAAACACAGCTTATGTCTACCCAAAATTCATTTAAAGATATCATCAGAGAGGGTAAATATGCACAACATTACATGGAGGTCACAAGGCACCTTAATCTTTACAAATGTGCCATGACTCAGAATGGAAAATGGTGTTGTCCAAAATGAAAAAAGAAAAGAAAAATTACTAAAGTTAGAAAAGGAGGGAATGGAACTATACCTTTTCTAGTTGCTTTAGAAATGAAGTAAGTACTCCATCCAAGTGGAGGTACTGACACCTGAAACAAAAGCCAGTACTTTGGGGCTTGTTTTGGTGACACCCCCAAGTAGGCCTTCACATAGAATTTTCTTAAAGTTGTCGTAACATCATCCACATCCACATATTGTACTTCAAGGTTATTGCCCGATGAATCTTTGACAACAAGATTAGCATCATTAACCTAATGTAAAATTGTCACCTTTAACTTAGCGCGATATTGGAAATTGATTTGTTTCATGATGCTGCAAGTAAATGATATGTACTTACTGGTATTTTGACAATATCAGTACGATTCCACCCAAGTGGGTTATACATCACTACTACCTGGAAATAGTTATTATCAACAGATGATCATAGATAAAAATTTAACTACAATTTCTTACGAAAAATTAGGATAATATTACCAAACTCTTAGCCTCTGGAATCTTGTCTTCTGCTGGAGGGCAGTAACTAATATTTAACAATTGACACTGCCAAAATCCAACAATAATGAAAAAAGGAAAAGAAAACGATTAATGAAAACAGAATATGACACTAACCACATAATCTGCAAGAAACAAATGATGGTGAACAAGAACAAGTCTTATAGATATATTTGTAGCTGAAAGCATAGAACAATTACAGAACTAACTTCAACATTTTTTGGCAATACACTTGGACAAGAGTAATAAGTACTTAACAAAAATGGAGAAATGGTATTTTCTCATTTCATTTGAAACTTCACCTGGGCAAACTCTGATGCAGGTGCTGAACACTTATCACCTGATTGTTTTCTAGTAAGACAAGCCAAAGAAGAACTAACAACCGCTTCAGCCTATAAGAAATCATAGCTTTTAGAAAATGACCGGATAAACAAATGTCAACATGCGAAATATATTTTCAAATTTTATTAAATTTGGAAAGTTCTTATTTTGGACCTCAGAGGCTCCAATAGCCAATCGTTTGGCATAGTCATTGGTTGTATGCTGCTTGGCAGTTCCACTGACAGCATCATGATGTTGTGCAATTCCTAGAGCATCTCCAAGGTCATAAGTATTGTACTTAGTTGATTGCTTTCCAACCAAGAATTCAAGTTGACGTGCTGTCTACATTAAAATGTTAACAATGTCCCATATTTAATTAGAATACTTGGAACTTGGAAGCAAACAAGAAAAAGTCCATTTTATTTTGTTTAGGACATCGATATTATAACAGTGTTTTACTGTAATGTTCTGTGTCAAGCATGATCACACTAATCCTTTATTTATAATGAGCAAATAGGATCTACATTAATTACATAGAATCAATCTAATCTGAATGATAATGAACAAATTCCTAATTGCTCTCTAATCATAATTAACAGAATAATATATAATCTTAACAGATATTTACCAAATAGTATCCACTTAGCATCCTAACGTATCGCTTTAAGGCCGGGCGACTGGTGAAATAGCCTGTCCAATAAGCATTTCGACTATCGGCATACCTATAAGAAATAATCCAGAATGTGCATAAGTGGTTAAGATCATAAGCTGCTTTGCAAACAAAATTAGAACATATCCTTACGGGAAGTAATCATCTGTTTTCAGTGGCCAAGTTTGATTAGCAGCATTCTTGGCATTGATGTAAATAGATGGAGTGGAATACAATGCATTTACTCTACCATCCTAAAGAATAAAAACAGAAAAAACAGGTATTTGAACTCAGCATGATACTATCAATACTTGTATAAAAATGAATTGCTAGGATATGCATTATATTAATCCCTTACTTTATTAACATAGTGAATTAATTTATCCATTTGCTTGAACCAAGACTCTGCATATTGGTACTGGAAATCATCACCCATTGTCCACATTATATGGTTTGTCCTCGTCACATTTGCCTATATTAAGCAAAACCAAATTAAATTTGCACATTCTTGTTTATTTGAATGAGAAAGCTAATTGATACAAGAAATGAGATGCTTTCAATTTAAATTTCACAAGTCATATTCAAAAAATGTGACCGTCTATTTCCCGCTATACATTGAATAAATATGTAGGGTATATTTAACAAAGACGCAATTTAAATATAATCTATCAGTCCACACAAGAAGGTTCATTTCTGTTGGTATAATGATGCACTAATTAGTCATTAGATATACTAAGTTAATTGCTACTCTATTGAAAAATTGTTGAATAGAATGGACTTACTTGGGTAGTAGCAGCATCAATAAAGTCTTGGACACGTTGCGCAACGTTGTAATCGAAAATAAGAGGATCATCCTGCATATATAAATGGAGATGTGCAATAAGGCATAGGCATAACAAAATATGCAAAATAACATCAACATTTTTCTTATTGTTGAATGTTAGAACCTGCACGGGAACAACATCAACATCAGGATTATTGACTTCAAAGTTGAAACCATTTGGAGCACTATAATGAACGGGGAAAGTATTGGCAAAAATCTGCAATGGACCCAAAATGGTAAAAGGACTACACAATTAGTAAGTATAGTCAAAGAAAGTAATGAGTCCTAGTAATGGACTAATGGTACATAAGTTGCAAATTAATTAAACCTGAGATGAAGAACCAAATGTTTTGGAGCCACGCCAAACAACTTCAAGAGACTTATCAGCTTTGCGCTTAGCTCTGTCTTGGTAATCAATTCTTGCGAAATGTATAGAATCAAAACCAAGCTGCAATGGCAAATAGAAAGAAATTATTCATACTTTTTTTTATTAATTTGAAAGTACAATTCATTAGAGAACAAACTAAAAATGTTTACCCATTGACGAATATTCTAATGGAAATAAGAAAGTTAAATAAATTAAATTTTGTTCACAAATTAAAATTATTAATTTGTGCACTTCATTTTTTTTAAAAAAATTTCAAAAAAAACTTTTCTATAAAGTGATACAATCTAATTTTAATTTATAATAAAGCTTAATTCATTTTGCTTTCTTATAAATTAAAATACATATTTCTTTTTATTTTTCATATATACATTTCACACAATATTCTTAAGATTAATAAAATATTTTTTAATTTCAAAATCATCAAATATTATTATTAAAATTTTATGATAAGGTCGAGAAAAAAATAGATTAAATATGTTTTTAGTCACTTAAATTAGAGTTTTTTTATTTTCTAAATTAAATTTTACTTTTTAGTCCCTAAAATTTAAAAAATATTTTTTAGTCCTTTTCCTATAAGTGTCAAACAAAGAATATTGAATTGGTAATTTGTGACAAATTTTGACAATCAGATATTGGTGATCAAAAGTCATCACAAATTGTGAATTCAATATTTTATGTTTGGAACATATTAATAACATATATGGAGGACTAAAAAAGTAAATTTGAATTTGAATGGCTAAAATAGGAACATTTTTATATTTTGAGGACTAAAAATATATTTAAATAAAAATAATTAATCTCTTTTTAGTTTGACTTAATTACTATTTTGATTTTTTAAAACTTCAATTAGTTTCTCTAATTTTGTCTTACATATACTCCAAAAAAAAATTAAAAATAGATAAAATTTTAGTGGATCACTCCTTTTATAAGATGATTCTTCTCAGTGCTAGAATTAAAGCAATTTTAAATAAAATAAAAAATAAAAACTTAATTTGATCTCCACGGCCATGTCAAGACACTATAATGTCACGGCAATAAATGTGTAGAACTACTAGGTCATCCACTCATGTTGGTACCACACGTGATTGCTTATATGTGATGTTAATACTTTTGTTAAAAAATTGATGGCGGGTTAAAAGTGGACCAAAATTACATACCTCAGCTCCTAGCAGGTAAGCCTGCACAGCAGAGTGTCCAAATGGATCAATCTGCCATCCAACAGTAGGAGTCTTGTTAAACCGATCCTTGATGAAACGATGCCCCAAAGTGGTTTGATCAATCATGTCTATGTAATGTGTCGCGGCTTCATCGTGCATGCACCATCCACCATTTCTGCCGACAAAAAGCACATCAAATTCACATGTGCAACACTGCATAGAATATTTCGTAATCTCTATCTCTTACACATCAAAACACACACTGGCAGGACCCCACAAAAAGTAGCTCACTAAATACAATACAATACGTACATGAATTCTAGCTGCCCCGCATCCACAAGCTTTTTCACTTGTTCTTGTGTTTCTGGACTTTGTTCTACCCACCATCGATGGAAAAATGCCTACCATTTATTTAAGAAATTAAATGAAACCCAGAAATTTATAAATCTGCTGATTGAATTAAATTTACCAAAGCATAGTCAAGGGTGCCATAATTAATTGCTAGATTTCCATAGATTTTACCATTTCGACAAACACAAACTTTCTATTTGGGTCTTTCTGAAGAGACACAACCACCGAGTCCAGCACATTCTCAACACATGCCCCCTGCAAAACATTCAAGTAGAGAACAAAAAATGAAAGTTAAATCTGAAACCAAGTATGAAGCCATAACAAGTAAAAAATTATATGCTCAAACAGAAATGAATGTAAAAACACAGAATTTTATGATTCTAACCTGAATACTATTGTTTGACCCAACATAGTACTGATCAACGGTTTTCAGCCAACCAACATCGTCATGGGAGTGTGGCACCAAGTGAACATTCAATTTTCCTGGCACAACACCAGCCCCAGTATTATACTTTATGTATTTAGCACTAACTAATACTGTGCCATAGAAATAAAGCAACAATAAAGCACAGAGAGACTCTGCAGCTAAGTTTCCCATTTCCAACACCCAAACTGTGCTGGATCTATGTAAGATTATACCATTCAACTAATAGTATTATAGAAAAGTATATAACCAAAGCTTAGGATAAAGACCAAACATATAAAATGAAAAAGTGGCCATTGATTGGTCCATGCCTAAGACTAAGACTGCCGGCCTAGGTAATTGTGATTACCACGAGGTGCATACCACACCACTGGAATATTGGGGGTAATTAATTATTTTCCATTACTTTAACTTATCTAACAAACGTATTTGAATTTTGACAACCTTTTATGAATGTTATTTAGTACTGTAGTTTTTTAAATTGTGTGGCATTAGTCTAAACTTTGTCACGGGGTTGAAATTGGTTCTCGCACTCCTTATCCATAGAAGTTTGCGTCCTTAAATTTTGGGAGTTTTCTCCGCGGTTACAGACATTTTTTCTAGACATTCTTCCATTATTTTATTTTTTTAGATCAAGGATTCAATCCAGAGATATTTCTACAGATGAAAACCATAGAACTAATCCTTAAAAATTCAATATCAGTTAAGGTTTTATTTTGAAAAGAAAAATATCAGTTAAGGTAACTCCTCTTCCGACATATATTGCTCTATGCACAATTACACATAGTCCGGGATTGGACTCATGTTATGGTTAAAGAACCAAAACTACTAATCAATTTTGTCAAATTCTTTCATTATTATTAACACATTTGATAACAACTGGAATTTACATCAAATTCGATTGTACATTACCCCACAAAGATTAAGAAATTCCGATAAAACAATGTTATTTTACCTAGGATATTTAATATTGTATTTCAAATACAATCAAATTTTTCCCTACCAAAAACGGACATCAAAGCACCACGAGTGTAAAAAAAAAAAAACTAGAACTAACATCTGATCAGTATATGTGGCCAGGAATTTATTTAAACTTGTTTTTAAGCATGTAGTCAAATGTTTGATCATCAAATTTATGTGCATGAAATTATTGAAGGATCACAATCTCATCCAACAATAATGTGACGGTAGAAAATTAACTCTCTTCTTTCTAATGTATGTTACTTTTTGCATTAGGTTAATGATACCAGATCACACTATCGACTAAGTCGCCCTTTTTACCTTTTTTCAGTTTACACGCACATCTTATTCAACAGTCTACGTAATCGGATTAAAAAACCTTACACCGCTGGCCCCAACTAACACATTGTTGGTATTCGCATGCAATGCCCATGCCAACTGTTGAACAAAAAAATTAAATACAATGCGGGCCTATAGGAAACTTAGCGAACCAAGTTCACACACGAATTACAGTTGAAGATAAAATACCAGCCCATTTGAGTTATTTTTTAATCTCTAATAGAAATTAGTGTAAAAGTGATATACGTGCATAAAAGGGGATCTATCTAATTATACTATCCCTTGCCTGGTAGTCACGTCACTTAACATAAAATTCAATTTCAGCTATCGTACTTGAACAACATTGACAGAAATATAATGTGTATAAATTTGTTTAGATGGATGGGTTACGTTTTGCACTTGGAAATGGCCACGTATCAGCGTTAAGCATATACTTCTAAATTATAAAAAATAAAAAAATAATAAAAAAAAAACAAGGAATAAAAAAGGAAAGGATTCATATTAATTTTGTAATGAGATTGATGAACATTTTTAAGGATGGAGTATTCTTAACCATAAAACCATGTACTCCCTTGATGAACATTGACAAAAGGCTCTACTCAATGATCCGTAATTAAACAAGAGACATATACTCGTTCCAATCAGCAGGGGAACTCAACAATTGGAACATGTGTGAAATAACTCCCCGAGTAAAATCACTTTCCAACATGCTACCAATATGCCTACCAAAGGAATACAAATAAAACCACAATGTGACTAAGATTATTTTTTCTCCTCTTCATTTGGTGGCTTGTCTTCATTCTTCTGCTGTGGCTGATTCACAGCAATCAAAAAACTGTTAGTAATGCAGGAATATACCAAAATACAAAGAGTTTTGAATTTTAAAAGGCTAGTCAAGCGAAGTACCGAGCATAAATGTAATCGTATATCACTGAAAAAAATCAAATGGCCAATTAAAAGATTAAATTTAAACATGCACGCGTGAATTTTCCATTTAGTGGAAACAAATTAACAAAATTCCATTTAGTGATAATGACCAAATTTTCCCGTTGAGCATGTATAAATTTTCCCACCCAAACAAGGGAGAATACTCAGATTATGCTGTCACAACCATATAAAACATTCCACTTACAGCTATGGCCCTCAAAGATCATTAAATAGGAAGATAATATAAAGAAAACAAGATTAGCATACTAAGACACTGCAAAGTCCAACTATTAATAAAGAAAACACATGAATTAAAATAGGGGAAAGATGAAAAAGGAGTTTAAGGCTAATCTAGGTGAAGCTAAATTCGAACATGCCCCCATTGAAATATTCAAAAAAATATTTGTCAAACCAAATGATTATTTTCCATAAAAGAAAACCTACCTCAGACTGATTTTGCATGGAAGCCAGCAAATCTTTGACAGATGGGTCATTTGGGTCAACCCCAGGAAGCTGCAGAAGCAATGAATATTATTCAGTACAGAACATATTGTCAATCATTCTATTAATACATTTAAAGAACATGGAAAATTTACTGGATTTATAGACATACCGATGCAAGGATAGAAGATACAAAGGACTGATCTGCCAATAGTTTACTCACGTCAGACTGGCTTGCTGAGTCCTTTGAGCTGTCTTCTACAGACAATTGGAGAGCTTCAAGCGAGAAAAGACAAGATTTAGTGAAAATACGGGCAACTACTAAAGCTTTCCCATAAATTCTATAAGATGCCAATGGACTTCATAACCAGAACAACTTTTCATAACTTCAACATCAACAGCACCTTTAACCCAAGTTAATTGGGGTCGGTGGTAGATGAACCCAATGATAGATCAGAAATAAAACAAAGAAAGAAAAGGGAGAGGGGAAGAAAAAGTGAAAATAAGACAAAAGAGAAAAAATAAGCTAAAATAAAAGAGGAGTGAAAAGAGGAGGGGAGAAATGAAGAGGAAAAGAACTAAAAAAAGAGAACGACTGGAACATAGAAATACTAATAGGTTTAACCCTCAATCAAGGGGAGTTAGCTTGATAAATATCACTTATCCATACAAACTCTAATGAAAATATATAAAATATAATGCATACCAAAAAAATCTCTAGACAGAAAATATCAGTTCAACATCATAAAAATTTAAATACCCACCCTCTAATAGAAAGGACTAAGAAAACACTCTATCCCTCTTTACTAAACCAAAGTTGAAGAATTTTCATCAATTCCAGAACCAGATCAATCATCCACCAACATAAATGAGAAAGTATCCACCTATGTTCAATACAGAATGATTAAGCATAAAAACTCACCTAGAGCCAACTCGGGATCTTCAGCAGCTGCTTCAGACATATCTGTATCTCTCACTTCATGGTTAATCGTGGGATCATCCATTGACATTGCAAGGGCCTGCTGTAGAAGAGCATTCTCGTCGTCCTGCTTTTGTTTGAAAATCAGTTCACACAGATCAAATACTATCATTACTATGTACTGATACTGATTTATGGGGAGAATGAAATTAAAACAAGATAACTTATCCAAAAGCAAAGCAAGCAAAAGCAATTTATTTTGGGGTGGCATGATGGGCAAGTTGAGCTGGAAGTAAGAAAAGCAACATGTTTCTAGAAACAAGTTACATAAACTGGCAGTTCCTGTGTACTCATAACATTTAGAATGTAATGATACAATACATAAGCAAGTCATTTTATCTGCATTAGTTTAAAATACCAGAAAGGAGAGTGGTTAGAAAGCATATGTTGCCAGTGAGCCAGGGGAAATTTCCAAGGTTAGTTTTTGGAAGTAACAACTCTGTTGTAACCATAGTTATCAGAATCTTAAAATTAAATACAATTTTAGCTACCTATTGATTCATATCATAAGATGAATCTTAAATGACTTTGTGTCATCAATTGGATTCAAGCATTCAATGATTCATTATTTCTTTCACTTTTTTGCTTTTCTTTCACGAATTCTCATGAAAAAAAATTAAGAAGTCAAGTGAGCTTAAATTGTTAAACGAAAGGAATCAAAGGAACACTTAATGAACTTATCCTATTTGATTATTCCACTGCTTTAATTGTCACTCATTCATTCAATGCATGTTCTCTATTTAGCTATTTAACAGTTCCATTTTCATTCTTCTAAAATAATGGCTTCACAAACTCAGCTACAACTAATAGTTTTTTTTATAAGACTTTTGCTTAAGTTGTTTTATCTATTTCCAATTTAAATTGTTTATATTGAACATTATGAGCCAGTTTGTTTAAACTTATTTGTTAAAAAAGCACTTACTTTAATAAAAATAAGCAACTTTCTAGTGTGTTTGTCTAAATTGTTTCTGCTTTAAAAAAATAGTTTTATGCTTATTTTGAGAAACAAATCCTATCTACTTATTAAATACGCGCTTCTTTAAAAAGCACTTATTATAAAATTGTTTATTGTAAGTTTTAAACAAACTGTCTCTATATATCATCTATCATCTATATGATATATTTGAAGTGATTTTTTCATTGGCTTTAAATCTTACGTTGGATACAAATTATTCAAAAATTAGCTCTGCGATTCACAATTTGAATCTCAATTTGATAACCTTGGTAACCATAACTAGAAGGCCATCATAATCAGTGCATGAATCATGATAGTTGGGTGAATGTAGGAATGTGAATCAATCACATACCACATGCATGGTAAGATAGTAATGATGGTAAAAGTGGTCATTATTGTGATACATTGTACGATGCTGAAACATGATACTAAAATGGTAACCTGAGAACTATGGAGTAGATGTTCTCTGATATTAAATCACTTGAGTGAGAATGTAGGTCCCAGCAACAGTTATAATGAAGTTGCTAGCACTGGTTTAGTTTGGACAATAGACTATTGGAAAAGGACAAATGACAGCAAAGGTGTGCTTTAGACTCTCAGGAAGCAACTAGCTCCCCAGACTCCATAAATTAATTAAGTTTCCCTTACACCACCTTAACAAAAAAGAAGATGGTCTCTTAAGAAAATTAAAGTTACTGTAGCTAGAATATCAACCTTTGAAAGATTCAAACCATGTACATGCCGGTAAGTAAAAATAAAATACTGTACAAAATAATTCTAGCAAATAGTCTTACAAACTACTTATATGAATTTAGATAATTGTTTTATAATCCAAATAAGCATACAACAAAACAGGCAACAAACATGGCTAAAATAACCAGTTACACCAACCGTCAAATCAGTTCTCTTAGTCTCGGCTTCAGAAGCTGATGCACTGGCACCCTCAGTCATTGTTGTATCCTGTGGGCTAGCATGCTGCTCACCATCTTTCTCCTGTTTGGAAGCATCCTCTGATGCCTTTTTGGCAGCTGCTTCCTGTCTGGCTCTCTCTTCTTCCATTGAAACTCTTAGAGCAAGAGCCAGTTCAGGGTCCAAGTTTGGATCAACACCAAACTCAAATCCAGATACACCGCCTGCTGCTGCAGCAGCAGCAGCTGCTGCAAATCCACTTCCACCTTCCCCATCACCAGTAAAAATAGGAGTACTGCCACAAGAGTCCAAGGTTCAAAGAATTTAAATGAAAATGCACAAGAGTCAAAGTTCAAACTCTCCCATCAGAGTTAGAAGAAAAATGGGCAGAATTGAGTAGAAGCAGTAGGGAAACCTAAAAAAATAACTTCTATATTACTCAACTGGGAATACTGAGTAGTGAGTACAAGGGATGATAAAGAAATAAAACCACTAACCTTATTAGTGCATCAGAAAGAGCGTTTGGACCAGATGGAACATGAACAATGTGGCTGGTATCATTATTGTTAACAGCTGAAAGGAGTGCCTCCAACTTCTCTGTCTTCCCCTCATCTTCTTCACCAAAATTGACAATGTCAAGAGCTACACTATTCTTTTTCAATTTTCTCCCAATCATCTCCAACATTTTCTTCTCATGCTTAACAGGACTAAAAGGAATTAAACGAGATCATTAGAGGCACTATAGTCATGACGGACAAAACAATTTCAAATAACACAGAAGAAACAGTTATTCACACCCTCCAGCAAAGACAATAATCCTTTGCTGCTGCTTCTTGTTCTGCCGATGCTTAAGAGCCAATTGCGCAACCTGAATGCCAGCAGCTAGGTTCATCTCACCCCCTATTTCTAGTCCTAACATAGGAAACAAAAAAAAAAAAAGGAAAAACAAATCAACTCCAACAAG
This sequence comes from Glycine latifolia, assembly GCA_013407115.1. NCBI lineage: Eukaryota > Viridiplantae > Streptophyta > Magnoliopsida > Fabales > Fabaceae > Glycine > Glycine latifolia. The sequence goes on from CM023948.1 coordinate 36,851,201, forward strand.
AATAGAAAAATCCAACCATAAATAACATGTCAGAATAACAATACACTGCCAACTTGTTGCATTTCTTGTTCAACATTTACAGAAACAAGTCTCATTAAAATTCATTTGCAAGAAAAGGCACCCCTATAACATAGAAATTACAAAGTGCATCCTACAACAACATGTCAAATTCAATTGCCAATTTGCCACTTGTTCCAAATATTCAAGAAGCAAAAACTGACCATGCATGCAAGCTAAGATCTTGCCCAGATCACTGGTAGGGGTCACCAAAACACGAACGCCCTTCCCCGCCATCGTGAGAACTCCCACCGCATTTTCTGGATTAGACTAAATCATCAAAGAAAAAAAAATCAGGCACAAATTGAACCCAACCGCAATTTCCTAAAACTCAAATTAAATTCAAACCATATAGTAACCACAACAATATTCATTAAATTTTACTTTTCTACTCAAAGTAGCAATCACGAAGGAGTGTTAAGCATCGATAGAATAGGGTTTCACTTCACACCTGGGTTTTAGCACCGCAAATAAGATTGACGGCGTCTGCTTGGGCTTGAAATCGAGAAGGAGAGTAATCCCCGTTACGCATCCATTCCGAATTGTCAATACAGATCATAGTCGCCTATTATTAAACGCAAAAAATAGTAGTTAGAGATAAACAGGTGATCGAATGAACAAACCCTAATTGATTGGAGTAAAGGGATTGTAATGGCATGGCTGAAATTAAGACGAAGGAGAAACAGGGTTTACCTCGAGCACCATCGTTGGAGATTCAGAAGCGAAAGATCGAACGTGAAGGGAGAGAGAGAGAGAGAGAGAAAGAGAAAGAGAGCAATGTAATCGTGAAGAGAGAAGGGAACTTGGGTTTACTTGCTAAAAAGGGTTGTTCTTTGTTTGGGACCGTAATGACGTAGTCCTCAATTCTTTTGCAAACAAAATTCGATTGCTAGCTTTAAATACTTTTTTTTTCCTTGTAATATAATTTAGCATTTTTTTTATTCTCTATTTTTTTAATTTTAGCTCTTATAAAATATATTTATTTTACTTTTCGTCTTTAAAATATTTTAAATAATAATAAAATTCATCTAAAATATTTTTAAAATATATATATTTTATAATGACTAAAATGAAAAAATATTTATAAAAAGAAAAATAAAATAAAGGCTATAAATTACAATAAAAAAAATATTTAACCTTTTTTATGAAGTAATATTATGTTTAGTGTTATGATGTGGTCAAAACACTAAATCAATGAGTCAAATATTTAACTTTAACGTATGTTATTTAATGAACGTGTATATTATAAATTTTAAAAAGATATAAAAGCAACTAACAATAACAAAATGTGATAAAATCATATTTTTTATTTTTCAAAATTAAATCATTTTTAACTAAAAATAATTAAATTATAAATCAGAAAATTTGAAACCAGATTTTGATTATAAAATATTTTTAAACAAAACAAAGCATAAAATCAATAATTGAAACTCTGTGTATAATTTTGATGAATATGCTTTTGTTGATAATTATAAAGAAAATTTTAGCTTATTTTCATTTAATTTTAAAAATTTTGTTAAGGAAATAATTAAAATATTTTTAACATTAGTTTGTTTATTCGGATGAGTCCTTGTCTCATCTATTCAACTTGCGAATCTAGATTTTTGGTATAATATGATATTCATGAATATCTTTACAATAGTGAATAAATACATTCTACAAATAAAATTTTCATGACACATTTTTTAACGCATTTTTTTACACGCTTTCTCTTATCACTTGAAATTTATATACATCTTATTAAAAATGTGAATTTTGTAACATTGTAAATTTTAAGTACTAGAAATATATCTCAAAAACAACTCTTATTATAATCCTTTTATTATATTTTCTAGGAAAAAAATAATTCAACTATTCAAAACTTTATTCCTTTTTACAAATAAACATTATAAGCTTTTAATTTTATCCTAGTTGATTCTTAAACTTTATCTTTTACAAGTAAACACTATATACTTTAATTTCATTTAAACTAATCCTTAAACTTTACATATTTTGCACATAGACACCTAAATTTTAATTTCATCTCAATTAATTTTTATAATTTATCCCTTTCATAAATAATCTATTATATTAAATTGGAGTTAATTACTTAAAAAATCTCAACTGTTTATGTTATGTATAAAGTTTAAATATTGTATTAATTTAAATGAATAAATTATATAAGTATAAACTCTTAATTATAAAATCATAAAAATTAATCAATTAACCAATCCGATTATTTAAATTGTTTATAACAATATAATAGTAAAATTTATTTTTTTCAATAATATATTGTACGTAACAATGATCATTATAAAAAAAATGAAACAATTAGACTAACAAAACAAATTACAATACTTGTTAAAATTTTGATAATATAATAGTATCACAAATTATGATTATCGGACAATTAAATAAATTCTTATTGCATTCATATATGAGAGAATGATTTACTTAGTAGAATAACTCGTGTTTCAAATCCTAAGAAATTTCCTTAGGCCAATCCAATAAATTAAGAGAAACTCATGAGTTTTTTTATCAAATAAATACAAAAAAATTACACAAATAGTACAAATTAATTTTTTTTTTACCTAAGAATACAAATAGTTCATGGTAAAAAATTAGTTTCTCCATAAATCAATTTCTCACTCTCACTTTTTTTTTTTTACATTGAGAAAGTCATTCCACAAGAACCAATTTTTCAATGGGTTGATTTTTTCTTCTTCTCAATTTTATATTTATTTATTTTATTTTTAAAATGTTTAGTTTTTCTTTTTTTAAGATTTTTTTATTTCCTTTTAATTTTCAATTTTATGATTTGTATATTTAAAAAATTATTTTATTCTTTTAATTTTTTATGGAGGTGGTTTTTTGTGCTATTTTATTCATGGTTATGATGTTATATCGATTGAATAATAATGTGGCCTCATAAATATAAATTGTAGGTTAAATATAATTTTTATTAACAACAAAATAATTTTCATTTTTTTATAGAAAGATTAAAATATTTTAAAAAAAATGGAAATGAAAACAAAATGAAAATCCAATTTAGAAAAAAATATCTCAATCGTATAGTAACCAAATTTCATTTTTTAAAAATTGCTAATGTAATGTTATTTTGCATGATTGAAAAAAAAAACTTACATAAATATCATATCCTCAAAGACTAACATGATTAAAATACAAAATCATAAAAAAAATAAACAACAGAATTCCAATGATGAATTACAATTTTGAGAAAACATAAATATATACAATTAATAAAATGGAAATACAAAGGATATATTACTCTTGAAAAAATGAACAAACAAAAAAAAAATGCAAAAAATTAACAACAACATATGCCAAAGAAATCAATTATCCAAAAACCAATTTCTTAATTGGGTTTTAAAAAAAATGGCACGTTTTTTCAACCCAAAAACACAAAAAAATAGTTAAAAATAATTCCTATATGCAAAAATTAAAAAGAAATGTGCAAAATAATATGTATTTAATCTTTTTTAATATATAAATCAAAAAAATCTTTAAAAAGAAAGTTAAATATTTTAAAAAATAAATAAATAAATTTAAATTTTAAAAAATGGCCCTATGAGAAATGGAAAATTTAAAAAGGAAAGAAAGTGAGGTTTAGGAGAAAATTGAGTTCTCACCACTAATAGTGATTTGTATCACTTAAAAAAAATAATTTTCAACTTTATTATTTATGTAACTTTTTAATTTTTTATATTTATGGATAAAATTCTCACACCCAAACAACAAAAAGTTACGGCTGCCACACAGGAAAACGTCACAAACCCGTTGTTATTTGTCTGATTACTGTATTTTTTAATGTTAAATGTTTGTTCAGTTTATCTGTATGGGAAAAGAATCATATAGACAACACATTATGATTCCTATTTTGTTTTTATTATGTTAAATAAAATCAGATCACACATATCTTGCATGCGCACGGAACTATTAACAAAGATTCTGAATGGCTAATTACCCAGGTAACCCTTGTACGTGCATTATTGCACTTTAGATACAATTACTTATTTTTTTCCTTAATAGCCTTCTTAATGAACAAGCTGAAAGTAGTAAATACACAAGATAAAATAGTAACATCCATGGAAATTCTATTCAGAATAGAAAGAGGAATGATCATGTCAGAGCTCCTTTTTCAATTTGGCTATTCTTTTTTAAGTTTTAACCAACTATAGGTCCGTTCACTTGCAATTCATTTTTAACCTAGTCCAAAGGTGCTTTCACTGGCAATTCATTTTTAACCAAGTCCAAAGGTTCTTTCTTCACTGGCACTTCGTTTTTAACCGAGTCCAAAGGTGTTTTCACTGGCAATTCATTTTTAACCCAGTCCAGATAACCTCCTCCCATGTTGCTCACATCCTTAAATCCCTGATGGAAGGAAGAAAAAAATAGCATGTATTTCTATAGTTTGGAATTTTTATTATATGTAGAAATTGACATAAGGTATAAAACAATTTATAATAAATCATGTTGCTCAACTAATCCAACTTGATTCTCTTGGTAGAACTTGAAATATATATACTAAAGTTGGCTTGAATTAATTCTTACTTCCGTCAGAAGATCAGCAGTTGCATACAGAGATCTCACTCCACTTTGACAACCCTATAAAACAGGTTCATTTCATTTATTAAAAAAACAAGAAATTTTAGCCTTTATAACCAGCATCTTATAGTTTTGTAATACAAAATGAAGGTTTTTATTAACCAGGAGAAAAGAAAGTTACCACGATGATGTGATCTTCTTGCTTGCAAGCAGATGAAACCTCCTTAAGAAACTCTGGATTCTTCACTCTGCCTATTCTCCAAAATCACCAAATTTTACATTTTAACAATAGAATTCGCAATTGCAAGACTAAATAAAGAAGATTTATATCCCCAAAAGCAGTATTAAGTTATTGCAACAGCAGATATTACAAATATCTTACCTTCTGGTGTATTAAACATGTATGCAATGTTAATGATCTTCTCTGCATCCACATGCCCTTTCTGAAACTCTTCCACCGTCCTATTATAAATTACCAAAAGATTTAAGCTTTTTGAAAAGATAAATAAATGTAATCAAACATAGACTCAGAAATTCAACCTATAAATTAATTTCCCATATTAATTCTCAACCGACAAAAGAAAAAAAACAGAACCATTTGTTACCTGACATCCAGATAAACATGACTGGTCTGGATCAGATCCTTGGTTGCATGTACATCAATGGAGACAACCTTAGGTCCCGAGCTACAGAAGAAGAAAACAAGAAGAATTAGATATTGTAATCCACAGAGAAATAAAGACAGCCACACAAACACCACCTATGATGATACCAAAAAATGATTCTTTCATAATAATAAAAAAATTCACCAATAATGAAAAATGCTTCAATTGAACGTAAGATTTGTGATCATAAGAATTTACATATCCATGGTCATTGAGAGATAGAAAGAAAAGGAGAATTGTGAGATAAGTAATATAATGGAAGGAGATAAAGAAGAAGAAATAATATTATAAAAAAAATATTGTATGAACAATATAACTAACTGTCAGTTATGCTACATGTAAAGGGTATGACTCGAAACTATATATGAGCCAAAAGTAAAAATGTGTAAGAGAGAAGTAGTCCCACAAACCTCTCAATTACAATAGAACCCATGAAGAGAAGTAAGTGTCTTTGGCTAAACGAAGTTTGGTAATAAGGGTGTTGTTTGATTCTGATTCTCCTTAATAAAAGGATTAAAGAGCTGAATATATATAGGGAAAGGAAGGAAAATGCAAAAGTGGTGAGAGAGAATTGATGGTGTTTATGTATGTATCTAGACCAGTAATGGTTTTATGGTGCAACGTGCTGTTGTGTTTCCAAATGTAAAGCTTCCAAACATTTAGTGTGGATAGGTTGAGTCGGAGTTTGCTTGATTGCTTTATTAAAATGAAAGCGATTGAATTGCGTGACGCGTCGGATTAGCTGCGGGGTGTGTGTCGGATTCCATTTAAGCATTCTTCCCAATCTCTTTCAAATAGTTTGTTTTAAACGGTTTTTTAAGTTAAAGTAATTTTTGTCATTTGTGTGTGTTTCAAATGAATTTGGTTCCTCTAACGGGATGTAAATGAATTTTAAGTTAAAATGCATTTACATCTTGATCGGAGATTATAACTAATTTTAAAGTTAACTTAAACAACTTTTTGGTATTTATCAAATAAGAGTGTTTTGATTATGGTATTTAACTTTTATTTTTAGGTTTTTGGTAACTGACAATTTTTATTTTATTTTTTGAAAGATACAATATCGTTAGGATATCTCTCATGTGATAAATAATTGGCCGTGGAAAAATATCAAAGGTACTCAAATAAAACAATGACAGCAAATATAATCTTTTTATATCAGAGCAAACATATCAACAAAATAATCAAACTAAAGAAAAAATAAGGAGCACCAAATTTAACGCGAGAAAAACATTTCAATGTGAGAGATGAAAAAACTCACAAGATGATAATATTTTCACTATCAATGAACTAAAGTAATCTTATAAACACTACCCACAAAAGTTTAACTCTTCCACAATATCAAATGATCACCCACAAGAACCTAAAGACATTAACAACAAGAAACAACAAAGAATAGTTTAAAATCGTCACCAGAAAAACAGTCTCTATTTATGAATTTTCTGGGAACTCAGCAGCACTTTGATTGCAAATCGCACCGTACACTTTGAAGAACAATGTGTTGGGAATCTCTCGTTAAAATTTCAGCTCAATCGGACAAGATTTGATCATCCGATCGCTTGAACTAAGAAAACTAGTTAAACTGGTGAAAAGTTACTGATCCCACACCACTTTTTCTTCAAAAACTCACTTACCACTCCCTTTATTTCCTTTACCCCTCTTGGTAATCCTCAATACGGTGAAAGGTAAAAGAGTGGGCCTGGGCCTCACTCCTTTAAAGTTTAAGTCATTTAAAATTATTCACTTAATAAAGTTAAATATATTTGAATAATTGAGGATCATCTTGAATCTTTTAAATTAGATAATTTAGTAAATTGAAGTTTTTAAAATATAAATTATTATTTTAAACTTTTTAAATAAGATAAAAAAATTAAAGTAAACTTTTTAAAAGATAAAAGATAAATTTGAACAAAATAAATAAGATAAAGCACAAAAATCATCATTTATCTTAAATGATGATTTTTTTTTGGATTTTTAAGTTTTGTATAAAATTAAGCTATTTTGTAAAAAATAATAATTTAGTGGTCAAATTGATAAAATTAATTTTCAAATTAAAAAAAAAATAAATTCTTGATATGTGAAAAAAAAGAGGAAAAAAGTTGTACCAGAACACAATCATTCAATCACACATATGATAAATTTTTTAACTTTTAAAATAAATTAAAATAACCCCACTATTATTCAATAACAATTTAAGGAAAATAAGGGTTCGATTCCAATGACCAATATTATAATGGGCTAAGTAATAATACAAGTTGCTATTTGTACTTCCTTTCCTAGTCAGTAATTTTCATTCCAAAATATCAGAAATTAACCTCAGCATCGCAACCTTCCCGAAGGTCACATAGCAGGGAGTTTGAGACGTTTTTAAATCCATATTTCATGAATGGTCCCATATTTTCATGAAATGACACAATCTTTCATTAATGAAAAGAGGCAACTTTTCATTATTTTGAAAATCTTTCACACAAAATAACCCCTCACCTAGGTTCCTTTTATTTATAAAGTTTGTAGTTTTTTTTAACAAAAATGCATTTGAAAAAGGGTTATTAGTTTTGCTATTAGATGATGTGCAACTCTCAATAATAACCATAAATCTTTATTTATAAAAGTGTCATAAATAATAATTTGAAGGTTGTTGAGGATGATAAACGAGAGTTCATTGACATGATAAGATTAACATCTAGAAGATTAGTAAATGTATATGGATCTTTTTGGATAAATTTCTTTAGAAATACTTATAAGAGAAGAAAATAAGAAGAAAAAAAATGAAATAAACTTCTTTATAAGGTTAAATTAGTTCTCTCTTAGCTCATTTATAAATGTCCTCTCATGTTATAAAGAAATTATATAAGAGAACTTTTACAAATCAACTAATAAAAAGTTAGTTTTAGTTTATAGAGAAGCTCAATTCATTTTTTCTCTTTTTAGAAGTATTTTTAAATAAATTTACACCCAAACAAATCCTATATAGTAGAAGAATCAATGATGGTTGCCATAATTCCCTTTCAGATTTTGGTGGATAGCTTGGGAAATTCTAATATATTTGGCTTGAATGGCAATCACATGTAGTATAAGAAGACACTTTATCATTGAATGACATGTGTTTCATTTTTTTTTAGAGCTAACAATTTTTATAACAAACTAGCATAAAAGAGCACTCCATGGCTCTATGTAATTTTTAAAATAGAAAGAAAAAAGGAAATAGTGGGTAGAGTAAATTATTGCAGTATAAACAAATTCAGCTTCATCTAATTCAACAAATTCACTGGTTGAAGCCTGAATTAGTGTTGAATTTAGTCAAATCTAACCAATGATTTGTACAAGTAATAATTTATTGTGTACTTAAATCAAATAATTTATAATTTGGATTAAAGATTAATTATCATTTTCGATAAGAATTATTTTGTACCGATAAGATGTTAAAAAATATATATATTGACATGACCTAACAGAATGAAAATTAATTTAATTTTCTTATCAGCCCAATCCACCAAATTATTGACAAGAAGAAAAAAGCCTTCTTACCGCCGAACCTGATTTGAGCTGTCCATGGAAGAAGAACACGCGGCAAAGGCGCCACTGCCAGACGCTTTCCTTCAGTTCCTGAAGGCCAACGGGCTCGACCCTTCCATTTACACTGCAATTGATTCCACCCCACGATACATTCGGTAATTCCAATTTTCACCATTTTCTCAACCTCCTTGCTTCATTTCATGCCTTTTAATTTGAAACTTCTTTTTCTTCTTATTGTGCCTTCAAAGGTTGAAGCCCGGTTTCGAATCATGTATTGAAGAGGTTGAAGCAGAGGTGAAATGCAAACTCGAAAAATTAGAGTGGTTACCGGGATTTTACTCTCTTCCACCTCACGTTCAAATTGCTAGTTCTAGGGCATACCGAGAAGGGAAGGTAACTGATCATGGAATATTAGTTTGGCTTTTCATAGATCAGTCAAGTAGTTTGGTTGCTAAAAATTTTATTTAAATTGTTGGATTTTTTATGTGTCAGATATATGGAATTGATGCAGCTTCTGGAGCTGCAGTTATGGCTTTAAATATATCACCTGGGGATCATGTTCTCGACCTGTGTGCTGCTCCTGGTAATTAGTTCTTTCTTTACCCACTCATGCTTGTATTCTCTATCTTCTTATTGTTGAAAAACAAATGAGTGAGATTAAGATTGCTTAATTTCAGGAATAAAATGTATAAAATGGCTATGTTTCAATGATGATTTTTCATTTTTCATTTTATTTTTTGCAGGATGTTGTTTTGTTTTTAGTTGAAAGAACAGCTTTGAATGTAATTTATCAGTTTCCTCGAGAAACAATTGAATGTTGATTATTATGGTATTTGTAAACTTTTTTTTTCAGGTGCTAAACTTTGTATGATTTTGGACCTTCTTGGTGATTCTGGCTCTGTGGCTGGAGTGGATGTTGCAAGGCATCGTTTGGCAGCGTGTAGGACGATGCTGCAAAAATATATGATTGGTGGTCGGTGCCGGCTTTTTGTTGCTGATGGAACAGCATTTTCAGTTATTCCTAGCGGATTTTATTCTGACTGCAAATCATGTAATTGAAGTTTATGTTGTTATAGAGAATTAGAGATGGTCCGGTCTGAAATGTGATACTGCAAATTTAATATCATTTATTTATTGATCAGTATTTCCTGTTTTTGAAATGTTTTCTTTCTATCAAGTATCAAACAGGTGAGTCTGGATTGGAAGGAAGAGTGGATGTGTTCAAGGAGTGGACATCTAGAAGACCATGGAAAGAGAGGAAAAGGGCAAATAAAAGTGGTACTGCACAATTGGTGTCTAGGTCTCAGCCTCCTGAGCTCATTTATTATGGACAACATTCTGGAGTTGTTGGTCTTACTAAAGGAGAATTATATAGGACATTATCTGACAACGAGATTGCAAACCATGGCTATGACAAGGTAATGTATACTTTCTTTTTTGAATTTATCTTGCATAATGCTCTGCTTTCTTCTACCCTGAAAATTTGATTATCTGTTGGGATTTGCGGCAGGTCCTTGTGGATGCAGAGTGCACTCATGACGGTTCAGTTAAACATATTCAGAAGTTTGAAGATTGGGGCTGGGGAACTCTTCAGCGCCGTGTACTAGATGCTGAGAGGACTGACGACTTGCATACTCTTCAGGCAAATGACTCATTTTTCTCTTGAACCATTAATACTTATTCTCTACAATAGAACAGTTAATTGGAATTATCATCATTTCTTTGCTCTCTCTCTCTCACACATAATCTGACAGAATCTCATCCAAAAATTAACACAAATAAATTGGTTATTGATGAGATAGTGCAGGATTACTGATTGCGTTAGTTTCAAATACTGAACTTTGTATTTTCCCTTTTGGATAGAAAGTCTTCTATGGGGCAATGACACACCAATGGTTTCCCTTTTGGATTTGCGCAAAGTGTAATGCCTAAAACATGTTTGAAAATCTGAGTGCTCAAGTGATTAATTGTGGGTATATGTATATTACTAATTCTTTGAAGATATGATAGGGTGATTAAGATTATGAAATCTTGAAACTAGCTAACTCTCTGCAACCTTACCTTTGGACCTCAAAATAAAAAATAAAAAATAAAAAATAAAAAATTGAGCATTAGAGATAACAAGGAATATTCACTCACAATCTCTAATAGAATAGGAGGAAAGCCTTCATTTCAAAGCATTGTATGGCCAGGACTATATGAGCATCAGTCCATCAAAGCATTATAACAAGTGTGTATGGATTTTAAGTATGTACTTATAAATATGACAAATCTCATTTTCTGTAATATGATGGTATACTATGCTTTCTGTAGTTTCATGTTCACGTAGTTAAATGTTTGGCAATATTTCTACCCAAAAGAAGAAAAAAAACACAGGATTTCTGCTGAAGATATTGGAGATTGTTCCTATTGCCATTTTCAGCATAATCCATGGGATGCATGCCAATAGTCTTTAGATATCACCTTATTTTAACACACTTACCTTTTGTGTCTGGCTGCAGTTGAATCTTCTCACCAATGGTTTCAGACTGCTAAAAGTTGGAGGGTCCCTCGTCTACAGCACTTGCAGGTACCTTTTACATTTTAACTTGTTGGGCTCTTTTAAATGCAGTCTGCTCACAGGTGCCAGTGCCATATCATTTTTCATGTCATTTTATTCTAACAAATACCTTGTTGATTGATTAGCTTAACTATTGCACAAAATGAAGATGTGGTGGACCAATTCTTGAAGGAAAACAAAACTGCTGGTAGGATTTTCATGCTTCAATTTATTTCCGGTGTGAAAATGATCTGTTTTGTCAACTATTTTTATTGGTCCATGTTTATTATTTCATGTTATCCATTTCAGTAATATGATTAGCATTTCTACTATGCTTGTGTTTTGTCAAATTTTATGTGCTTCTCTTGTAGAAATTCTCCATATAGATTCATATTGCCTCTAGCCTCAAACCTTTTAACCCTCTTTCCCCAACCTGATTTTGTCTCAGATTTACAAAATTATCGACTTTATGTAGTTGACCTTTAAGGAATTACGACTTCTTGCTCTTTCTTTCTTATTTTGGTAGACATCATTAACTTGCAAAAGGTTATGTCGGATAGTAACAGGCTAATGCTGTTAAAGCTAGGATGAATTTAGCTGGTGGGAATATTTTTTATTTTCACCTTTTTATATTAATTATTACGAGAATGTCACACGATTTATGCTATATATCTTGTTTTCAAAGATCTGTACAATAAATGATGAAAAAGTGAATTATTAGCTTGCAATTAGAAAACAATAAAATACTGCCATTTTTTGTAGTTATCAGTTAAAATTTAAAATGGACACAATACATCTTCTAGCAAAACATGCGAGCATAGTTTTTAGCAGTGGTACTCGTTGGATCATATATGCTTGTTGCTTCATGTCTTTGAGTTATAATAACATATTACTCCCTCCGTCTCAAAATAATAATCATCTTAGGTTAAAAACATAAATAGATGAATGAGAATAATGATAATACAAAATTAACCTTATATCATCATTAATTCATTTATAGATTTTGTTATTCACCATTAATATTATAAGGAACAAAAGTAGAAAAAAATAATTAATATTACATTGAAAAATTAAAATAACAATTATTTTGGGACAATTGTTTTTCTCTTGTACGACAATTATAATGGGACCAACATATGTGCCATTGAAATCTTTGTTCCTCTTGTGTTTTTACGTTCTTATTTCAATCTACAGAGTTAACGGAGATAGATGCTGCCAGTAATTGGCCTTGCAAGGGTGGTCGCATACCAAAAACATGGCGATTTGACCCTTTAACATCACAAACCAGTGGACTATTTGTAGTAAAGTTCACAAAAGTTGTCATTTGATTTTTTTTTACGTCCTCAGAAAATATTATTTTTAAATGCCGGACAGATTTAGTATACTCCTAATACATTAGAAAGTTTCATAACAATAGATAATTTTTTCATTATTATTGTTCTTCTTTTTTGTAGTCAATTGACTTATATTTAATTTGTCAAGATACATGAAGATGTTTGTCGACTTATTTAATTTATCAAGATGCATGAAGAAGTTTGTCGGCTTAGAATTATTTATACAAGTTTGTCAATAGAGTGCTCAATTAATTTGGATTGGCATGTGACATACGAATCTGAGTATGATAAAACCAAAAGTTCGAAAAGAAGTAAATATGGCAAAAAAAAAAAAAAGGATAACAAAGGTCCAACCATGACTCAAGTAGATCCTAAAAAAACTCATAACATGACTCAAATAGATCCTAAAAGGCATATATAAAGAAATTGAATAGAAGACCTCTGATGATCATTTTTTCCCAATGTGTAAGCTAATATAATAGTGTGTTGGATGAAAAGTAAATCAACAAAATAAAACGTACTACTGACATAAAATGTGAGCAAGGGAGATATTGATTGCTAGATACTAGATAGTTGTCAAGGAGATGACTCTGTAAATAAATAAAAAATATAGTGAATCAGCTAAAGGCTGCTATACAATAAATAAGCATGCCACTACCACCTTTGGCTCTTGCTCTATTACTGAACAATATAAAAAATTATTCAAGGTGTTTTACTATCACTCATGTTGTAGAGAAGCTTACTAATTCAAGTATGGTGAGCGATTAATTTCAAGACAATTAGTCCAAGAACTTGAACGTTTCAGTTTCACGCCAGAGCAATTAATAACAAGGCCTTCTAGCTTCATTCACTTCTGCAGTCACAAAACCAATTGACATGTTTTAATTTGTTTTGGTGTACACATGTGAAACTTATTTAGGCATTATAATTAATTTAAAAATATAATGACAGGTTTTAATTGTTACAATTTTTTTATTAATTTGTAAGTAATAAACCTTAGAATCCTTTACGATAAAAAAAAACCTTAGAATCCTTCGTCTTTACAATCCAAATTACACAACACAAATCTCCATCCAAACAGAGAGACAGTGGCCAAAGTGCCACAGTAAAAAAAAGAAAATCCCAGAATGTCACGAATCTAAAACAAATTGTTAAACTGTCACACCACGTATTTCGTTGGCCACATCAGCGAATTCCATGGGCTGACGTGGCGTTGCATGACCAATTTCGCTGCAAAGAGAAGCGAAATAAGTATGACACATGACAAGGTTTCAAAATTGTGTAGAAACTTTGAACGACTATAACTTTTGACTGGAATGTTCGATTGAGGCGAAATCGGTGGCTAAACGCAAATTCATTTTTGTCTACTTTTTTAATTATTTAATTACCTAATTTAATGTTATTTTTTATTTTTTTCAATTACTTCTCTGAATTTTGAGCGTTTTGACATATCGTATGCTTCCATCAGACATTTCTATCAAAAATTATGATGTAAAATTGATAGTACATATAAACTTCGAACAGTGATATTTTTTGATAGAAATGTCCGATGGAAGCGTACGATATGTCAAAATGCTCGAAATTCAGAGAAGTAATTGAAAAAATAAAAAATAACATTAAATTAAGTAATTAAATAATTAAAAAAGTAGACAAAAATGAATTTTTTAGATGATTGAATCTTAAATCCTAATTTTGAGGTGCTTAGAGGCTTTTTTGGAAATAAATTTTGACCAAATCCCCTTTGGCCACCGATTTCGCCTCAGTCAGACGTTTCAGTCAAAAGTTATAACCGTTCGAAGTTTATGTATAATTTTCAAAACTTGTCACGTGTCATAACTATTTCGCTTCTCTCTTCAGCAAAATTGATCTTACACTCATGCAATGCCAAAATTTGCTGATGTGATCAACCAACGTGTAATAATTTGACAATTTATTTTAGATTCGTGACATTATAGAATTTTTTTTTTTACTGTGCCACTTTGGCCACTATCTCCCAAACACACTCCTATATAGAAAATCAAATCAAACAAAATTTTCATCCAAAGTTCCGGATGGAGTATTTTTTTTCCCCTTCTTCTTCCTCAATCTAAAATCTAAACGGCTGTCGTTGAAAAACAAAACCGAAAAATCGCCTTAACGCTTTGTTCAGAAGAACTAATGCTGTCATCATCATGGACAACAGAACAACGAACGAAAAAGCTTCCTCTTTGAGATGGAAAATCCTTCGCCGCGCACTTCTCTCACGCTCGTCTCCACCACAACCAGGTAATCTCATTTCCTCTTCCGAGATGCAAAAATGCTTCTACTCATATACATTTTTATTTTTATCTTCTTTTCTTGCAGACGAGCAATCTCAAATGATTACAAAGAGCATTTCACGAAGGACCAGCCATGGATTCAACTTGATACTTTCTCACGTAATCGACGATGGTTATTCTCCCACCAGAGACGCTCGCGTTTGTTACACTTTACCCATCCCTGGCGCTCCTCAACTCTTTTTGACGTCAGTTTTCTAGTTTCCTTTTCTTTTTTCGTGCTCTTTATGTTGGGAAATTTTCTGTTTTTTTTTTCTTTATTTATAAAAAACCTATAGTGCTTAACACAAGAAACTAAACTTGCTTTAATCAAGGATCTAGCTCGGTCCTTTGAGAAGCGTGCGTGAATTGTTGTAATTTGTAAACTTTCAAATACTCTCTGTCTCCCATTCTAATGGATAAAAAAATAAAAGAAATTAAACTTGCTTTTGTGTTTTCATTGTTAGTTTGGTAAACCAATATTATAATTGCTTGTCTTCTTTCGGTCATGCATTGCTTCAGAAGTCATAACCAATATTAGAAATCAGGAAAAATAGTTTTCAGTAAGTGAATTATGTCAAAACAGACATGTTCTGAACTAAATTGATTATTGTTTTCCTATCGCCATACCTTACATTACATGAGAAATGCTAGCAATTCGCCCTCTACTATTTGCTGAAATTTGTTGGAAATCACAAAATTTTGTGGGTCTTCTTATTTAATGCACCTCACTCATGATTGAGTTTTCAATAAATTTTGACTAATCGGAAAAAATATGTTGGAAGGGGTGTGCTAGAGAGTGTGTTACTGGCACTCTTCTACCTTACATTTAGCTTCTACTAAAGTAAATGACAATCTCATTTCATGTGGGTATATTTTGTTTATGCAGACAAAGAGTGGACAGCCGTGCTGACCTTAGTGATTTTGAGATATGTAACAGATACAACATTGACAACACTGGGCTTGTCTGTAAGTTTCTCATATCATCATCATCACAACTCACAAGTGCTGACTCTAAGGTTACAGGGACTGATGATATTTGCATAAAATATTTTCATCAATGTTGACTAAGATTTTGTAAATGAATTGCATTCTTCTATTGCCAACCTATTGGAAACAAGATTTTAAATTGCGGTTGTAGTTGTGACTTTGTCTCAGTCCTTGATATTGCAGAAAGTTATGGACAAATGCGGTTGATGCGGCCGCAATTGTGGATGCGGAGACTGCAAAAACCTTGACATTGTGGCCAACATTGTGGTCGTAAACTGTTTTTTAAAACCTTGATTGAAAGTATAAGGTTTAGCACATTTCAGAATAAAGTGATACATGAGCTACAAGCTTGTTGTCACTTGTCAAAGTTTTATATATTCTATATTGAAGGGAAGTATTTCTCTTAGGACATGAACAATTTCATTTGGTCTGCAATATAAGCTGCATCTTGGTGCATTTGGTTGGAGCATAACTCTGTATTTTTAACTAGGTCCCTTTGTCTCGGTAAATGACTTGGGATAAGATTAGTGATCAGCTTGTATTTGGTTAGCACATGATTTTTTAGGTTTTCCCTGTGCTTTCTCTTTTCCTTTTTGTTTTTTTTTTTTTTGGTGGGTGATCAGGTGATCAGCTTCTATTTGGTTAGCACATGATCTTGTTAAGGCTTTCCCTATGCTTTCTCTTTTCCTTTGTTTTTTTAGGGGGGCAGGGGATTCGGGGTTATGAGGTCCATGTAGTTACTTGTCCAATAGAACTTTGGTTGTAGTGATGTAGATAAGGTTCTTTTTAAAAATACATTATTTGAAGCCATACTCTATGCCAAAATGAATAAGATTTTATCTGCTGTTGAGGTAATTTTTCATTTCATTCACTAGAAGCAGCATTATATACAATAAGGTTTCTACTTGCAGGGGTAAGACTGCATCCACTTACCCTCCCTAAACCTCACTAGGCGGGAGAGCCTTGTGCATTGGGTCATCCTTTTTATTTAAAAGAAAATGAATTGGATGTTATCTGCTCCTAGATTTTGGATGAAACACTATAGTTGATCGTTTCAATGACTTAGGATTTTCGTTATTTCTGAATATTAATTCTGGAATTTTTATTTTCAGTGTATGCTTATAAATTCATGATGTCTTCTGCAGGTAATTGGCCATCAGAAGATGTTCTTGCTCACTATTGCTTGTCACATGCAGATATATTCAGGTTTGACTGTTTGAAAACTGTATTTTGTTTTTTCTTGAAGATTTTATTCCGAGTATAGCTAGTATCTTTTCACTGTTATTTTTCTGTTACCTTTTGCTGGTATAATTTTTATTTTTATTTTTTTTATCATTGGTATGCATTAAAATTCTTTTAGGTCTAAAAAAGTTATTGAGCTTGGTTCTGGCTACGGCTTGGCTGGATTTGCTATTGCAGCTGCTACGGAGGCATCGGAGGTTGTAATCTCAGATGGAAATCCACAAGTAGTTGATTGTATCCTATTGGTATAGTTATATGTATGATAATAGTTATGAACTTGTGTATTTAAAAGAGAGAATTAATTTTATTTTAAAGATTTCAATATCTTTGCCAAAAATGGATGTGAAGTAAGGTAGCATACTACCATAGTGCCTTCTGGGTATAAATTTAAACAAGTTTCTTTTTCCTTTTAAACTTTCTTCATGAATTAAAGATCAGGTGTGTTATATATGTAAAATCTAATTTTAATTTGTTAATACCTGTGATGTGATCATTAGTGGATATGTTTCTTCCCAATACCTTGTTTATACTCATTTTGCAAAAGTGTTTATTCACTGCAGTGATATTTGCGGTTAACATGGCAGATAGAATGGTTAGTGAGAAATGAACTTGGTAAGAGGCTTTGAATGTTTTACCAGAGTGTTGAAGTTGACCAATCAGATGACTTTGGTAGCAATTTTTGATATCTTGTGCTCCTCTATGGATGTATATGTCCTACTCTTGACAATTGAAGTAATTGTCCAAGTGTATGCACAGTTATTATAAATCTCAATTGTCAGTTGTTTTTGCTTTCTTATGTAAAGGAAAAAGGTCATTTAAATTAGATATTGCAAAAGCAAAGCTAGTATGTAACAAACTGGACAAACAGGTTAGAAGTGATAGAAAACTTGGTGAGGGGTTTCTTATTCCTGTGCAGTTAATTGCTTGCTTAGTTTTTTAAGAAGGCAAAAATTTATTACTGAGAGTTGTGACTAGCTTGTCTTTGCCTTTTGATTAGGGAAGATGAACTTTTTCTAGGAGGGGCACAAGCAGATGTTTTGCTTTGCTGTGTAATAAACAACATTCTGGATTTTCAGTAACAACAATATCTTACTAGGTATAATAACCAGTGTTAAATGGTTTATTTGAATCTATGGTGACCAATGGTTGTTTTTGCCCAAAATGTTTAGAGATGCATTACAAGAGATGGAAGAATAAAAGAGGAATAAAAGGTAGAGGAAGAAAGATCTGCCAAGGAAGTCAGGGAACTTACCCAGGGCAGCAGCTGCAGGTAGATGAAAGGCTGCAAGAGGAAGAGAAGGGCTGGGAACACAATAGAACATTAGGGTCTAGGGATGGAAAGTGCAAAATGTACAGCATTACTAAAGACAGAAAAGCAATGAAAAAATAAAAGAGCAATGAACATTCGCTAGTTTTGTGCCTGTTCAATTGCATTTGTTATTTTCTGACTTATGCATTATAAATTTCCCTACTTAATACAATAATTTGAAGTTTATGCATATCGATCAAACCCTAAACAAATTTCGATCCAAAATAATGAAGTGACTAATCTTATCATCTTGTACTGTGCACCGGGAAATGTTCCTTGCCACATACTTAACCATACCTCAAACCGTTTAACAGATAAAAACCTTAAATCCAGAACTGATGCTCAATCTTGTGTTTAGTTGTGGTATGCATTAAATTCAGACCTAATGCACTATCTTGTATAGGTCTGGTTTTTATATACTGTGTTTAGAAAATTCAAACCATGCAGGTAAACTACAACAATATATCTTATGAAACTTATTTCTATTTTCAGTGACTTCAATTTGGCTGTTTGCAAGATTGGTTTGTGGTAGTATTTGTATGTAGTGTTATATTGGCTTCATCATGAATCAAGATAAATTTGAAAACTACTTGTGAGATTGTATTGTTTTATTTAAGAATTTTTCATTTTCAATAGCTTGTTCTATTGAAAGAGGCATGTAGGAAGAAGCTTCTGGGAGTGCTAGGTGTAGTGCTCTAGTTTACTTTATCAAAATGATCATTCCTCCAAGGAGGAGGGGAAGGGGGGGGGGGGGGGGGTGTGGAGATTGTTAACAAGTGATTAAATTGGTTATTCAAATAGATGTTATTTTGGCACATCACATCTGTTAAATTTCACTTTCATTACATAAAGATCATTATATAGGTGCAACAGTTATAATCAACTTATGCACTTCAACTTTTATAGAATTTCTCATTTAATTTCTCCAGAAGTTGATTTTAACTTATGCATAAGTTAATTTTAATTTATAGGAGAAAGCTTAATTCATTTTCCCTTCTTATTATATTCTTCTATAAGTATTTATTGAGAAGTTTATTCAAACAAGACTATTGGAAGTAATTACATATTTTAGTATCAACAACTATCAACTTACAGATATTATTTTTTTCAAAGAGCCACTGTAGTCTGTTGGTATTACTCCCTGCTTGTGTGTTTCAGCATCCTTTATTCTGCTTTTGGGTTGAACACCACTTGTTTAATGTTTCTCAATTTGCACTTAATGTGAAGTCCCCCCCCCCCCCTTTTCATTGTAATCAGCACATTAAATAAGGCTCTTTCTTTCAAAAAAATTGTTTGCAGCAATATCCTTTCAGAATTTACTGTTATTAAATATTTCCTAGTTGAATGGGATTGCTCTTCCATGACCATCAGATACTCAGCGTAACATTGAGGCCAACTCTGGAGCATTTGGGAATACAGTTGTAAAGTCTATGACTCTTCACTGGAATCAGGAAGATACTTCTAATGTTGCAGACTCATTTGATATCATCATTGCAAGTGATTGGTGAGAAGATGCTTGATATTTGTACTATTTCATACCTGGTTTGAATGCATTTTTCCATCCTTAGATAAAAATATTATTTGCAGTTCTAGTGATATAGCTGTAAGCCTGAAACTGCATAATGGAAAATGTCATTTCTTGTCAATAGCATTTTTCTTTCCCTATATAATTTGGATAAAGATCAGAGTCAGACTAAAAAGTATTCAGCATGAGGCAGTAGTATTCATGAGACACAATCTCTTATTTATCTGGTTGAAGCTTTTACATACATATAATAAACAATTTTTTGCATTCATGTATGTCGGTTGGCAAATGCTGTTACTTTTCTGTTTTCTTTAGTTAACTTTTTATCAGCTGCAATTTTTTAAGTTGGATATATGTTCAGATATTTATATTTATTCTTGAAGTGGGCAAAAGGCAGTTATATCTTGTACGAGATGCATCAGCAGATTCACATGCATGCAGCTTGACTTGCTTTTTGTTTTGGTCTTTATGCTAGTCTTATTTTTATATTACAACATTGATGGTGTCATTTTGACAGCACTTTCTTTAAGGATTTCCACAGAGACCTTGCTCGTATTGTCAAACATTTATTATCAAAAGCAGGATCTTCTGAGGCTATATTTTTAAGTCCAAAAAGAGGCAATTCATTGGACCTGTTCTTGGAGGTGGCCAAGGAAAACAGTTTGCGTTTCAGTGTAACGGAGAACTATGACGAAGAAGTCTGGAAACGTCACAAGGGATTCTTGAATGAAGATAGGGACTCTTGGCCCAGTTATGACAAAGGTCACAGCTATCCTCTCTTAATCAGAATTACCCTTTGAACTTTCTTTCAAATATTCTCATGGGGCCTCTTTCTATTGTTGGTTGATCCTTGCTAGACAAAATTCAAACCTATTCCGAGACAGTAGTTGTCCTAATACAGACACTTACCAGTTGCATGTTTTCAGTTGTGTCATATATTATTTTGTTGGGATCACATCTTCAGTAGACAGCACTATTCTCAGCCACGAGGGCTCAAATGAATATGTATTTATGCAGTGATTCACCTCTAAAGTGAAGATTAATACTAAAAGCACTCGAGATGAGCAAAACCTTTTTCTTTTTAGGCTAATCCACTTGGTCATAGCAGCTAAAAGAAGGAAAAAAAAGTAATAATTAAAAGTTCTGCGTCTGATAATAGTATGTTAGTAGTGATAAAAATGTTTGCTTCTACTGTGCCCCATTTATGATTAAAAAATGGCAGGTTAGATGAATCATGTGTGGATTTGTTGTGGACTTGTGGTTTTATTATCTGTAACGGTATCTAGGATTTGCTATTGGTTTCTGCACTTCAACTTTTGACAGAAAAAAGCTTCCTTATCTTCGTTGAAGCATCATACTTACAAGCTTTTAGATGAGCAGAGTCCATTGGGTAAACAAAGCAACTCCACCAGTGGAATGAAGTTGCACTGTGTCAAAAGCTAGTAATTGGTTCAATTAAACTAGAATTTAATCGCTTTTTCTCTCGTTGTAAACAGTAATGGGATGTGCTTTGTCTTTGTAGTGAGATTATGTATGTACATGACACGGGATTCTTAGCTATTACGGAAGCAACTATTAGTATTAATTTCCATTTATTGCTTTGTCGATTGGACTTGACTGAATGTCTCCTTGGACCCTTGTCAAATTTTCATACTGCTTTCTAAAAAAGGATGATCTTGTAGAAAAAAGAGTGGGGGCCAGAGACAAGCTTGAGACAGTTCAGAGTCGGTTATAATAGTTTATACTAGGTGTTATTTTAGTTTTAATCAATATAAAATCAAGGTTTCCAAATTATTGGATCA
The DNA here is from genome assembly GCA_013407115.1 of Glycine latifolia. Taxonomy (NCBI): domain Eukaryota; kingdom Viridiplantae; phylum Streptophyta; class Magnoliopsida; order Fabales; family Fabaceae; genus Glycine; species Glycine latifolia. The sequence goes on from CM023948.1 coordinate 36,873,019, forward strand.
AAGGTTTCCCTACCCCAGCCTTCCTTTGAGACTCTTGTAATTAATGTTAAATTACTTTTGCTTTAAACAAAGTCTTGGATTCAAATTTTGTGGATGAAAAAAATATTTCATAATTAGTTATAATAGAGTTGACTTATCTTAGAAACATGTCAACTACAAGAGTATTAATTTTTACATATTAAACCAAAATAACTTATTTAGATTGCCATCAAGAAACTGTGAACTGCTAACGACCTTTAGCTTTTGAACTTTAGGATTGTTTTTATTTTTAATGTCTTCACGATTACTATAAAATGGGGGTGGAAAGCAGATATTCAGAAAAATGACTGCCGAAAGCAGACGATTTTTTGTTGCAAATTGAACTTCAGTGTTAGAAATTAGAATAGTGTATTAAGATGGAGGTTCCGTAGTTGGCATTTGGTATTTGGGGAGATTAGATATTCAATGCATTGCCTAACTCATGTTCTCAAGTTCTCACACCTCACTCTAAGTTAAACAAGCCTTGCCTATATAATAAATAATAAATAAAGTTACACAAGCCTCCATTTAACCCTTATGCCCTGTTTGGTAAGGGTGGGTGAAAATAAAAAAGGATGAATGAAAATAAATGAGAAATCAAGATTATTAGTTTTTATAATAATTATTTTAAAAATTGTATCTAAAATAGTTTTTAATTGATTGATAATATACAATTCTTTACACTTTACAGTGACATGTGAAAACTAAACTCAATGGTGTTTGTTCACATTATCTTTCGTGTGTAAAAATATATATTAAGGAAAACTTGAAATTGGAAAGTAAACCACAGTGAGGAATGAACTTTAATTGTCATCTTATCTTGGCCTAAAAGCTTATCTAAAAGTGAGTGGATTTCTTTCCTTTGTACCACATTGTTCATCTTCTGTCACACAAACTCCAATTCCTTGTGTGCTAGACTGGAATCTCGTAATCACTGGGTTGGCATTTTCGATTATCATCGTTTGTGCTTCAATGCATCTTTATTTCTTTTTGGATAACTACATTCACGTCTGAAATGTTTCTACGTAGTACATTTAAAATAAAATAAAAAAACCCACCAAACTAAAGCATTTCTCCATTATTTTTCATCTGTACATTTCATGTATAGAATGACGATTTTTAGGATGTCTATAGTGATTATACGCCCTATTTTGTTAAAACTTAAAAGTAACATATTTATTGTACCATGAAAAAAAGTAGAAGAATGTTTACATGCAAATAAAATTCATGATGATGATAGTGATACAGACCCAATATATGTGGGATCAATGAATTTTATATTTATTTGACGTATAAATTGACTTTACCATGATGATCACTTTATCTCACAAATAAGATAACATAATAAGCTCAGATAACCAAAATGTGGCCCTTTATTTGTGTTGCATGCGCATTCACATATAAAAAGGAGAAATTAAATTATTTGAAACTTTTGCTAAGCATATCTTCATCAGGGCCATCATTAATGACGAAAGCAAGGAAAATTATTGACATTACTGAAATTTCAAAGTAGCTTACAACTAAAGATGTACGAAACGAACAAGAGTTTTCTTTGTCACCATGCTATTCAATTTGTCAATTCTGTTTCTTGTTATTTTTGGGTGGGATTCAGTTTGCCAATTATACTCGCTACCAATCCTGATGACATCAAAGTTTGGCCTGATTCAATTATAGAATTATTTTTTGGAAGTTATTGGCCCTTGTTTTTTGAATAAGGAAAGATATATTTTACAGAGTAATGATAAATATATGAGTCAAATAAGTTTTTTCTCTCAACTATTCCAAATTTTGATTTAGTCTTTCTTAAAAAATTGACCCAATTTTAATCCCTATCAAATTTGATATGATTAATTTTAGTCCTTCTTAATTTTATTTATTTATTTACTCATTTTTAATTTCTCATTTATTTTTATTGTTCAAAATTAATCTCCTTAAAAAAGATTTAGCTCAATTGAGATGCATGAATTGTTATACATTATCTTTGATACCCATAGATAAAAAAAATTAAATCAAAAAATAAGATTTTCTTCTTTTCATATTTTATGATCGGATCTAATAAACATTTATTTATAAACAAGATTAAAAGAATCAATCACTTAATTATCCCCTCTCTCTCTTTTTTTACCGAAAATTATCCACTCAATTATTTATGGGTTAAAATTGTTTCTCCCGCATTCTTTTTCACAAACTTGTTCTCTTTGATAGTGATACTAATGGGGCGGGATTGGTATATGTATGTAATAACTAATACCCTCGTCACTCACTCTATTGGATGAAAGTAACATAATTTGTTGACAACATAATAGTATTATTTATGAAAGAAGATGAACAATGTACTCAAAAGAATATGCTTACCATGTCAGTCCTTACCTAATGATTTGATTCATCGTTGATCTTTATTCTTTAAGTAGTTTATTTCTACTGTAAAAAAACAGTACGTATATTTCTACTATGATTTGGAGGTATATGACAGCAGCAACAAAAATCACAAGATAAATAACTCATATGATGTCATTGTCTCTCACTTCTTTCTAACTTTAAACTTAAAACTGAAAATTATAAATATTTACAGAATGGATTTAAATAGTATAGTTTTAAAGTGAAAAAAATGTATAATGTCAAAAAACACATGTATATTTATAATCAATTTGAAATAAAATATTTCATAATTTTAATTAACTTTAAATGAACGACAAATACGCCTTTTATTTTTTTATACTTAATAATTATTTCAATTTAGACTTACAACAGTTGTTAATTATTTATTTGCTAATTACCATTCGCATTTTTAATATAAAAAAATATCATGAGACCGATAATTATTAGATATTTACCAATGCACCCAGCATAGTAATAGCAGCTCCCCTCAAATTGTCACTTTAAGCTTTCACCTCACATATTTCTCACCTTTTTCTTTTTCGTCACCTATAATATCTTTTGCTGGCACTGAAAAGAATGTAGGTTGGTTTCCTTCGTTATGACATTTCACAAAAGGGTTTGAAAACATATTATTCTAGCATTTTTGTCTGTAATTATCATATCCTTCCAGCGTGTTACACCGTGTTAACTTTTTCTGACGATGGATTAATCAACCCATCATCCAACTCAAAGATTAAAAGCACGATTCTAGGCAAATTAGATTAATTTCTGGAAATATCTAAAAGTATCTTCTATGTTTAACCATTGGGATTTGGGACTCGCAACTAAATTTAAAATTTTTCACAGGGATAGTCACCAATGTTCCATTGATCAATCATTGAGTGCTTCAACATGCATCACTCAGAATAAGTATTCTCAAACTAAAATAAACCTTCTTTTCATTTCTCTCTCGATCTTTCCTTCTAAAATCTACAATACCAATCACAAAATTATACAAGTCACAAGTCTACATAAACGTTAAATATGCTCTTTCAAATACACCCTTAGTAAGTTTAAAGTTTCATTCACTTTAATTTTAAATATAGAAATAAAAATCAAATGGAACTAAGAAAATGTACTTTTTGTTTTTTTTTCTTTCTATTAACAGTTTATTCGATTTCTAGTTTTTCAAATCAATTTAGGGATTTTAGGGTTTTCCAAGGAATTTTTTATATATATACCACCTATATCTTTTATGAAAAATAATTTTATTTAAGTCAAATAAAATTATTATAAACAACAAAAATTTTCCTACTTACTTTATCCTTTGATTAAATATTCAAATATAAAAAGTTAAAATTAGAGATATAATATTATTTTTTAATATTATAATATATTTTTTACTCAAAGTGATGGAAAACAAAAGTAGAGATGAAAACATGCCTTTACCAAAAAAGAAATAAAATAAGTATTTTTCATTTATCACGCGTGACATTTTGTCTTATAGATTTTTAAGAAAGTATTTAAGACTTTTTTATTTGACACTCAATTAATAATGTTCCTCCCATTGAGTGACACATTTTTAGGTAAAATAACATTTTCAATTACGATTTTATATCTAAGTTAAGAATCAAACTCAAACATTGATTAAAAATATTCAAGTATCAAATCATGTGCCAACAAAGTTTAATTTTGCCTTTTGATTTTCAAAATGGCCTTTCAGTTCTTCTCTTGATCTCTTCTTTGTCAGCCTTTTTTTTTGTGTGTGTGTGTGTGTATGTTTACATTATGGGGTTGTCTTTCTGGTAATTCGTTAGTACGACTGAGTCAGCAAAATAGTAATGGGCTTCAACACCCACTAGAATCAGTTTGTTCTTTACATGTGGGGAATGACCTTCATTCCCTCACCCCACTTCTCATGATTATAAAATGAACAACATAAACCACAAAATAAATTTTTAAAAAATGACATAAAACAAAGCCATAAAAAAACTGCCAAGAAAATTATTACTAAAGTGCTTGTAATTTACATAGATTTCAACAATTAATCATGATGGTATTCTTACACCAATTAATTGGTGCTGCTGATCCTACTTGAGTTGTGTGTCTCTTAAAGGAGGAAGATGTCATTCTGAAAGGGACACACAGCACAAAGTCTATGAGACTAAATAGGAAAGAATGAAAGTGACAGCCACAAAAAATGCAGAGTTGGAAGCTGAAAATGGTTGGCTTCGGCTTCTTGTGGAGTCCCCTGTGGCCAAATTGGCTATCCATGATGTAGTAGCTGCTGCTGCCTGCTCAACCGATGATCCTGGTCCTGATTCCATTAATGACTTCAAACTGCAAATAAAATAACCCACAATTTCATAAATAAATGGGGGAAATAAACACTATTTCTACAAGTAAATTCTTTATAGAATTCAGAAAATGTAAAAAAAAATAAACGTTTTCTTAAAACAATATTTATACATCCCTTAAAAATAACAGTATTTCTACACATCTAAACATTCTTACACTTGAATATCTACATCTTTCTTTTACATTATTTTTTGAAAACTGAAGATCGAACAAATCCACTTTTTTTTACTAAGTGTGAGAGTATTATGTGAAATACACTTTTAAAAGAAAAAAGAACATATTAAGAATGCCAAGAATATCTAATTGAGAGAGATAATAAAAACCGCACTTTTCAAATTATGTATTCTAAATTATAGTATAAGAGTAAATTATGTTTTCTATTTTCTAATATTTGTAATTTGGGTGTCCATTAGTTAGTAAGTAGATAAATCCGAAAAACTAAACATAACTAAGTTAGGTTTCATTTAAATGTCGGGGTTTAAATAATTAAACTAATGAATCTTAATATATCATTTTATGAATAAATCTTTAAAAAGAAGAGCCAAAACAGAAAAAAAAAATATTTGTATGATTATACATAAAATTAGATAATGAAAAAATTATTTCTCAAAAGACATTTTCACACACCTTTTCCATTTTATTCTGCACGTACGTTCACTTATGAATCAATCATTAATGACTTTTAAAAAAATAAACTTTTCCAGGAAGTTATTTGCTGCTTTTGACATTCACCCTCGTCATAAGAAAGGGATAGAAAAAAATATTGAAAAACAAAGACAGAACTAAAAGAATAAAAAATGGATTTAAATAATGAGACGCAAAAAAAACAATTAAGAGGACGGGTGTTACAACCCATTCCATAATTGATTGAAATTAGACACATATTTTTTTATTATAAACTTTAACTAATAATATAGAATATGTTGCTAGTATTTTTGGATAATTATATAAGAGATGGTTGATGATGAAGATTGGCGTGAGTGTAAGCAAGTGCAAAAGCACTCTGAAAAAAGTGAAGCACAGAAATTGTTTATAGTTTTTAGTTACCTTGGAGAAGAAGAGGGACAAAATGTGACAGTGTAATCCGCGGCAGTACACGTAAAAGTGCTCGTAGCATCATCAAACGCATAGCTATAAGATTTGGGGCACGCAGCCTTAAAAATCTGCGAGTACATCGACGGCGCGCACGCCGCCGGTGAATTTAACGCACCGCTGCAGCAAAACTCCGGCTTCCCGAAAGCGCGGCACGCGCTCTGGCATGCGTCTCCGCCGTCCACCCTCAACTCCGCCGGACACCGCCGGTTTAGATCGGCGGCACAACCAGTGGCGGCGCAGGCGCCGGAGCCGCCGCTTGCGTCCACCATCATGGGGAGGTTGTAGCCGTCAACGAGGCTCACGTCGTAGTAGTCCGGGGCACCCTCGCCAAGCGTGAACTCGGCGAGGGTGGCCGGCGGAGTGGCGCCGGCACCGTTGCAGGTTACCTGGCCGGAGCCGCAGTCGCCGGTGGCGCACGTGCCCTGGCCGGATTCGTCGAATTGGCAGCCTGTTCGGCCCCAGAACCGGCCAGACCAACCCGGTGGCCCGTCGAAGGTACGCGTGCTTCCTCTCTTGAGCTCGAAACCGGTTGTTCCGATGTCCGGTTTTCCTAGAATACCTGGCCACACCGTGTGGTCACACTTGTTCACGAATGTGAATGTTGTGGCTGAAACTCTCACCCCTGCATACCACAAACGTTGCAAAACAGACCAACCTTAGTCAGAGGCTTTGTTCTGTGACTTTTATCCATTATTATTCATCAAAACATAAAAAATTATCTATTAACTCAAGTACTTATTTTATATGAGTGTGCATTAAATGGACTCTTGATATCGTCCTTTATAACTATTAAACCGACCTTAATAGTTCAATTAGAGGAATCTTAATTTGTCTTTGTGTAACAATGTTTTTTAGGGAATTAATTAATTTCCAGAAATAATAATTTGCTTTTCAAAAATTATAATAAAATATAATAAAAAGATTTACTTAATTTGTACAGGATTGTAAAAGGAAAAAGAAAAGAAAACTAAACCTAGCTGGCATTTACTTAATTTGAGAATGGCAAGAAATGGTGTTGAGTTTGTATTTTGGTATGTGTACCTCCGAAAGCGAGGATGAGTAGGAAAATGAAGAATCGTTGAGGAGAAAGTGGAAGATGTGAGAACGGATACATGGTTGGATTTGGCCTTTGCTTCGGTTGAAAGGATTAATTATTGCTCAATTACACGATCTTTTCTTCTTTGGGTGAATTTGCCAAGTGAAAGAATGCGTGGGTGGAGAATTGTTATGATTACTCTCTTTGTGTGATGAAAGGGCAAAGAAGATGGTGAGGGGGAATCCAAATGCTAGTTCATGGATCGATATATATAAGCGCTACACACACACACTTGTCAGATGAATGAAGGAAAAGGGTGACGTCAAGTTTCCACCTCACCTACCCATGATTTGTGTTTAATTGTTATTTTTTATTCATTGGATCATTTTATTTATAATTATTTATATGATAAAAAATTAGCATAAATAAATTTTTTTCTTAAAAACAAACCAGTTTATCACTTCAATTTGTGAAAAAATTATATGATACTAAATTAAAATATATAAATTATTTTTAACTTATGGAAAAAAATTATTTTATTTTCCTATATTTTGTTTATAAATTTTATATATAAATTTATCCAAATATTTATTTACTTATTGGATCATTGTCGTGAGAAAAAGTGAAAGAAGTAAAATCGTTGGCGTTAGTTAAAAATCTGGTGATTCTAAAATGAGGTTTTCTGTTTTTCCTGTTGCAACTGGATGAGGTTCTAAAATACTGGTAGTTATTGAAGTGACGTGTACACGATCTTCCCATACAGTGTTAGGTATTCGAATGAGCTATTGTTTATTGGTCTGCAAACCTTTTTTTTTTCGGTGGCCTTTATTATTATTATTATTATTATTATTATTATTATTATTATTATTATATAAAATCAACTTTAATTAGAATTGAGTTTAAAGGGGAAAAAAAATTAAAATATTATTTTTTTAAAAAAAATTATGAATTTATAATTATTTTAAACCAATTTATTAATATATAACAATTAGTTACACCTTCAACATGTGTACGCACATGTTACTTTGCTTCATTATATATATATATATATATATATATATATATATATATTTTAGTAAAGAAAATTGTGATTAAATTAAGAAGTAAACCTTTTTTTTGAATGTTAAAAAATTACAATTTGAGATAAATTAATAATAGAAATAAATAAATCAATGTAAGATAGATCTTAGTTGAGATGTATTAAAGTTTTAATGGATATAAGAATGATAATAATTTGAAAACAATATTTTAATTTTTTTATCGAGTTTAAAGTGAAATAATATGTTTAAAAATGATCTTTTAGAAATGGATTTATAGTAAAAATTAATATAAAATTTTCAAGTCAAAATAAAATTTACGGTGGTTCATTTATAATAACTATCAGATCTATTATTATAATTTTAATGGTTAGGAGGAGTTCTTTGCAACCTTGCATACAGGTTTTATTTCTTTAAATTTAATTTTAAACTATAATGTAAATTTATTTCATAATTTTTATTTTTAATTTTTATTTGAATATAAATAAATAAATAATTTTAAATTTAATTAAATATTTTAATTTAAAATATTTATCAATTGGGTGAATGATAACTGAGTACATAAAAAATACTTAACATATATTTTAGTTAAATATATATATATATATATATATATATATATATATATATATATATATGAAATCTCATAATGAGTATTCTTTAATTAGCTGTATTAAATTAACTTGACTAAATTATACATTTTAACGTAAGAGAGGAGAAAAATATTAAAATTGCATCTCTCAAGGAAGGAAAATGTAAACATTCTACAATTTAACATGAGAAGGGACGTTATTGTAATACTCGTGATCAGGGAAGGAAAGTGTAATTTACGTTAAAGGTGTTAAGTTAAATTGATTAAATTGTGTATATTTTAACATAAGAGAAAAAAAAAACAGTATAATTAATACTTGCATGCATATCTCGGAAAGAAGACTGTAATTTACTCTAAACAAAAAGAAACAAAGGAAATCTATATAAAACAATATTATTTACAATAATAAAGGGTTCACAATAAAATTTATGTAATCGGTTATCCATTCTTCCAAGATTTTAATTTTTTATGAATTTTCTTTAGTATTTATGCATATAAATTCATTAAATATGAATTTAACAATATTAAATATAGCACGTCATGTATGCAGAACATATTCAATCAAATATATTAAACTAATCTCATGGTTTCTCTCTGGTTTTAACAATGTTAGATGGATTTGTTATTTAAAAAAGTTCTATAACACATTAATTAAGTAATTGATATAATCTATGTAAAAAAAAGTAATTGATCCAATCTAAACTCATTTAAAACTACGAAAAAAACTGATTAAATGATATTATGAGAGTATGATTAAAATGAGTTCATTAAATTTGAGCTTTTGTTTTTGAAGGATCATTAAATTTGAGATGGAGAGATTGGCTTTTCTTTTAAAAATATATAAAAAAAGGAATAGTAGAGATATTACGAATCAATTGGATTTCGATAGAGTAGGAAAAAGATGAACTATTTCTTTCCTACACTATATTTCTTGAAAGTTTTTTTTTTCTTTTAAATCACATGAAAATTCACTTTTTTTTCTTTTTTTCCTTTTTGAATCGATTAACCATCACTTTTCCTTTTTATGAAAAAACATATAACAAATATTTGTTCGTTTGGTATAGAAAAGAATGTGATGAAAGGGCAAAAAAACTTTAATTGAATGAGAAATATTATGAAAACTCAGCACTCTGGTGTGGTGTTAACATATAATTGGAAGGGCGGCATAAAAACACTATACGTGTCAACCAAAACATTTTCTTGTGTTGTAGCCATGCAAAATAAAGATCGTCTACGTGTCGTTGGTTGATTCCATCCTCTTGACCTTACCTTGGAGAATACAAAAAAATAACAGATATTGTAACGTTTCACGTGTGGTGCCAAGGCTGCTTAGGTGACATAATTTGATTTTAAACTAGGAATGGAAAATAACCTACCCACGTATATGTCAGCATGTTTAATTGTTTATGATCCACACGTTCAAAGTAATATGTTTAACACTAGTCATCATCAACAACGAAAACCATGTTAATGAGCTTCCTTATATAAATGAATAAAGATGGAAGCTATTAATTTGTGGTTTGGCTTTCTTTTTTATATTTGTAATGTTCAATGTTTTCCTCTATATATCCTAAAATGTTAGCGAAATGATGGTAAAAAGAAAAGTTATTTATTCCTTAACTTTTGGACATTTAAGAGTGAAATCTCTATCTTTTCATTTGCTTCTTCCCATTATTTTTTACATTCAACATAAGCATTTCTCAAAGAAATTTTGTTCCTTTTATTTTTTATTTTTCACATGCATTTTTATATCCAATAAATCTCACCACTTTCAATATTTATGCTTATCCTTTAAAGAATCACGGAATACCTTATTAGACAAATTATTTTGTTTTGCTTGGACTATTATAATAAAAGGGTCCTCATTTAACTTTTCTGTACGATTTACTTAAGTAAATTTTGAGTAATTTATTTATACATTATTATTATTATTGACTCAATTATATTTGTAAACAAATACTCTAAATTTATGAATTGAATGTAATACCGAATGTTTATCTATTACAAAAATGTCACCACCTCACATATTACATTAATTATATGATAACCTATAAAAATTACTAATGTTAAAAGATTTTTTTTTATAATAGTGTATGTTTTTTATCCTATTGTTTATTTATTTTAATTTAAGCTGTTCAACTAGCTATAATTCAACCCTGAATTAGGGTGTATTAATACTTCCGGCCAATCCAATTTTGAAATAGTGAAACAGGCTAACCTTATTCATTATTTCACATAAAATAATATTAATTTTAATTTGTATGAGTTGATCGACTTTATCATCCTTAACCATATCTTTGTTTCAATCATTTGTCCCCTTTATTTTTTTTTGAAAGATCATTTGTCCCTTCTATATATCATGTTTTTAACAATATTTCTCATAAATTTATAAATGGAGATGTTGGGAGGCGTCCCTATTGTCTCATTTCAACATTGCTTTTTATAAGTGTGGATGATATTCAGCTATATATTTTGCATTTGCCGGCCGGAAGCATTAATTTTTCATTTCTTAACACATATTTCTTTCGGATATAGGCATGACTGGAACCTTCAATAAGAGTCTATTGATGATCCACCTTCTAAATTCCACGCTAAATTCAGTCAAAAAAAAAGTTAGACACTAACAAATCGAAAAAATAAATTGAAGAGAAATTCGGCTTTTTGCATGCAAATATTGGTTCCGCGACTGTACTTAAAAAAGATAAGTTGTTTTATTTTGCGTCCACGTAAAAATATACACGGGTAACCATAAAATGAAGATCATGCCCGCAAATAGGGGAACAAGACGAATATTGTGTTTGCCACTACATTCCCCTTAACAGTGCTAATAATAATTTGCAGCAGGTTTGAAACCCAATGTGTATTGAAATGTAAACATGTGCTTATAAATAGAAGGAACTATAATATTACTGAAAATTCTGGAAGGGTAATTATGGTGTAATCTCTAGGTTTAAATTATATATATATTCTTTTACCCTTTTCATTTTTTAATTGAACTTTATATTTTTATCTAATAATATTTTTTTAACAAGACCTAAATGAAGTATGTCAATATTAAAATTTTACTTTTTTATATAAAAAGTTTACTTTTTATCCATTCATTTTTGTCATTGTTAAATTATCCCATTATTTTTCCCTCTACTCTATCAGTTATATTTTCAAATTATTTTTTATACATATTTAACGTAAAGGATTTTTTTTGTTATATACTTCAATATTTGTTAATTATTAAAAAAAACACTAAGATATAAATAAAATTTAATTAATTTTTAAAACTACGTTTCCGGACATAACACGGAACCACCAACAAGTTTATCTGGACAGTAAAAATTAATAAATCAGTTACGGTAAAGGTAATAAATGAGTGGTTAAATGACTATTTTAGCCACTCTTTTTATTTGCATTATTCAAATTAGTTCCTGTAATTTTAAAATGATCATTTGGTCCTCTAAGTGATGCTAGTTGCTACAACATTTTTCCCCTTCCATATAAAGTGTTCGTTATTCACTACAACATGTTTCCCTTCCATATAGGTCCAATTCAAATAAATCCAAGTAAAAGTTCAGAGCAACAATAAAGAAACAATAAGATGTGCCTAATACAAGCATAAAACTCAAACATTTTAGAGCAATATTAAAGCAACAACATGGAGAAAGCTGTTAAAAAAACATAGAGAAAGAATCAAACATAAAATTATAATATCATAATTCTAGCATATGAACTTTGGAGCAACATTCAAGCAACAACAAAACAAAGTGGAAATTCAAGCATGAAATTCCTATATCAAAATCCAACATAAAATTTAACTAATTAAGAATAATACCAAAATCAATTAAGAACACAAAAAAAAATCACAAAATTCCAGCACTAATAATCAGGGCAACCACAAACAAAACCAACATTACATAAATCAAAATTAAACTAATTAATTAGGACAAAGCACCACAAAGTAGCAAAAACCTAAATTACATAAACCAAAAACAATTGTAAATGATAACTAAGGGATTGATTATACTAATTATGGTGGCGATGCGATGGTGCGACAATTATGATATGTGTACATAGTGACTACGATACCGTGGCAATGTAGCATTGGAGTGGTGGAGACAAGGAGGTTGAGTGGCAGTGGAAGAGATGCACCTTTAAAGAGGGCAATGCAATGGAAGGGATGCGACAGTCGTGGGGTGGGGGCAACATAGCAAAAAGGTCTGACAATGGATGGGGAGAAAAAGGTAGGCGTCGTACAGTATATAGATGTAGCATTAGTTAGGTTAACGCAATGCAGGCACTAGAAGTCTAGAACACATTAATGAACCTGACATTTGAAGTAGTTTCCATTGTAATATTGGTTACAATTGACACAAAGAGGCATATTTACTTATCGTCGATCGTCGACCTAAATGACATTAATTGCAATTTATTGACAACCGGTATGACGTTACGTAAATACGCCTCTTATGTTTAATGTGGAAGATAATTCCAATGATAGATAGATGCAATAATACACGAGCATCAATGTTGCACTGACAGGGTTGCGGCTAAATTCAAATTAGTGGTGACCGGCATCATGCTAAATATTGTCTTACTATAAAATAAAATAAAAATGAAATACAAAATTCTGCGGTCATTTTGTGTTGGCCTATTAGCGTATAACGCTGGTGTCGAGCATGATGCGATGTAGAGGATATTATTTTAGTCATTGCTTATAGTGTTAGTGTTGGGGAAAAATGTGGATCAAGAGCGTGAAAATCTCAAATTCTATCAAATATGGAGACATTGACGGCACTGCCAAAAAAAAAAAAAATTACCTGAATGTCACGCGAGTGAAACTAAATACTCAGACTGCCACGCGACATAATTCGTTGGTCAGTCCAGCTAAATACGTGTAGACATGTGACAGGCAGGACATAATTCGCTAGGGAGCCCAGCGAATTAGGTGGACACGTGGCAAACAGTCAGTAATTCGCTGGGGAGCCCAGCGAATTACGTGGTATGGGAAAAAAAATCTCAAAACTTCGGAAGACCATAACTTTTGACTGGGATGTCCGATTGAAGCGTATAATATGTCAAAACGATCGTAATTGAGAGGAGATGCCGTTGGCAAGTTCCCAAAGGAGAGTTGGCCAAAATTTTTTCCCAAAAGAGGCCTCTAAGTGCCTCAAAATTACGATTTAAGATTCAATCACCCAAAAAATTCATTTTTCTCAACTTTTTTAATTATTTAACTACTTTATTTAATGTTATTTTTTATTTTTTTTAATTACTTCTCTGAATTTTGAGCGTTTTGACATATCGTACGCCTCCATCGAACATTTCTATCAAAAGTTATGACCGTTTGAAGTCCATTACCACATAATTCACTAAGTTTTCCAAAAACTTCAAACAATCATAACTTTTGAAAAAAATGTCCGATTGAGGCGTACTATATGTCAAAATGATTGTAATTCAGAGAATTAATTAAAAAAATAAAAAATAATGTTAAATAAAGTAATTAAATAATTAAAAAAGTTGAGAAAAATGAATTTTTTGGGTGATTGAATCTTAAATCGTAATTTTGAGACACTTAGAGGC
>CM023948.1:36887183-36931092 GCA_013407115.1 Glycine latifolia
ATACGCCTCAATCGGACATCCCAGTCAAAAGTTATGACCTTCCGAAGTTTTGAGGTTTTTTCTCCCATACCACGTAATTCGCTGGGCTCCCCAGCGAATTACTGACTGTCTGCCACGTGTCCACCTAATTCGCTGGACTCCCTAGCAAATTATGTCCTGCCTGGTATGTGTCCACACGTATTTCGTTGGACTGATCAGCGAATTATGCCGCGTAATAGTCTGATATTTAGTTTTGCTCGTGTGACATTTAGGTAAATTTTATTTTTTTTGTGGTAATACGGTCAATGTATCGATTTGTACCTTTTTTTATGTCACTGACACCAAATCGTACCTTGCAATTTGTCCCCAAAACTGGTCTTTAGACATGTGAAAGTCACTGGTTGATTCGTGCAAAACGCCAAAATTGACGTGTTTAAATTGAAAAATGCGTGGATAACGATTGAGACAGGAGTAACCTAAGATCGAGCTAGCTAGTGAGACCATGACCTAGCCATTCATTCTCTGATTTGTGTCTACACACTACCAACACCAACTATGTTAAATTACAGCCGCAATCATACTTCAGCACCTAACAGTAGTCTCAATGTTTAACCTAATCGATGTTCTTATTTTTCTTTTATATATTTGTGGCTTGCAATTAAGCAGGATAGAGGTCGAATCTAGATCTCTAGTTAACTGTTTCGATCCAACTCTTACTACATATCAATGCGGCCCACATAGGAAAAAAAAAGTCATCTAAAAACTTGGGTAAGTAAGTGGAATAGTATGACAAAGGACTACACATTCCATAATTATTTTATTTTGTAGCGTTCGGTGGTATTTATTTTTAGCATATTGTTAAAGTAATAATTGAATAAATATATATATATATATATATATATATATATATATATGTGATAACCTCTTTAAGCTTATCAAGGAATGGAATTATAATATAAGAAGACTCTCTCACAGCTTTTGCTAGCCTCCTATAGTTGAATTTCAGGACGTCTTGTTCCTTCGATTGATTCGCTTGCATGCCGTGTAAAGTATTGATGTGGATAAGATTTTCTTTCTTTCTTTTTTTAACTTTATTTTATCGTCACACCCCTTTTTCTTCTGGGGTTTTGCATGCACTTCATTCTTTAATAAAGATTTGCATCAGCAGCAGATCAGCATGTTTGATATATAGGAAAAGCAAAAAAATGCTTTTCGAATTGATTGTTTTATTTAGCGTCGCTAACCTAACGTTGGCGATGCGCAATTGGTATAGTTTATGTATGAATATGAATGTTTGTTCTTGGAATGGGGATAGGGACGATGATGCGGTGAAGAACAATATGATGATTTAAATATGAAAAGGTTTCTATTGCGTAGTATTGAATAAAAGATGGAAGAAGAAAAAAACGCGTAAGATAAAACAACGTACAAGGTAAAAAGCGGGGTCAAAGGAAGGAAATTAAAAGGTGAAAAAGCAAAATTGGAGGATATAGAAAAAGTTGCATGGATTTTTTTAATTTTTTATATTGCTGTACGAAGATAATTAAAAATATCATTCATTCTTCTTTAAAGTGTCTTTCATCTGATTTTCCTTTGCACGAATTTATTGATAAACGATTTTACTTCCTTTACTCAAATCCATGATTATTTATAAAAAGTCATTGATTTAAGTATATTGAACTCAATCTTCTAAAATAAAATTTTAAATTTGAGTATGAATTTCCCAATGAAGATATAAGTTATTAGTAAAGCAACTACTTTGATATTCTTTTCACATTTTAATTTGAAGTGTATATAAGAAGAAAATAAGGAGAAATTAAAGGAAAGAAAGATGAACCTTAAAAAAATATTTAAGAAAATAGATAAATAAAAAGTAAAATATGATTTATCTTAAAAATTTAAGAAATATTAATAATACAATTAAAATCGTGATAACTCACTAAATAACAAAAGTCATAACCTACATTTCACATGGTAAAAAGAAAAACTAAGCAAATTCTATTTATATATTATTCTTACTAGATTTGGCAATACATGCTTACATTGATGTTCATTCGTGGGTTTTTTCACGAACTATGGTGGTGATACATGTAAAGACACTTCAACCCTTAAGTTAGAGGCATAGAGAAGACAAATATCAATAATATGTGAGTTGAAATTAGAATTTTTACTTGAGTTTCGATGGTCTTTTATATAGGGAGAGATTGAATTATCTATCTTCAATATTCTCCTCTTACATAATGTACATAAGAAAAAATAAGGTAATTATCTTATTTTTTTTTCTCCAATAAAGATATTTTTTGGTATTAGGATTATATTTTTATCTTATTACTAAAGGATAAAATTTTTCTCTTACCTTATTTAAATATCCTAGATATCCGGGAGATCTAAGTGTTGGGAACAATTGTGTATGCATAAGATTCAATATATCATGTAATTAATTCTAATTTCAATGATAAAGTATTGTTATTTCTTTATCATTTTTATACTGTTTGATAAAAATAGTTGACTTGATAAAGTTCATGATTAAAATTAAATATTTTTTATCATAATAGAGATTATGAAAATAAAAAACAAGTCTTATATTTAAATATAAATTGTTCTTGATCATAGGATTATTATGAATAGGACATTAATAATTCAAATAGATAAATATATATGTAATAGTATTCATTATATGAATATTAATGAATCTCATTTATTAATTTACATATAGATAATGAGCATAGGAATGCGATCCTTGAACTCACTCAATTAAGATTTTATAATGGATAATATTACCTTAATTTGTCAATAGGAAATTCTCAAGAAGTGTAAATTTTCTTTGACCTAAGATTGTCATAGTAATTAACATGTCATTTGTTATATTTTGACTCCGGACACCTAATACTTTAAAACACTAGTTGAATAAACATTAGATATAACTAAATACTTGTAGAGTTAATGATTAATCAAAATGGAATTCATCAACTTTCGTTAATGAGTTTTGAGTTCTATAATAAAATTAAGACATTGGTTAGAACAATTGAATGAATGAATAAACGAGTTTTCTAAAGTCATCTACTGAATAAATTTATTAACTTATTTGAGTTTGACATAAATATTATATTCTAGAATTAATTCATAGTTGTAAATAATGGAAGAAAATATTACATTATTTTTCTATTTGATTATTGTAAGTAATAAATATTACTTTATGTTATATGGACATCGAGGAGTATTGCTAGATGCTACCTTGATTAACATATTAATTTGATTAATATATTATTGGCTTAGTTTTGAACCTACAAGATCACACATAAATGAGTGTTTTAATATTTGTTAAATAAATTATTTTAATATTTAATGATTAATTAAATTAGAAAATTTAATATGATCAAATAATTAATTAATTTTCTAAGTAGAATCTTATTATATTTTTTTTATAGCACTGCAAATATAAATAATATGAATATGATTGAAATATTTTTGTGAGAAAAAAAATGGACATGATGACCATTTCATGCGTCAACAAGTTGGTGAGAGAAGAAAAAAATAAGGGGTGAAAGTCTTCACATTTACTTTTGGAAACCGAAAGCACAAATTAAGTGTTGAACTTGATCAAGTTTTGTTTCAATCTTCAAAATGCTAACATTTAGCAACAAAAAGAAACAAAAATACTTTTTTTAAACGACTCTTAGAAGAGATATTGGGTAGTGGTTTCATATGTTATTGGAAAGTTAGTTTTTACACAGTACTATAAATACAGTCTCTTAAGCTGCACGTTGAAAAATATACGTTTATCATTTCTCTTCTTATTTTCTCATAACACACCAATATTTTAAGTTTTTTTTTCCACTTTGTCACAAACAAAAGTTGAAAACACATAAACTCTTCACAAGGTTGAAGAACTTTTTACTTTTAAGAGCTCATAGATCTCATATTCAGGTATGTGTTTATTTAATTTTTGCAATAGTATATTTTAAACTTAAAATAGATATCTTTTTATTTTGTTATGTATGTTATGAATACTCATATTTTCTTTCACTGAATAGCCAACTCGACCAACAATCGAATACGGGGATTACCAACTTGGAAGAGAACATATATAATTCTTATGGATTCTATTGTCTACCTTATCTCACACTTTCTTTGTTACAAGTATAATTCCTTGTTTTAATAATATACACCAAGTTGCATGCAAGATGCATTAGAAACAAGGGCATGCAGATGCTAGTGACTCGGTGTATACAGGTAAATGTTGGTGAAAAAGTAATGTACGAAAAAAAAAATGAAAATCGGGAGGGGAAGAAAAGAAAGCTTGGATGAGGATTGAGGCGATTAGCATTGTTGAAGCTTCTTTTTGGCTTTGGGTTTGATTAATAATCTTCGTGATCGATCACATAAAAATGAGAAAATCTGGACGATAGAAATTGCGTTTGAGAAACATTGGAGCTATTAACAAGTACAATATATCTTGTTCGTGTGATGATGTGGAAATTGAGGGAATTAAAAATGATTTTAGGCAGTGACAGGGACATTGATTTGTTACAAAGAATGCAAAAAAGAAAACGTCGTCGGAGGAAAGAAGTCACAGTGACAGCCCTAGACTAGGAAGTAGGAACTTTTAGAAAATGGATGAGAGAATTGTCATCAACCACCATGAAAGATTTTTTTTTTTTTTTTTTTTTACTAAAATGAGGTTGGGGTTTATCCACGTCAAATGTTGAAATGGCCAATTGTTGGGGAAAATTTGTGGCTTATTGTGTTAATGCTAGTGGACATTTGCATTCTCCTATTATAAACCTCCACTCTTTTATATTTTAGAATAAGCTTTCGAAATACAATAAAAATTGCAAAATTTAATAATGACAGTGCAAAAAATAATAAATGCCCGTGTATTTTGTTAATCCGGTAGGTGTCACAAATTGGGCCATTACTTCCTTCACCCAAAAATTGTTTCATGCACTTTTTCGGAATGTTTTTTCCCCTTAGAATTGACCAATTCCAAATGTAAAAGGTATAGCCAATCCGAAATATAAATTTACACTCTGATTCAGAAGCCCAAAAAGGATGCAGGAAGCAACTTTTGGGTACTGAAAGTAACAACCCACAAATTGAGATTACATTTAGCCCATCAATGTACATGCTAGAAGCCCACAAACAGAAAACAGGAACCTTTTAGAATTAGATGCTCTTCATGGTATGGACCGAAAAGGAACAAAAGGAGGATTCTTTTGGCACTTTTTCCACTTTTTTTATATTCTGCAAATTAGTATTTAAATTGTTTTTCAAAAATTAAAAATTAATTTATGAAATGTGAAAAAATTAATTAGGAAGGTGCAAAGAGAAAAAAAAATTACAAATGGAATTTCTCAGAATAAAAACAGAAAAGGAAAAGGAAAATATGTACAGAACGTAAGAAAAGGAAGAGAAGCCTGAGAAGGTATGCATTTGACAAGGAAGTAAAGGAGGCAACTAAAAGAAATTTTAGGGTCTTTGAGAGGGGGCAGGAGGGAGACAAGCCACATTAAGCCCAATTAGTCAATCTATTATTTTTGGGGCTAGGTACAAATTGCAAATTTTGCTTAAGAAAATATGAAAACCTGTTACATAGATTTGACCCAAACTTAAATATTTATAACGACGTCATTTTTTGTAAAATATTATTTAAAAAAATATTTTTATATAATTTTATTTTATACAATTCAACTAATAATCCATTGATTGAGACAATGACTCATTAACAGATCAATATCCTAATTGAGAAAAAGATTCATTGCCATAAGAGAGTATTTAGTCCTCACATAGCACAATAATATCCCATTTTTGCGTTCTTATATCTTATATCTTATGCCAAGTCCAAAGTTTTATGCTTTTAATCCAAAACAACATAGATCATCCACAAACTCCACATATATGATCATATATCACTTGGAACAGGTAATGCAACCAATATGGCACACATAAATCATGTAATACAGCAGCATTTTTGTGAGATTAACAAGCCAAAATCACCAAGAACACACCTTTAAACAAGATAGAACATTCATATAAAAAAACTCATAAAAAACAACATAACTCTTGGGAAATGGTTCACATAAACACACACACACAAGTCTACGAAACTTTGATGGACTTGCATGTGCCTTCAATTCCCTTTTACCAAAATATCTAAGAAAAATATAAGCTTTCTTCAGGATCCCAAAAAAAACCACCAAACTCACCAACAAAGCTCCAATCCTTCCATTTTGAACCAAAAATTAAGAGCTTGAGAGGAAGATGAAGAGGGGATGGAGAAAGAGCTTTCTTGTACCAAGCAAGAAGAGAGAAGACGAAGAAAAAGAAGAAAATAACTTACCTTGACGTGGAGAATGAGAAGAGAATGGAAGCTCTGAGTTAGAATCCAACTATTACATATTAATCTATTTTTTTTAACATGCATACAGTTAGAAACCAATATATCATTAAAAATAAAATAAATATCGTGCATAACACAGGTAAAAAATTAGTATATTTACATTTATGGCTGAAAGCATTTAAAAAAGAAATAACTTTTTTCTTATTTGAAATGTTGGCCAACAGACAATATTTTTGTCCAAAATCACGAAAAGCATATCTTGTGATGCACCACAATTATATCAGTCTCTAATTGTACACTATACAATTGCATTAGTTTGCAACAAGCCAACTTCTATACATAACGCAACCATGACCAGCTAAGCTACATATATATGACCACAATACGATTTACAATATCCTGATTCTGGTTGTGGGCCGAGCGATGAATAATACTGCTTCTTCTCTCTTCCTCTAACTCATCCAAATACAGAAAAAAAGACAAAAGGATATAGATGATTTGTTGAGTGAAAATCTTGGAGCCTCTAATTGGTGCCACCACCATCTAATTGAGTTGCCACAATTAATATTGTTAATAAAACAGCGCCAATAGCTACTAGCATGACCTTGGCTGACTCAGATGTCTACTGCTACTGGAAATTTCCCATTCCCTGACTTTATCGAACTGCATGCATGCATCAAAATAATTAATTAATATCTTTATATATGTTAGTTATATTCATTCTTAACAGTTTCAAATTTCAATGTCAATGCTTCCAACTTAGAGAAGGGATTTGGGGAGAAGTGAGGGGTTCAAATATTCCGCAAACAAAAATTAACCATATTAATGATTAATATATATTGACTTAAGAAACAACAATAAAAAATGATAAACATCTTGCGTTGGAGATGCTCTCAGTGTATTTGTGTACGGCATCATCGTAGGCGTAGCTCTAAGCTCGTGGGCACGCGCTCTTGAACAGTTGCCAGTACGAGCTTGCCTTGCATGTTTGAGGCGTCGCGTAAGGTCCGCTCCAACAATACCGCGGATGCCCCCAACGCTTCACACGCTCTCTTGCACGCCACGCACTCCCCACTCGCCGCCGTCTTCACCTTCAGCTCCGTCGGATACCCTCCGTTCAAATCTCCAGCGCACCCCGTCGCAGTGCAGTTCCCGCCGCCGCCGCTAGCATGGGGAGGTTGTAGCCGTCCACCACGCTGACGTCGTAGAAGTCCAGTCCCCCCGCACCGTTCAAGGTGAACTCCGCCGCCGCATTCTACGGCGGTGGAGGCCGCAGTCTCCGGTGACGCAGGAGAATTTTTTGGCAGAGTCCATGGAGCACAGGGTCCGGCCCCAGAGACGGCCGGACCAGGCTGTGGGGACCGCGACCGCGTGGACTGGCCCGGTTGCAAGGCGAAGCCACTGGTGGCAAGTTGTGCCGTTCCGGCGCCGGACAAAATCCCTAGCCAAACCGGGTAGCTACATTTGTTTACGATTGTGAATGTTGCTGAATTCGACCCTGGACAAGTACAACAAAACATGTTACTAGCTGTTTAGCAAGTTGTGTTGTTACATCATCTATTATTAAATTTTATAAGTTTTTTAGATAAAAAAGTTTAAATAAGTTAAGTGTCAATACAGACTCTAAGTATCTTTAATAAGAGTTACTTAATAAAATATTATTTTGTTATATTACATATAATTTTAAGTTGTTTAAAATTGAAAAAAATGTTTATATAAGTTTAACTTTGCATTAAATATCGAAAACAGAAATATAATATTTGTAAATTAAATAACTTGTTAGTAAAATTATTCATTTAAGAAAAAATTGATTGAGTTTTTAAAATTTGAAGTGACATAAATTGGATTACTTAGACAACAACATTGGAAATGCTCTTAGATGAAAACATGTCTTAAGGGTTAAAAAATACTTACATAATTATTTACGGATTATTGATTAACAAAGTTTTCATATACATAATATAATTTGAATTCATATTCTTACAATATATGAGCTTAATTCTTACGACTAATCTAGCTTTTATTTACTTAACATATGTTATAATGAGGTTTTAAAAAACATTCCAAGGCTGCAATTTGGTTGCAATGTCATAGTTATTGGAATTTCTTTTTTTTTAAAACCAAATAATATATATAATCCATTTACGTTACTTATGATTTTTTACTATATTCAAAGATTGTGACCAAAAGACGAGCACACCAATGTAAAACCTTGAACGCTATCTCTATAATTTTAAATTATATGTTGCTACATGCATGAATCATTTTAACCTCGATGCTACTTAACATCAAAAGAGAAAAACAAGTAGAAGTGAGTGGCTGTCAAAAAGAAAATAAAAATGAGTTGCATAGGTATGATAAATGATATATAATGCGATAAAAAAGATAAATAGAAAAAATAAAAAATATTAATAAAATGTTTGTAAAACAAAGATATTCATGTATTATCACTCATTGGATAATAACATTTACATGCTCTTAAAAAAAACATTTACATTTTAAGTGACATGATATCTACAATTTTATGGACATATATCATTATCACCTCTTAGAAAGTGAGACAAAAATAGGAAGATCGGAGTGACAGCATATTGATCATGAGTTGAAGCAGTCATGGCTTAAAATTGGCACACTATTCAATGAATGTAAAATGATGGAAGGACTAATTTACTTTGCTTAGTAGTGTTGAAGGTGTATGAAACAGGGTTTAATCGAGGGTGAGAGAGGAGTGAAGGGAATATATAGGGTATAGACTATAGAGATTCTAGTGAAGTTATGGGGGCATGGTATAAGGTATGGGTCAGGTCCCACTATAGCAGTTGCGCATGCATGCATAAGCCTACAAGTCTAGGTCCGCAAAGTGTGTTCTGTTTGGTGAAGATTTGAGCAATTTTCATAAGCTCTAGATTCAAAGAATCTATTTATAAAATCGTAGGCTTTTCGAATAAATGTATACTAGTGCTGTATGCTGACGAACAGAGGAGTGGAAAATACTTCATGGCAGAAAGGACGGGTACTAATTTGTGATTACAATAATTACGAGGAATAAATGAATCATGAAAGATGTAAATATGTAATATCAAAATTGTGCTGAATTTATCGATAGTTGTTAGTCTAATTTCGGCATAGTTTCAATTAAAAATATTATTTTATCTCCAAAATGAATCGACCTGATAAAAGAGATTAGTTGAATTTTAAATAAGAAAATCAGTTTGTATCTTGTTTGAAAAAAACTATGGTAAATTTGAAGGCGCGATTGTGTGTAATTAATGATTAATGAGGTAATGTAGGAACAAAAATTGAGATTCAGGTGAGGTTAGTTTAGGACTGAGGATACTCTTTTACTCAGTTTTCATGTGGATTTTGTCCCCCCCTGGACTCTGCCTCCAAAGTTACTCTAAATCCCTCTTTGATCACATGCTCCCTATTAGGAATGCCATAAACCCAGACGCAATACAACGCATTTCGCACTAATTGACGTATTTCTCCCACCCCAAAACAGAATAATTGGTTTAAGAGTTTGTGTTTAAAAAAATGAGAGACTGTTTGTCTTCTAAAAAGCAACTTGCACTACATATTAAATAACAGCAAAAAAATTATTACAAAGATTTGAAATTATTTTATTAATAATCAAATGTTAATTTGGAATGTCAAAATGTATCAAATTCAATAGAATAGTCTAATTAGTTTGGTATAAAATATGGTTGGGCTAAAAGTTTCGGCCCAAAATTATTTGGCCCAACTCAAAATGAATATGCTTGATGCAAGCTGACCTGTGGTGGATGGTGGATCAATCTAACTTCCTGACTCGAAATTTGAAAAGTAAAACGAAAATAAAAATTGTATATTATAATACACTCTTTTATTGGTTACATAGATTTTTACAACGTGGTAAAATATTTTAAGCTTTACATTATTTTTTAATTATTACTTTTATGTGTAATTGTTATGGCTAATTATGTATTTTAATTTGCTAGAGGATTGAGTTAGATTGATGAAGCAAATAAAAGAACAATAAAGTAAATGACAATATCGATCATTTAAATGTCATTATTTTGGACGAGGAAGAAGAGTGGAAATGAAGATGATAAACTCCAATATTTTATGTGATATATTTTAATATGTAATATGATGTGATTTTATGTTTTATTTTTGGGATAAGATCCTAAGTAATTTTGTAAAGAGCTTCTGATTTGTATTATTAAGCTCTGTTTTTCTTTTTTGTGATGAACTCCATCAAGTTATGAATTATAAATGTTTTACTTGTTAAATTATTTATATTTAATATATTAATTTGAAGGTATGACACTGCTATTAATAGTCATTATAATAGTAATGATAAATATATAATTTTCTAGTCTCCAACCAACTCTCCATAATATACACTGTTAAAATTTTAGTCCTTACAAAATCATCTTTTTAGCTTTAATCCTTCAAAAATAGGATTTTTCACTTTTGGTCTGTGTTGTTTGACTTCAATCCTAACACAAATCCTCTGCAGCCAAATTTTTCTATAGCCACGATGCTATAAAATCTGGATCATTAATTGGTTATTACAATAGTAGTTAACAAAGAGTGTTGTAATCAATGGCTAAAATTTTGCTAGAGAGATTCTAGCTGCAGTCAGCAGAGGATCTGCGTTCCTTTAATTCTAGTAATACTTATGTTGAATTAGTCTTTGTAATATTTTAATTGAAAACTATTTTTTTATTACTATTTTACACTATTTCTTAATCATATTAACATGCTAGTTTAGTTCAAAAATTGATAAAAAAAATAAGTTGGTGACATTACTGGATTTTGGATATAAATGAATAGTCACTATTAAGACGCCACCAAATCTAACTAAGCAATACAGAAAATTGTAGTAAAAAAGTATTAAGAGAAAAATAACAAAAAAAAGGGATACGAGAGGTCCGAACAAATTTACAAGAAAATTGAATGATCAAACCTCGTAATATGTCTCTTTATCTTTAATTAAAGTTTTTCAAGTTTAAGTTACATATAGAGAGAGAAAATACATTGATTTTATGTTGTTATCCAATCAAAAACCACATCTTCTGGTAAATTTATTAACTTTTAAAAAATTAAAAGTCATATTAACAGGATAAGTAAAAACATTTTACACGGTAATTAAACTCAAACAGTATTAAATTCAGATCGATTATTGTATAAACATCTATAGAATATCCTTAAAATCTGTCGATTTATGTGATTTGTAAAGAGGAAAAAATGGCATGGTGACTTACCAAGTCAAAGGAGGAGAAGGGTGATGGTTTAATAGCCATAATAATTTGTGTCGGTGTCTCGGTGATTAATGGTTACGGTTTATGTTTCCATCAATACCCTCGAAAGCAATAAAAAATTGAATATGTGCGAATCGTTGAGTAGATTTAGTAGAAAAGATTAAAAAAAAAAAACCCAACAAATTTAATTTACGAGTCTACCAGATGTCCCGGATCTCCGAAGCTGCGAACTATTCTTCTAAACATATCACTGGATCATAGCGATCTTGTCAATTCTTAACCCAAACCATTGTCCTCTGCAACCCCAACCCTATGATAGTGTTGCAAGTGACTCCTGCATTACTAAAGTTGCTAGCAACTATCAACCAAGTGCAAGTAACAACCACGAGCAATGTACAATTTAATGCAATCAACACAAGAAAGGTGCCACTCAAGGTATGGGGGAAAATGGCTTTCACTCAAGAAGATTTATGACTAAATACAAATGCTGCCGCAACAATTGTTGCGCCAAGGCGGCTCTTTACCAGAGTTTTCTTTACCACTTAATTTTTTTTCACTAGTGATTACAACATTAAATAATCATAATAATAACACAATCCAATCGAATTAAATTTGCTCAATATGATTTGGTTTAGATTGTTGGAAGAAAAAAAAAACTCAACCCAACACAGTGACCATTTGTAATGACTAATGTGAAACAGAGAAATATCAATAATATCCCTGTTTTGCCATTTGCTTTTTAGGTGATAGAGCACAAAACAGATTTGCAATTTGGATCTTGGATTTCGCAAAGGCCACCAAACATTGATAGTATCCCTAGATTTTGCACAGATGGGACTAACTTGGTCATAAGCCCGACCAAATATAGCTAAATCACAAAACATAAATTACAAGAAAACAACTAAGATGTGTGTTTCAATCAAAAAATTCAGTTCTTATGTGAACGAGTTTCCCCTGAGGAACAAGTTGACAGCTGAGCAATAATTATGAGAAACAACTTCACAGGTTTGGAATTCAAAAGTGCAATTTGGGGAATACCCAGATCCCACTACTAAGTGTGATGGTCATTTTCTTAAAATATCCTATATATGTAGGCAGGAACAGGGGAAGGGGTCAGATTTATCTTGATGGTAGCAAGAGAAATAATAATGTGTATAATGCTACAGCAGCAGGTATGGTAAAAAAATCATACAAAAAGAAAACGGTGATACGAGATAACTATAGTGGATGCATTGGATGGACGTGAAGTGATTGATATTATACCTCCAGGACAAGAACTTATAGTGGATGCATTGGATGGACGTGAAGTGATTGATATTATACCTCCAGGACAAGAACTTCTTGTTTCACAAGGTGAATCTATCAAACTTGATCAGCCATTAACAAGTAATCCAAATGTGGGTGGATTTGGTCAGGGGGGATGTGGAAGTTAGAATCACATAATAATAAGCCAGTAGAAGTAATGCAAAAATCCAAATCTAGTAAAACTCGTATGAGACGCACCCTAATCTCACTAAAGAAGCTCAAATGATTTGCAAGAATACAACAGCCAACTAGCCAAGTAACCGATCAAGCCAGCAATATGACAATCGAACAAGCAACAGTTATGTTACTGCCATTCTATTAATTCGGATAAGAATTGAAATGGTAAGCAATCTTAAAATGGTGACAAGGTGAGGAATAACATAGTTGAGTTTAAATAAGTAGAAATAAGGTAGATGTAGAAATCTATGTGATACTCTACTAGTCTACTTCTCATGTTTCAAAAATCAGATTGGGATTTTCTTTAGGACCATATGCAATCATTAATCTTCGTTCCCATTGTTGCAAGTTTCAATCCAAATAAATGTTCAAAGAATCTTGATCAAATGCAAGCACACAAACCATGCATCATTAAAAGGAGGAACATGCAACAAGGTCTAACAGGAGGCAGTAACAATTAACAAAAGGCAAAATCGCCGGCTAAGCAGTACTATAGTCACAAAAAACCAAAAATATATATTTTTTGCCACATGTATAAACTTCTCCGAAATTATGTACTATTCCACCTTTTTTCTCCCTTCGCAAAATGTAACAAACCCTTCTTCACCTCAACCTGAAGCTTCAACACATTCCCTCGCAAAATGCCCTGGCTTCCCACAATTAAAGCAAGTGTTTTGTCCACCGCCGCCGCCGCCACCACCACCGCCAAATCTCCCTCCTTCCATGCCGCAATCCCTAGCCAAATGACCAACCTCCCCACACCGAAAACAACAGCCACCGCTGCCTCCGCCGCCAATGTTGCCCTTCCCGGTGGCGCAATCCCTCGCCATGTGTCCAAATCCGCCACACCTAAAGCAAGATACGCCTCCGCCACCGCCAACGCCACCGCCTACATTGCCGCCACCTCCGCGCACGCAATCCCTCGCGAGGTGGCCGAACCCACCGCAACTGAAACAACCACCGCCGCTGCCGCCTCCGCCGCCACCAGAATTACTGCTCCTGTTGCAATCCCTGGCGAGGTGGCCAAATTCGCCGCACTGGTAGCACGCGGCGCCGCCTCCGCCATTGTGCCTGGCGCCGAAGCCAGAGCCGGCACCGCGGTTGTTGTTGCCAGCGGCGGCGCGGGGCTGGAGAGGGGCGCCGTCGACGCCGGTGACGTCGACGGCCTTGGTCTTGTCGTTGTCGCCGGTGGCGATGGCGAACTCGACGCGGTCGCCCTCGAGGAGGGTGCGGTAGCCGTCGGATCTGATGGAGGACTGGTGGACGAAGAGATCCTCGCCGCCATCGTCGGGCTTGATGAAGCCGAAGCCCTTGCCATTGCTGAACCACTGCACCACGCCCGTAAATCGCTCTTCGGCCATCGAAATCGCTTCGATTTTTTAGACCCAACAAACCCTAGAAACAGAGCTTCAAGCGGTGGAATGCCAACAACGGAGCCCTTTCTGTAGAGCACTTTCTGTGGAGTCTATATATATATATATATATATATATATATATATATATATGTTCGAGGTGAACTGCAATTCCAATTCCAAGGGATCTATAAATCAAATCCTGCCCTACCTATTACTGCTAATCATTTTTTTAAAGGATGTTAATCATTGATTATTAACTCATTAAAATAGTTTGAACGATTTTAAATCATCCACGATCAATTGTATAATTATTTTTAAAAGAAATAAATAATTTTAATTTATTTTCTAATTTTTGCTGTAAAAAGATATTTTTTATTTTGTATATTCCTTTAAATATTTATTTTAATTTATTTTTATATTATAAATATTAAATTTTAATAATAATTATGACTTTAAAGTAATTATCATAAAAATCAAAAATTTTATTAGGGAAATGTGATTAGATAATGTATAATTTTTTTCCTCTAAATCTAAATTGTCATCTTTAAGACTTATATTTTAAGCAGTTTTTGTTTGAGAATAATATTTTTAAAAGTTTTTCTTGACTTTTTTTTTTCTTTCAATCTATTACTAACATCTTTGTTTTAAAATTTCAATTTCATCATTAAAAAAATATATTTTTTCTTGGGTGGGCATTTTAAAAAAATTTTATGTCACAATAGAAATTATTTATTGTAAATTTAAAATATAGTTTATGTGACAAAATATACTTTATTATAAATTTAACTTAAAAAATAAACATTTAATTCTTGAGGCTAAAATGTTAATTTTAGGACTCATTTGATTGTCAGAATAGCACAAGGTACCATAGGATGCAGGATAAAACATGATAGAATAAGAATAAAATAAAATTTAATCTTATTTAATGTTTGATGTCCAAAAGATAATAAATCAGATAACGATATGATATGTTTAAATTAAAAAAAAAAATTGTAGTGATTAGTAGTGGGGAAAAAATGTTTTCCGAGAGATTTAGAGTTTTATGAGGGTGTTAGCTCGTGGGACTATATTTTGAGCAGCGAGGGTTCTTACTCATGTTGGAAAATTGTTTTATCCTGGGGATGACAGCTGTCAACTGCTAAAAACGTCTTAAAGAGAGGGATTAGTCCGCGTTTCTGCCTTATTTTTCTGTTTGTATGTTACATTTGCAGCAACATATTATTTTTCATATTTGTATTCGATATCTGCACTAACAATACCTAAGTGCTTCTCATCAAAAGATAAAATTTGGAAATGACAATTGACACAGTGAAGTTGGATTCATCTATATTGCATCATCCCTCAAAAATAGTACTTGTAAAACTGGCAATGAAGTTGTTCATGAACAGTATACAAATTGTCAGAAAAATTACAGGGTCGTCATATATCTACACAACGCAGGAGGGTTGATAGACTTGCTGCAGCATAAAGTAGGAGATGATATTTGTGCTAGTGAACAGAAATTAATAGACTTCAACATTCCATTGCTCTGCTTTCTTCAATTGCCTCTTGTACTCAATCCAATCAATGCCTATAGTACATAATGAAACACAAGATGTAGTTAATGAAATTACTCTCCAAATGACTGGCCCAGTGGTTGGGGAAGGAAGGGAGGAGAGGTTGCGAATTCGAATTTCCTAATCAACATTTCTAACAAAACTAACATTTTGCTGATAATAAAAAAAAAAAGATAAAAAAGGTTGTGAAGAAAGGAAAATGTATTACCCTCTTTGGCAGCCAATGACACCATAATGTCATCAATTCCCTTTTCCATTCCTTTTAGTCCACACATGTACACAAAAGTGTTATCCTTCTTCAGTAATTCCCAGAGCTCTTCTGCGTATTGAGCCATTCGGGTTTGGATGTACATCTTCTCCCCTTTCTCGTTTGTTTGCTCTCGGCTCACAGCGAAGTCAAGCCTGAAGTTTTCAGAGTTTTTCTCTTGCATCTTCTCAAATTCCTGCTCCATACAATTGAAGTTGTATCAGTATATTGCCCAGGAAAATCTACATAAAAGAAACCGTATCACTGAAGTTTTGAAATAATGTGAAAAATCTGATTCTTCTTACCTCCTTGTAAAGCAATGAGCTGCTTGTAGGAACACCCAAGAAGAGCCATGCCAAACCATTGAACTACATATATGTCAAAACATGGTTAATAATCAATTTTGTCCACTTACAAGCACATGCTAGTAATGGTAGATTTTGTAGCTTC
Source organism: Glycine latifolia (assembly GCA_013407115.1). Classification (NCBI taxonomy): domain Eukaryota; kingdom Viridiplantae; phylum Streptophyta; class Magnoliopsida; order Fabales; family Fabaceae; genus Glycine; species Glycine latifolia. Next base: position 36,903,839 of record CM023948.1, read on the forward strand.
ACATGCAGCAGTCAAGTCAGTTTGCAAATGCATACTATACAACAATAACAAAAACCTTATCCCACAAGGTAAGAATGGCTAAACGAATCACTTTAAGCCATTAGATTCAGTTAAAAACTAAAATCTCAGTGACAAAGAAAGTTTGCAATACTTGAGAAACAGCTCAGGTACTCAACCTGTGTCCCACCAGGCTCAAACCCCATCTGCCCTAGCTAGCAAAAACTAGCTCCCATAAATAGAAAAGAATTACCATCATTTTAGAAGATCCATACAGATAAAACATCAGTTTGCGTAGTCTGATGCTTTGAAATTGCTACTAGCAATTTAATAGAGTGACTCATGGTGAATTTTGATGTTAAGGACTTAAGGTTAATCACAGTCTCTAGTAATATTAGTCCCTCCAACACTTGAAATTAACATTTATCATTAGTGTCCAGTGTCCAGCCATCAAGTCCGTTATGCACTCTACAATCTACATACTATTGTCCTTGTTCTGGTTTCTGATCTACATACAAGTGAATAAGGATATTAGTTTTGGGGGAACACTTACCTTGTAATCTTCGTGCTTCTCAAAGAACATTTTCCATAAAAATGAGCGAAATGGGGCAATCCCTGTTCCAGTTCCCAACTGTGAAGAAAATTTCAATGATCAATGGTGAAGATCAGGGCAACAATCATGACCATCACATATACCATATTCGTTTTCTATTAATGTACCATGATGATTGTGGCATTTGGATCTTTTGGCATAAGCATTTCTTTCCCAACAGGTCCAGTTATTGTTACTTCAGCTCCTGGCTTCAGGTCACCTGCATAAAGAGGAATATAAATAATTGGTAAATGAAGGGTAGATACCATTAGTATAACAAAGTAAAATAACCAAAAAAGATATAGCTAAATTTCTTCTAGCCTACATTACATAAAATCTAAAACTACTCATCCTTACACAAGAAATTTGAGCAGACTCCCTTGACAATTTCTCCATTTTCATTTGTGTACACCAGCCGTTTCACGCATAGAGAAACCTGCATGGAAGCAATCATATCAGATCATAACTGAAGTGTCGGGTAAGGAAATGAAAACATGTTGTACAATAGATAGTCCAGTTAAATTGTTGAGTTTAGTTAGCAGTTCAGCACACAATTTTGGACTGAGCAATAATATATAAACACTTCGTCAATACCTATCATTTCTCTCCATCTCTCTTACTATTATATCAAATACCTATAATACCTACATTTCTCTTCTCTTTTTCATTTTTTTCCCTCTCTATCTCTCACTAGGTGTCAATTAGCATTAGGTATTTATGGATAATTTTCCTTTTAGACTCAAGTCTCAAATTAGTTCTGGTGTACAATAGACAAGCAACTGAAGGAAGCTTAAAACAGGACTCAAGTATGAAAGCAACAAAGTTGATAAAATAAAAGCTTTATATTGTTTAAAAAATTAAACCCCAGAAAGTAGAAACAATAATGTAAAATATGACATGATACTCACAGTTTTGGAATCTCCAAAATCACCAATGGCACTGCTAGCAATAGAATACAATCTCAGTTTATGAGGTTTGCCATTCTTGTCAATACCATCTGGAATTACCCCAATTGATTGTCCTTCTCTGTAAGGAATCTCTCCTGCAATAATAACACTACATTAACTCAAAAACACAAATTTTATCAGCAATCCACTTTACAGTCTATGGAGGGTATAGGAAAATAAAAGAACAAAAAAAAGGAAAATAGAGGGAAAACGAATGAGCATCCGACCCTCGGTGCTGAAGACCATGTGCCAAGTTTCTCCTGGGGCATCATCCCCAGTGATCTTTGTGTTGAGCAGGCATCTACCAATGTAAGGGGTCTTGGGTTTAAACTTGTTCACAACCACACCTTCATCCTGTTTCTTGGACTCTTTTTCAACCTTGGCTGGTGCCTCGGTGGTGACTTGAGCTCTGATGGAAACTACCCGTCCACTGCTAGAAACATCTCTGTATTGCAATGAAGCCTGAGAGAGAAACCATAATCCACAACCCAGATCATCCAAAATTGTAATCTCAATCCTCAATTGCATTAGATAATGAAGGACAAAATTTAGATACAATAAGATACATATTTTTGGGTACTTTTAATACACTTTTAAGTAATCCGCATAATAAAGATTTGTATTAAAAATTAGCATAGATTATCAAGATGAAATTCAAAGACAGGTACTACAAATAACTCTCGCAGTCTTCTTAACCAACTGAGTTACACTTCCTTGGTTATCAAGATGAAATTCTTTTTTTTATATGTAGGAATCAAAGACAGATACTACAATAACTAGTACAACTTACTTAATCAACTGAGTTACATCTCCTTATTTATCGAGATGAAATTCTAATTCTAATGGGAGAAATTTTGTGCTAAAAAAAGAAAACAATGATGACATGTTTGTGAAACATTACCTTCTTGAATACAACTCTCTCTGGGGCAATGAGGGAGGTCCTGCTTGGGAGAGAGGTAGACTTGGTAGATGGAAAAGAGACTGCAGCACTAACCGCAGCAGCCATTGGTAAAACTAGCTAAGGGGAGAATGTTGAATGAAGTGATGAAGAATGTGTAGTAGGCAAGGAAGTGAGTATGAATGAATGTTGTTGTTTTGATTACACAGACAAGAGAGGAGTATAAGATTTGAGTGGACGAGATTTGGAAGCAAATGCAGTGGCGGATATTATATTAGGATAAGTGTACGTGGTGTGACACTCTGATGGTATCTCCGACTTTCAACATCCATTAAATAAATTCAACTCAACTATAATATATCTTTTAAAATATTAAGTAAATTTTCATTATAATATTACATAATTACAAATATCTTATACATCTAAAACTTATTGTGTGTGATCATTAACATAATATTGAAATATTTAATGGTTGAAATAATAAATTTTAATATTTATAAATAGTTATTGATGAAATATTTTTATCAAAAAATTCTTCCTGAAATAATTACATTCCCTCTCTTTAAACAATAACAACCTATTCCAATATTATAATGAATATTTCACATTTATAATGTGATAAAAAAAATAGCTTACACAATTTTATTCTGTTTCCTTTCCTTCCACTGCCATCAAGTAATATAGTATAGATTCATGATTTAGAGAGAAAACAGAAATATATGCGCAAAAAGTCGCCATTATATATTTCTTTACATTTTACTATATCGAAACCAGGTTTCTAATTTAAAAAAAAAAACTATTTTCAGGACATTTTGATCAAACATAGGGAACGAGCCAAATATCATTAGAATCTTCAATTTTGCTTCACCACAAAAAAATTATAAAAATCTAGACTGCTTTTGTTTTATTTTAAAATTATATTTCTCCCCCTTACATGTGTATAGCGTGGAGTTTTTGGGCATTAGGATAAGTAATATTTTTTAAATGTAAGACTGTGTACAATATTTTTTCCTCTTACCTGTGTATAGCCTAAAGTCTCCAGTCATTCGAGTACATAATTTTTTTTTCTCCCATTTGGAAAATCAACTTGACCGGCAACGTCTTATGCATCTAAGGTGAAGAATGGAAAAAGAGTTGTACAAGAAAAAAAATGACAAAAGATGGAAAGGGATTGAAAATGTATCTTAAGTCCTTATTTTTAAAATTAGGTTAATTAGTACAACAAAAATATCTGAGAATGGCCGTTCTCAAATCATTAATTTATTCATAACATATCAAAAAGTTTAATCTTTATGCGATATCAATGTAAATTTTTTACATAACTAATTAATCAGAAATCAAGGTAAATATGTATCATTTTTAAGGAAATTGTAATAAAAACCATTTATAAAATAATCAAACTTTAATTGAGAAAATTTGCATTTTAACTTTTTTGGGGGGATCAAAAGGAACGAAAAAAAAGACTAGGTGTTTTATGAGAAATCAAAATCGTTCTCTTTTTTTAGTCAACAATGTCAATCGTTCCTTTCCCTATTCATTCGAAAGCAGTGTATAACACCATTGAGACTGGAGACAAATTCCAAAATGTCACGTTTGACCAAAATTATTCCCCAAATGCCACACCTGCCAATCAAATTCCCAAAGTGCCACGTGTGCCATTTCGCAGGGTCCAGAGGCGAATTAGCCAAGCTGAGTTGGCAGCCTCGTAGTGGCCAGCTAATTCGCTGGACCTATAAGCGTTTTCCCTGCTGCCCAACCAAAAAACAGGGCAGGCCACATGTAACTCACTGACAGGGATAGTGAATTGACACGTGGCAGGTTCGTAGTTTGCAGCCTGGTACAGCGAAATTAGTGACGTGGCAAGCCCTATTTTACAGCATGGTACAACGAATTTTGTGCTATATATACCCCCCCCTCAATACACCACCACAGTTATTGTGAGCGCTTTGTTGATTTCAATTGAAAAGATTTTATTTAAAAATTCTCTATTATTTTTTAGTTTATTATTTGAAAAATGAGTGATAGTAGAAATGGGTTAATTACTATTGTATATTATAATGGGAGTAGATATGTTGGACCTAATGGTCAAGTTTTTGAAGGAGAAAGTAAAATGTTTTGTATGCCCTCGGGATGCAGCCACCGTGATTTGATGAGAATGATTTACAAGAAGTTGAGATTACAACGCGGATAATCTGTATCTCGATTGACTGCTAGATGTGCATCGGGAAACCCAGTGCAATGGGTTGCTGTGGATATTGTAGATGATGACGATGTAGCGTTAGTTACAGACGCATGCATATCAGACGGAACAAACCCAAGATTTATCGAATTGTATGCAGAATTAAACTGTGGTGGACAATCAAGCAGTCAACGATGTGTCCAGCCCATTAGGTCCATTGACATAAACAGAGACCCGTCGGTGAATCCAGAAGACAGAGATGTATCTGAATCACCACCACAATTAACCCAACCAACCCAACAAATGCATTATCAACATAGGGAAATATCTCCCCCACAACCACCAGCAAGTCAAGCAATGGAGAATGAATTTGTGCCGAGCCACGATCCAGCTTGGCCTATGGACAGTTCTGAGGACGAGGTGGACGAAGGTGTTGTTCCAGACAGTGACTCATCAGATATGGACGTAGACGGTGATTTCGATCGTGCTTTTCCATTTCCTTCTTTGGGCAATGTCGGAATGCAAGATCCGCCTCCGGTTCCAGGTATGCATGCACATTGTTTTGTCAGTCAGTAGTGTTCAAATTATTGCTGGTTTAATTATGAAAATGTGTTGAATGTATCATTATATAGGTGACGGAAACGTTCCATTTTGGTCTGACGTACGGCATTACACTAATATTAATTGGGCACACCCAGATCAAGAGTTTGATGACATGGAAGGAGTGCGAATACCAAACTGGCATATGGGTCAACAGTTATATAAGGACCAGTTGTTTGAGAGCAAGCATGATGTTCAATTGGCAATAAAACAATATTGTATGGCCGAGCATCGCAACACCATGTAAAAAAAAGTGATACGAAAAGGCTTATAATGGTTTGTGAAAATCATTATGACGGTTGTCCATGGAGGATGAGGGCATACGAAAAAAAGGGTGGCACTGAATGGGTCGTAGGCATATGAAACAACCAACACACATGTGTCGGTCAGAATCGTTCTCAAGATCACAAGCAGCTTGACTCAAATTTGATATGTTCGATGATCTTAGGTACGTAAAATACATTAAATTTAAGTCCGTTATGAATTAAAATTTATTAATGTATTATTGTTTGACGAAATGCAGAAATGATTATGGAGGATCCCAGTGTTAAAATTGGGTTAATTCAAGAAAGGATAGCAACAATGTTGGGATTTCATATATCATACAAGAAGGCATGGAAGGCAAAGCAAAAGGCCATTGTAAAGGTTTTCGGAGATTGGGATGAGTCCTATGCATTTCTGCCAAGGTGGTTGGATTACATGTTAAATTTTTCTCCTGAGTCTGCATACAAGCTGGATTTGAACGACCACTTTATTGAAGGCCAACTCGATGGAAGTGCTAAGGTGTTCAACAGGGTGTTCTGGACAATATCAATGCACGAGTGTATCTTCGGCGGCCTACTTCTGTGCCGGCGTGGACCGCATAATCACCAAACTGCTCCCGTAAAAAGTTAAGGCCCAACAAACCGCCGTGCAATTCCCGACCAGCAGCCGGCTCAACCCCTAACAAATCACCAATAATAGCCTGTAAGTTATGTCGTCCGTGACGGCCAGAAACAACATGACCATCGGTCGGCAACCCGAGTAGATGATGTACATCTTCTAAGGTGATTGTCACCTCACCCATCGTCATATGAAACGTACGTGTCTCCAGCCGCCATCGCTCGACAAGCGCTGACACAAGGTGGTGATCGATCTGAACAAAATAATTAACACAACAATAAGCGGCATGCCTAACATTAACATTGAACTTAACATAACACTGAATATCCTTACCTCGTGATTGCCCAGACGTGCAACGTGATAAAAAACCTGTCTGTCTTAGCCACGGCTGAATCTCCTCAGGTATACCCCGATAATCGTGTGTCGTGACATGCCTAACATTAATAACACGATCCCGCATGGTCGGATCACCCTGAGAATTCCACACATAAGTGGATACATGTTTCTCCTGTAGTGTAAGGAGACTCCATATGGATGGACCGGGCTCAATGACGCTCAACGCAGACTCAGGCGATGGTGTCGGTGGAACATGTTCATCGTGATCCATTACTCTAAATCGATATTTTTGTCACAAAAATTTAATACTTTACTACATTAAAAAATTAAAACATATACTTATTTTATAAATTATAAAATCACTATATGCACAACACACAGGTTACTAAGCTACTAAATATTCCTATATGTCTATACTATATCTTAAAAACTTAACAATTATAAATATTCCTAAATGTCCTCTAACCTAATATTTAAAACATCCTCTAACCTAAATTTTTAAATCTTCATCCTAAACATCATTTAATCACTAAAACTATATAAATTATAAATATATTCAACAATTCAAATACAAAAAAATAGAAAATTAGTACAAATTAATTAATTCATACAAAATTTTCATTTAATTAGTTAAAAACATTGTTTACGTACATTTAATATGTTCATTATACTTTGGTATTTATACTACTTACTCAATACGTCCCTAAAATATTTATAATACTTCAACCAATATTTTGATATAATTTTAATTACCTTTAAGTTATTCAATATGTCTCTAAAATATTTAATTGAACCTGTACAAATAATTTCCTAAAATAGAATCAAGGATAATTAGATAATTAGATAATTTAATTAAACCTAATTAAAAATAGTAGATAACTTTCATTAAAAATTATCAAATAATTCATAAACTTAAATTTTATTATAAATAGTGTATACATATATGATAAGTTACTTAACTTTTTATCATAAAATTCATTCTCTAACCTAATGTTTTAAATCATCTAATCTAAACATCATTTAATAACTAAAACTATATAAATAAAAAATATATTAAACAATTAAAATACAAAAAAATAGAAAAATGGCACAAAATAAAAACTAACCAGCTTTTTGTAAGGAAGTGGAGTTGAGTTATGTTGAGGAAGATAAGTGAGTGAGAGTGAGGGAAGAATGAGTTTGAAAGTGATAGAAAAAGGGTGGGGTAAGGAAAGGGGGGGTATTTATAGTGGGCCAGTTGGGATATAATCCGCTGGACCCACTCACGAATTACGCAGGGTGCTGCCACGTGGAAAGGAAGCCGCCCAGCCCACCAGCGAACAATGGAGCACGCTGTCCACCCCAGCGACTTCGCCACGTCAGCTGCCAGTCCAGCCCACCCAATCAATTGCCGCCACGTTGCAAGAGAAATTCGCCAAATCTGCCTGCGAATTATGGCACGTGGCATTTGGAGAATTTAGTTGGCAGGTGTGGCATTTAGGGAATAAATTTGGTCAAATGTGGCATTTTGGAATTTGTCCCATTGAGACTGCATATCATATGGAAGTTGTTTGCAAATTCGGCCCAAATATTGTGACTGAAAACTCTGACCAAAGCCCAGCCCAAAACTGCAAGCAATTGGGCTCGAACAGAAAAAAAAAAAGCTAAAAATGGGGACGTTTTTTACTCAAGGTGCTGAAAGCTTTGAATGTGTATTTGGTAAAGAGAAGAGAAATAATACTGGAAAAAATTGTATTTTTTTGTGTGATCCACGCTTTTTGTACTTTATTTTAATTATAAAAAAGATCATCCTCTCTATTTCAATCCTATAAGGTTATGTTGGACAAAATTAATTATAAAAATTGGAAGCTGAAAAGTTAGTTGAAAACTAGAAATGAGTAAACGTATGTGAAAATTGAAAAACTAATTTATTAGATCATATTTTATAAGTATTTACTAAAATTAGTTATTAAAATAGTTGAAAAAAATATAAAATGATAGAAAAATAATTAAATTATTATTTATTGTAAATAAGTTTTTTTAGTAGTTTCTTAGTGTTTTTTAAAATATTAACTTTTAATTTTTTATATTTTTATTTTCAATGTACTTAAAAATTAATTAAAATTTTCAACTAATAAAAAAATTAAAAACTAACTAAAATATCTTATCCAACATACTTAAATTAATCGCAAAGTTTTAACCAACGGTAAAAAAGTATCTTCTAAAAGGAAGGAATCACTCCTTTCCCATTACAACGTCGAACCTGCACAACTATTTTACTCTTAAAATCGTTGAATTTTTAAAACCTCTGCTGGATATTCGTTGACTTTTCATACTCGGAAATTATCACCTTTTTTACTATTCCTAATATTTCTTTTAAAAAAAAGACTTCAGATGTATCATGGTAATGTGGGTGTGATGTTATTCTCGTCAAAATTGACACAATGATGCTTTTGTCCATGTTGGATTCAGATTTCAGGTGCGCGGAACACTTCTCAATTTGGAAATTGGAATATATGATTTTGATTTTGAATTATTTTTTTTGTCTGATTGTTGTCTCTCCCGTGGTTTTGTGATTCTGTTTCTAATCATCATTTGCGAGAATACAAGGAAATGAATGCGATACATGTAGGCAATCAATTAAGGGGGGAATTAAAGAGAGTAATGAAAGTGGAGTTTGACAAATTAACTTTGAAGTAATATATAAATTTATGTGTCTGAGTGGTATCACATTAATTTGATTTCTAAAATTTTACCGTGTATATAATTTAATCCCCAAGTTTCATAAATTAGTAATTCTTTGCCAATTTAGTCTTTAAATCTATCGATTTTACGATAATTTAGTCTCTAGATTGAGTTTACTTTATATTGTGAAGATAAAAAATTCAGAGATTAGATACTTTTAAAACTAAATTAACACAAATGATTAGTTTTGAAGACAAATTGCCTTTTTTACTGTTTAATTTTAGATTATTATTGCTTGGTTGAAAGTTAAAAAATCACTCTCATTCATGAAACTTGCATGCTACACGAGTGGCCAAACTTTGTGGTGTAGGAGTGTGAATGAGTTGTGCTCCACTTCAGCATTCCCAAAAGTTGGTTTTTGATAAGAGTATCGTAGGGTAGATTGATGCACGCAGCCGAATTACCACTGGACGAGGGGGGTTTGCTGTTGTCAGAATGGGCTTTGAATAAGAGAACAGAAGAGAAGAAAGACAAGTGTGGGATTAGGATAAGATGAGATGTGTAATGTGATGAAGATAGATAGGGGGAAAAAAAAGTAACTATATAATATGTTGTGAAAATATGAAGTAAAAATATCATTATTCTCAGTCGTATAAATTAGAAAAGAAATATGAAACTTTTTAATTTCTCAAGGAATGCTCTCGTTTAGAGACCCATTTCTAGCTTGATGGATTTTTTTATTTATTCTGACCGGAGGATTTTACTTGTTTTGTTGTGATGTTTTTGTCTACCGGACTCACACACAATCACTTATGGTGATTGTCATAAGACAATTAATTACTATAGGGACCAAAGCTGCCGGTTGTTTTGTTGTGATGTTGTATTGTTTCTCTTTGGTATCTTGATGGATTTTCCTGTCATAAAAAAAGTAACAATGTGACTTTCTTAGCTGTTGTTCTATATCTCTTAGAGTGACTGTCTTAAAATTGATAGTAGTTTCTGTAGTGCACAGCTAGTTCGTTGTCTATTCTTGGAATCTTTTGAAGAACCTTATGCCATTCCTTTTTAGTGTATTATGCCCCACTTCCTCGTGGTTTGGGTAATGGCCACACTTTCTCTAGATGATAGCAATTTATTCACCATAATGAATGGGTCTTCGGTTTACCTACGTGTGATACTTGTATTCATACGCCAAAAATGATCATTTTATTCTATTGTTGGCCCCCTTGCCACTGACTTCACTGGCGGAATATCATTTGAGGCAGAGGGTTCAGTTGCCCCCTCAATTATTATTATTATTTTCTGAAAACAAGATATTTCTTCAGTCAGAAGTTATGAGATTAATTTTTAAAAAAATAAAATACCAATTAAGGAGCAACTCTTCTTCCCACAAATACTACTCTATTAGCATAGTCATAAATCGTACCTCTATGCTTAAAGAAATTTAAGTTACTAGCCACTTGAGCTACACATTGTGAATATTATTATTATTTTCTTTTCACTTTCTGATGGAAATTATCAACGAGGATTGGTTGTCATGAAAGCATTTGATTTTACTACTCATTCGGCCAACTTTTGTTTTGTTCACCTTTGATTGGTTGCCACGAAAGCACTTGATTTAACAAGGCATTCGGCAACTTTGCTTTATTCATCCATAACCAATATAAGCTTTCCTGACTTTAAGATGGTAAAGAAAGTTGGAACATCTTTTAGAAGATGTATCAGCCTCAGTGTTTTTAGCGGTGACCTATAAGTCAATACAACAAATAGGTCCTTAAGAAAATTAACATCTAATGAGCATTGTTGAAAACTAAAATTTGCTACTATTGAAGTTATCATTGTTAAATCCCATTAGCGTAGCGTTTTCTAGCTGACTAACCCAGAGGAAAAAAGTTGAGAAGTACATTTCACTTTTCCGTTAGAAAAGAGCAACTGGGGGCTGTTTATAAAAGAACGATTACAAAGTATAGCTGTTGATATTGGCCTATAAGGTACTACATTCCATAAGAGGGTCGTCAACAAGAGAGGAAGGTAAGTCAGAAGAAATGGATTAGGCAACAAACAATTCCCTTTACAGTTGAAAAAAACAAATTTGAACAATTGTATAAGGCATTTGATTGTATATACACTCACAAGAACAATGGATCAATACGAATGATTGAGAAACCTCACAACCAAAACAATGAATAACTTACTCGTGAGTCATGATCCTATTGATGTAATTTTTGGAATCCTCTCGAACCTCTAGACTGATAAAGCTCCAGCCTACCCTTGGATTCCTGCAACAATGGCTCGAGGGTTTGGTCCTGCGTCACGTTAGGTTGCTTGGAAGCCCATTCAAGAACGCCGAGCACCTCGGCCTGAGCAAGTTCCTCACTGTCTGGAACATGCAATGCAATGTAGGAGAGCAGGACTAGTGCTGAAATCTGCACTGTCTGTTCTCCAAGATACACAAGCTGGACCAAGTGTTTGACACCACTGGCACTTATGATTGCCTTGGAGTGATCAAGGTGGAGGTAGTTCTCCGAGCAGGCGAATTTTGTGAGAGATATCGCTGCTTCCCTGGACACTTCTGCCTCTCTTTCGTCGAGAAGCCGGACCAAGGGACCGATTATCCTCGTCTCCGTCGCACGGAACGTCCTGGCCAGATTCCCAATAGCCTTTACACAAGGAATCAAGAGTTTTGTATCTTCCTTCTCAATGATCTTAAGCACTTGATCAACAACCGCCTTGCAGGCAGGAGAATTCGGCTTGAACGCGGATCTTCTCAATTCTGCATCTTTCTCCGCCACCGCTGTGATCTCCTTCACCGCCAAGGCAGAGTTGTACTTCACATCCTCAGTTCCTTTCTCAAGCAGTATGGCAAAGCACAACAGCGCCCTCGACTCTGTGATGCTCCGACAAATGGCCGCGTTACCCTTGGCCAGCTGCCGGAGCGCCCTAGCCGCCATTGCTTTCATGTAAGCCTTATTCTCCGGGTCCTCAAGTTCCCTCCCCTTCATGTTAATCCCTGAATACGAATAGCTTTGCTTGTTAGACTGATGGTTTTGCTTCCCATTACCTCCCTGCGAGTTCGGCGTTCCTTCATTGGCTTGATTGGGCTGAACCTCTTGCTTCTTGTTGGCAGCATGCATTGCCATGGTACTTGCGACCACTCTATGCATCTGATTTGTTGACCTATCACCCAAGGGATGCTGCATCCTACTCTGCACCTGTTTTTCCTCATCTTCACTCTCCTTCATCACACCATTGCCATTAGAATTATTACTATTAGCCATCACAACAGCATGGATTGACGTAGGTTTGTTGCTAACAATGGCGTATTTACTATGCTCCTGAACGGTTTCAAACGCGAGATGACTCACAAGTAAGCGAACAATGTTATGCTGAGCGAAAAGATCCTGGCATTTAGGGTACTTGGCGACTAATTCAGAAACAGCCCAAGCAACCACTGCTTGCACTTTCATGGGACCTTCTTTGAGGACTTTGGCGAAGACAGAGCAAACACCAGAGTGGATCATGAGTTCTACACTCTCGAGGTCACGGCCAAGAAGCCCAATTGCTCTTGCAGCGTTTTCTTGGCCTTCTTTCTTTCCCTCTTTGATGAGCTTCAGTAAAGGTCCGACGCCGCCTTCTTCGATGATTAATTTCCCGTAGCGGTCGTTGTCACGTGCGAGCGACACGAGGGAGGCGGCGGCGTCGGAGCGGTCGTCGAGGGAGCCGGTGTGGAGGACGGCGACCTGCTCCCAGATGAGGCCGAGGATGGGCTCGTTGGCGGCGATTGGGGGGAGGCCGAGGTACTCGGTGTCGGCGCGGTCCTCGGCCGGAGCGGAGACGCGGAGGAGCCAGGAGACGTCGCCGATGGAGTTCTCTAGCTGGGAGGACATCTTGCGGAAGGCGGCGGTGGGGATGATGCTAAAGACGCGCTTCATGAGGCCGTTGGCGCGGCATTTAAGGGTTAGGGAGAGGGCCTTGTCGAGGACGAGCTCGGTGTCGGCGATGATGCGGCGCGTGGGGCGCTCGTAGAGGTCGGAGCTCGCACGCGCCGCCTGCCGCAGCAGCGCCGCGAGCTTGTCGGACTTGGATTTGAGCTCTAAGCATTCTTGCTTGAAGGAGGAACTGGCCTCTTCCGCTGCCTTCGCCACTTGGTCCGCCAGCTGGATCGGCTTTGCCAACAGCTGCTTCACTATGTCAGCCATTCACTTCTCGGTTCCAAAGCCTTAAAGTTCAGGAAAAACTTTGGTCTTTATTGAGTTGTGAAAGATTTACAAGATCCAAACGCGGTTTCTTCTTTTTTATATAAGCTTGGCCAGGCAGGATTAGCGGCTCAACTATATTGGCTAATATGGCCAAGAAACGACAATTATTTAGGAATAAGCTAGCGTTTCTTTTTCTTTTAAGAATAATAAAAAGACAGAGAAGAGAGTACAGCTTTCCTTTTCATTCATTGAATTTTTTATAATGCTAAATACACGAACTTGCTAAGCAAAATGGAAGAGAAAGGATAAATACTAGTGCTTTATTAATTGCATTGAAGGGAAATTATCGCAAATTAAAAATGGTAGGTGTTGAGATTTGAAAGGTATTAATTTGATTTCTTTTCAGTCTCTTCTGTTAAATCAGTGAAAGGGATTTGCTATATAAAAAAAAGTAAATAAAGCGTTATCAGGTTGGGTCACCTTGGATTTAGAATTAAAGTGTGTACAACTTATTAAAAAGACTTGGATTGACTTTTGCAGATGAAACAAATCAAATTATTTTAATTAAATTTATGTGAAGTTCAAATCAATATATGGATTGTATATGTTTACTTTAAAAGGTTAAACTATGTAGATAGGTGCGGAGTAAACTTTTTCGGGGTCTTGTTTAATATTTTTCTTTTTTAGAAAATGGGTCTCTCAATTGACAATTTAAAAATAAATGACTCATTTAAATAAGAAAAATACTTTGCTCAATAAATATTACCAAAAAGTATTGAAGTTTGAAGGTTTTTTTTGAAGAGAGTAAAAAGTGAAATAAGGAAGGAGGAGAGAGAAAAAAATTGGATGTCGGTGGGAATTGAACCTTGGACCCCTTAGTTATTAAAAATAAGCATTACCATCTCCTATAATTTTCAGTATTGAACATATGTTGTAGTAATTAATATTTGAGGCCCCTTATTTTTTGGGGCCTGTGCGGTTGGGCCCCTTGAATGAGCCCAAAACTGGCCCTGTATGTAGAAGAAAATCTATAAGTCTATTATCTAAATAATATCTATCCACAATGTAATGCCTGAATTTGCATTAACAAGTCAAGATCAACAACAATAAACAGGAAATTACATCTTCTAAGGTTGTAACTTGTAATTTTTGGTGTTACTTAGGAAAAAAATTCAAGTATTGGATGTTAGAAGCTTTTGACCAAGTAAAAAGGCTACTTGAAAGTGAATCTCCAGGTGTATGTCTTTAAACTAAAATAAAAGTTGTTAAAGGCATATTTGAGAGTTATGTGGAGTAGGTGAAAAGAACTTCTACTAAAAAATGCATTCGAGGATTAAAACGAATTTTAGAGAATTAGAATTGAATGAAAAGAATGTTAAGTATGAAAGTTCTTTTGAAAATATTAGTTGAAGTTCATGACAAATAAATTTGAAGAGATATCATTCAGTAAATTATAACTAATTATCGAGAAGACGTATATCGTGATAGATAATATTTTCATAAAGAATTATATCTAAGAGATTTTACACATTCAAATCTTATAATATGATCAGTAGGCCAAAAACAATTATAAATAGAAAATTAAATAGTTTTTATTTTATTTTATCAAGACACTTACACAAATTCCTATAAAGCCACACGTTATGGCTATTGGTTGGAGCATCAAAATGTATGCTTTCATCCATCTTTTAATATGATTTGTTAAGTCATAAGACAAATAAAAATTCTTTAATATTTTCATTTATGCAAACAAATAAGTTATGAAATATGTGTTTGAACATTTATGAGAAGAAAGAAAGTGGTGTTTGTATTTGTCTTGATAGGCAATGACTTAAGGATGTTTTTGTGCATTGAATATATATTTTATTTTTCATAAGATTTGTCAAAAATGATGGGAAAAAAATAAGTCGACAAAAAATCTTCCAACAATTTAAACACTTGTCAAAGTAAGTTGAAAATTACTTCGATATGAAAAAAAAGACATGTCTACTCACACTATATATGAATGCAAAAACAACAAGATAAACAAATTGTTTTATCATATCAATTTGATAAATTTGTAATATATATTAAATGTTCAATGAACACTTCTCACCAATTGACGAAGATAAAAACATTACAATCACAACAGTTTGTGAAAGATTTTAAAAAACATAATTCAACCTCCTTCCTGTGTTTCCTTTTTCTTTACACAATTTCTATACTTTTTTGCCAATTAGAATTCAATTTATTGCATATATATTTACGTTTTTGTTGTATATCGTCTCACCTCATTTTTTTTCTTTAAACTTAAAACTTCTAACTTCTTACACCTTATTTTCTTCTTGAAACTTAACACTTTTTTAATCTACTAGCATGTTTAATAATATTATCAAAATCACAAGATCAGATTGTTTCAACAAATGAGTCAAATTCATCTTCCAAAAATAGAGTCCACAGAATCACAAGATTGTGGAATCCATTAGTACAACCAACTTGAAGCATTTTTAGTAATTTTTCAGTAAAGAAATTTCAATCAAGCTTTTTTTACATAAATTCATTCAAAATGAGGGGAAAATATAAAATCAATCAACCTATGGAATTAACAGAGACATATTTGCTTTATAAGATATCTAAATAAAATCATATTGGGAACTGAAAGTGTGCGATATGAAACGATAAATTTTAAATGAATGTATGTATTTACATCAAAATACCACACACTTATAAATTGGTGGCAAAAGACACGACCTATGGCATTTAATTTGGAACAGTTCAGAAGCTTTTGCCGTTCTTGATTACTAATAAAATATTGGGCAATGAGAACTTGCATTTAAAAAAGTCGAAGGATTAACAGAAAAAGGTATAAGCAAAAGAATGCTAACTGGCAACCAGCTAGAAGGAACACACATCGTGTGAGTGTGGGACGAGAATCGCATCTGGTATCGGTCCACTTTTATTATTATTTTTATTTCATTATTCTTACTCAAAGTGAAACAATTGTTTGTCGTAGTTGTTATATCACTTACACGTGGATATTCCGAGACACTTAACCTGTCAACGATGATCATCCTTGAAGAATGTTCTAAAGGAGAAAATCCAAAAACATATTTTTTTTGTTTTTATAAATATGATTAAATTTAATGTTTTTATTAATTGTTTTAAGAGTTTTAATATTTTTTAAAATAATTATTATTTTTACTTATTAATGACACGACATATCATGTTATATGTAACTTTACAATGATTGTAATGGTCATTATAATTAGATATATATTATGTCCGTATTAAATAATAACTACATAATTAAAAAAAATTTAAAAAATTAAAATTTATAAAAATATAAGTTAATAAAAAAATTGAAAATTGAAAATTAAAATTAGTGAATAAAAATATATTTAAGTCAATCTCCAACAAGCACAAATAAAGAATTAATTTAGTGATAATTTTTTTAAAAAAAATAACATAATAATTATTTAATTTTGGAATACTAATTTAGAATTTTCACTTAAAACAATAAATTTATATTAATTAAAGAGTTAATTTTACTGTCCAGGGATTGATACCGTCCATGGCCATGGATGGCCAAGGTTTCCTTCCTTGCTTCAGTTGATTGGTTCATTAGTACCATGCAACAAAACTACAATGCAATTAACAACGTGGAAATCATATATATATTAACAACTTGAAAATCGTGAAACATCTTTCTTACGTTATAGAGATTTCTTACCATCAAAATCATAACAGTACTGCTGCACTTTTTTCACGATACCGTATTCCTAGTCTTGACATTGGGAAACCGAATAGTACACCAACATTGTATATAACAGCCAGTCGTAAGTTTATCTTATCATTTTTAGATGTATGGGCAGAAAGAACATAAAGAGGAAAAATAAAATAAAATGAAAGTGAACTAAAAGAAAAAATAGATATATATTAACCTTTTTATTTTTAATACGCTATATTATTAGGTAAGTTTAATCAGACTCTTATTGCAACATCTGCATTTAAAATCAACTAAAAAACTATTCGATGGTAAAAAAATGTTATAAAAATATATTACTAGCATCGAATTACATTACACGTGGGTATTGATATGAGCTTAGTGAAGAAAAATGCAAATATTAGCCTCTAAGGTCCCAGCCATTTGAACCAAAAGTTTAGGAAAGGAAGATTCTTGGGGTCCAATATGAGTTGAGATTCCCGTGGAACACGACAATCAAGCAAGTCGCTTTGTCGTTAAAAGGCAGCTTTTTCAATATATATTTTTAAATAAACAGAAAAGGTTAACTACGTACTGGTATTTCATGTTAGATTTTGTAAAATTACGTTGAAATACAGGAAAAAAACGTAAATAATAAATTTTTAATAATTAATTACGAATTTGGGATATTTTTAAAACATATTACCAATATGGGCAAGGTAGTCATGCCCAGATTAAGCGTGACTAGGGGGACAGTCACACCCGCCCAAATTGAATGTGTTTCATCCGGTGGCGATACATGTCATGTATACAGAAAGCAGTATGTATATAAATTTTGGAAGGTTATAACTTTTGACTGGAATGTCTGATTGAGGCCAAGTCGGTGATAAAACACTCGAAATTGAGAGGAAAAATCCTGAGAATATGTTTCAAAATTAATTTTGTCAATATTCATCAAAACAAACTTAATTTTGTCTATATATGTGTCATAAATTCAAAATTCAATACTTGTAGACAAAAACTTATTAAATAATTTTTTATGCATTTAAACATTATCAATTTGAACATTATCTCAATTAACTCCCTTGTGCATTGTTAATTAAGCTACTATATGTGTATTGCATTCTTTGGTTGGTATTTTTATTTTGTAGATATCAAATTAAAAATGTGTTATACATATAGAGACTAAATTAAAAATATATAAAAATTATTTTAAATGAATATATAAGGATGAAGTTATTATTTAACATATAATGCTATAGACCAAATCAATAATGTTTGCATGTATAGAAGTTAATTTAATAAATTTCTACTTATTAGGATGAAATTGAGAATTTATTACACATATAGAACTAAATTATATATTTAACCAATAAAAAATTGTAAACACCTGCTTTTTTACCTTTGGATGACCCTCTTTTAAAATTATTAAATCTGACATGTTCAGATAAATCTGATCATGCATTGATAGCAGACAAGAATCGAGCTGCAATTTCAGCGGTTTAGATAGTAATATAAGTGTATAACTAAACAATAATCACATATGTTTCAAAAAAAAGAGGAAGCAATAATCAAATCACTCATAAACATAATAGATTTAGTGTTTATTTGTTTTAAAGCGGAGTAAAATTAATTTTATAGAATTGTTTAGAGAAACTAAATTAGCACCAAACTCAAACTCTTAGATAATATGAAATTCTTTTTAAGAATTGTTGTTATACTTTGAATAACTTAATATCAAATTGATTATGAGATAATTGTAAATATTAAATTCAACAAATCTTATACTCAAAATATATAATCTTCAACACGAGAGGTATGTTATTAACTAATAATATGGTCAAATCAATATATAAGAAGAAGAAAATTATTACCTTACAAATCAATTTTGTGAGATTGATTTAGATTAGTTGTGCAAACTCAAATTCTAAAATAAAACATTAAAGTTAGAATACATCTAATTAACTTTAAATAATTTTGTTATAAAAAATTATAAAAAGATAAAAGAATATGTCAGAATGAGACCACTTTTTAAAATAAATAATGTTGTAAGAAACTAGAAACAAAACTTTTAAAATACAGGAACCAAAACTGAAATTGACATAAATTATAAGATAACATAGATGTAAAAAACTAAAAATTCTGAATCCTTTTTAATAACGTGTAGATGTTAAAGCACCAGATCCACAAATGTCTACGCAACTTATCCAATACAGGGAAATCTACCTCGATCGACAAAGGGTCAATATAAGACCAACTTAGTGGCACCATCAATGCAAACAAGCTAATCGAATCGTTTGTTCTTACTATGTGTACCTTTTAATCCTTTACAGTGATGCAATCTTTGGGGAAGCTTCACCCTTTTGGACTATCCATGAAAATACTATTATGGAAAAGCAAGTTGTCAAGGTCATGTTGTGCAGGCGCACATTCACACCGAATCTGACCTTTTTGCTTTGCATATTATCATGGTTTGAGATTTTGAGGATCCCTTTTTTCTATTTAAAACAAGAGTAATGAAAAACGTATATTGTGTACATCTTAAAATGGGAAGGACTGGGATAAAAAATAAGAGAGATAGAAAGAAAAAAAAGAAAGAAAATAATAAATGTAATATGATAAAAAAAGAAAATAGAGATAGAAAGAAAAATAAAGTAAAAGTGAGATGGAAGAAAAAAAGAATAAATAAAAATAATTTTCTTTAAAATAAAATGTAAAAGATTTGTGTCCTCAAAATATAATTTTCCTATTATAAAATAGAATAAATTACCTTGACCTTCTTTGAAATTTTGTAAGATTGCATAAAGTTCTCCTATTTATTCTACCTCTACACTAAGACACTAACAATCTTAATTATTTAAAAAATATTATACCAACACTCCATGTATATTACACTAATCATTTAATTGTCTGAAAAAAATAAGCTAAAGGAGAGTTTGTGAAATCTCAATAAATCTAAAGGAATGCCATTATCTCTATAAAATATTGGGGCACATATAATTCAATAAGTGCTGACCATTGAAGAAAGAGCAGTACCACCTGCAGGGTGGGTTTTTGTTTGTTTGTTTGTTATGGACGACACTTATCCGGTGTCATAAAACATCGTGATACACGTGTCTACTCGTTATGTATATTTTCATGGTACTTGTCGTGATATTCAATACTAAACAAAATAGTTCAAAACCATGGCAAAAAATTAAAAATAATATAAATTAAATAATTAATTTGACATTTGGGGTTAGGGAAAAACAAATTTGACATTTGGGGTACTCAAATACACTCAAATTGGGCGTGTCTCCATCCGTCGCTAATTCGATCGCTAACACTTTTTTACAAGATTTTTTTAAAAAATTTGCCTCTAATTCAGTTGCTAACACTTTTTTTTACAGAATATTGTATTTTTTAAAATATGTTACGACCACAATATTGTGATTTTTTAATTTTTTTTAAACTGAAAACGTTTAAAAATTTATAGTATAACTTTGGTAAATAAATATACCCAAAAAATTACTTAATTTGAACTAATTTTTTATTAACTTTGTTGTTCAAATTAATTAATGTATATAGTTAAATATGTATATAATTTTTAATTCACTCATGATTATTTAAGTTGATGTTTTTATTTTTACATCTTAATGTCTGCAAAAAATTTAGCCCAAATTAGGTGTACGATATGTCTTTCAAACGGTCATAGCCCAAATTAGGTGTATGATATGTCCTTCAAACAGTCATAACTTTTGATAGAAATGTCCGATGAAGGCGTACGATATGTCAAAATGCTCGAAATTCAGAGAAGTAATTTAAAAAATAAAAAATATCATTAAATTTACTAATTAAAAAAGTAGACAAAAAGAAATTTTTTGGATGATTGAATCTTCAATCCTAATTTTGAAGCACTTAGAAACGTTTTTCGGAAAAAATAGTTGACCAAATCCCCTTTGGTAACTTGCCCAAGCCTTCTCGTCTCAATTTCGAGTGTCTGGCCACCGGTTTCGCCTTAATCGGACATTCTAGTCAAAAGTTATGATCGTTCGAAGTTCGTTCAACACTGCGTATCCCTAACACGTGTTACAATCAGGTGAAACACGTCTAATATATGCGTGTTTAAACACGTCCAAACCAAGCATGTTTGAGTGCACCAAATGTCAAATTTGTTTCCCCCCACCCCAAATGTCAAATTACTTATTTAATTTATATTATTTGTAGTTTTTTCCCTCAAAACCATTCCTTTATTAGTTTATTTAATTGCTAACTCCCCGTAGCTTTTGGTCGTTTATATGAGAAAATGACCATTTTGAGTCACGGACAGTAAGATAATTGTTAACGAGTATCTTGTGTTGTAAGTGCAACCTCTATTAATGCGCTATTCTATTTATGTGTTTGTCATAGATAGATCTCATGACAACATGATAGAGCATACTTTCTAGGGTAAATTTACCCTTCCTAATAGCGTTTGTTTGAAAGGAAATTGAAAGTTGAAAGCCTTGGGCCAAAGTGCCAAACACCCGGTGGTGCAACGTCGCTTAGAGCATGAAGCTGAAAAGGCAACAATGTATGAAAGTAAAGTATAAGAAAAAATATTTTATTTAAAACTTTCATTTTTTCTACTATGCATGGTAATATTCAAAATAAACATCTGGCAGGTCACCTTTAAAGTAGTATCCTCTTTTAATCAGATTTTTTTATTCACAAGATTTAAACCTAAAATTATATTTAAAAAAATTAAATATATCATTCAAAGCAATAACTTGTTTATAAGTGTGAAGTGTTCTTATTAGGGATGGAAATGGGTCAGGCTGCCTATCAGGGGCCTTTGACCTGGTTTAACTTGTTTATTTTAAAGGCTAGGCTAAGGCTTTTTTAAAAAATCTGTTTAAATAAAAAGGCTAGGCTCAAGCTTTAAAAAAAGTCTATTAGACCTATCAGGCTGGCCTATTTAATATATATATATATATATATATATATATATTAAAACTTAAAAATAATATATTTATTTTCTAAAAATATTTTTCCTTATTATGAAGGTGGATGATCAACCACTTCAAAAAATCATCTTGAAAATCTCATAAAATGATTATTACTTATTTTGAAATATAAGTAAGATGTTGAGACATTTTTTGTTTAAAAATTATTTCTTTAATTTTCTTAAATTGATTTAAAGTATTTTGTAAAATTAAAATTTCTATTAAAATAGGCTTTTTAATAGGCTCGCAGGCCAAACCAAGCTTTTAAATAGGCTAGGCCAAGCCTAAAAAAAAAGCATGACAGGTAAATAGACCAGACCAAGCTTTATGTTTTTAAATCAGGTTAAGGCCAGACCTAACCACGTCTGGCCTGATTCTACCCCTAGTTCTGATTCAGATTATCTTTCACAAAATTAATTGAAAACTAACTTATTAAATTATAAATATTTGATAAAACTAAATAGTTAAAAAACATAAAAAAATTTACAAAATCTTATAAGTAACTAAAAAGTGTAATTTTTTTTACAAAATAATCTAATCACAACTCTCCACACATGATAAATTTATTGATATATAAAAATAATTTTCTTAAAATAATTTGAACCATAATATGTGATTAAAATTGTATATGATAAATTTATGACTTAAAATAATTATCTCAAAGCACATTATGTAATTGAATAAAAGTGTAAATTACACTATATTAAACTCTTTTAGGATTAGGTAGTTTAAATTCGATACCAAAAGCTGCTAACGATGCACACTGTACAACATAGAAGGCCTCACGAAAAGTATAAAAATTTCCAGCAAGATTTTGAGAGAAAATGGAAGACTTAATCTGTGTTTCTTTTGTCCATTCCGAAGTCTCAAACGAACATTTAATGTAAATCAACCACTTGCAAAACATTGACGTTCAATGGACCTCAACGGAATCAAACACACCCTAAAAATATTGGTAACTGCAAAATCCAACTATTAAGTTGCATTGAATCATTCAAGATAGTAGGCAAATAACAATACAATATTCAATAGCAACATGATCACTTACTAAGAGTGATTATTAAGACATTTCATTTGAGTGGACTTGCTAAGTAATTTTATCCGACTAAACTACATCAATACTAGGGAATGGAACGATTCCTTCATGAACCAGCCGCAATTAAAAGATCTAAAGTGCATTTAAGAGACAAAATTCAACGGATGAAATCTCGAGACAAAATAAATTAGAAACCAAAACCATTAAATAAAAACTACCAAACACTCAAAGTCTATTCATTTCCTAAAGATTTAAGCAGCAGTTGCTTGTTGGGCGGCAATCCTTTTCCTAGCTTCCTCAATGATTGATAGCTTAATACCTTTACCCTTGGGAAGAGATATCCATGGTTTTGTTCCCTTGCCAATGGTGAACACATTGCCCATACGAGTTGCAAACTCATGGCCAGTGGCATCCTGAACATGGATAGTCTCAAAGCTTCCCTTATGCTTCTCTCTGTTCTTGATCACTCCAACACGACCCCTATTCCTTCCACCTGTCACCATGACTACATTCCCAACATCAAATTTGATGAAATCAACAATCTTGTTCTCCTCCAAATCCAACTTAATGGTGTCATTAGCTCTGATGAGAGGGTCTGGGTAGCGGATAGTACGACCGTCGTAGGTGTTCAGGTATGGGATACCTTTTTGCCCAAACTGCACTGAACGAACTTTGCAAAGCTTGAACTGCCATCATACAAGAGTAAGACATGTGAATCATAACCATTAGGTTGGCACTAAGTTGCAAAGGCAAAATTCAAAGGACTACACAGTCCAAAAATTGATACTTCACAAAAGCATAAACTTCAACACCAAGTTGACATAATATAAAACATGAAGTTAACACAATGAATCCACAAAGAATAATGTAATTTGGGGTAGAGAAGGATGGAAAAATTCAGTGTAACCAATCAAAAGTACCTTAGCCTCATCATCCCTGACTGAGTGAAGACGGAATCGGCCTTTGGTGTCATACAACAGGCGGAAGTTCTCATTTGTTTTAGGGATTGATACAACATCTATAAAAATAATAAAAAAATTAGTAAAACAACAGAAGACAAATCATGCCTCAGCAAATCAATAGAAATAGTAGGCTAGAAACATGAATTATTGCACTGAACACACTCTCATGTACTATAGGGTTAGCCAAGAGTCGTATTTCTTTATATAAAGGGGAGTACATCAGAACCCATTAAGCAAAACAACAACAACAATAATAATGAAGTACAAGTACCATAGAATATGTAAACACCCCCCCCCCCCTCAACACACACAACAAACACCAAAAAGAAAAGAATAGCATATTGAGTTAGTAACATGAAGGGAGCAGTAATTCTTAAAATTGACAAGCTACACACATATTACATACCCATGAAACCAGCAGGATATGTCTTGTCTGTCCTGACTTTGCCATCAACAAGGACATGTCGCTGCATCAGAATAGCAATGACTTCACGGTATGTCAGAGCATACTTCAGCCGGTTTCGCAAAATGAGTATGAGTGGAAGGCATTCTCTGGATTTGTGTGGTCCAGATGAGGGCTTAGGAGCCTAAACAGGAAAATATATATATATCAGTCTTTTAAAATGAAATGCACGCTTGAAAACTGTTAAAAAGATAAAGCTACTTTCACTTACAAATGCACCACCCAGTTTATCGAGCATCCAATGCTTTGGAGCATTTAGCCTCTTCAAATGCTTCTTCAATCCTCTCGCCTGTTACAATCATACATTGAAGTTTAAAGCTCAGACACAAATTAATTATAAAAAACCTTCAATATCAAGTCTCACACTAAACAAATAAAACTCAACGTTACGACATACGAATTCCTACGCTGCCGACATAATTTTTATTTTTCCAGCATACACAGAAAGCAGATCATATTCATATTCAAAAAACAATCCTCTTCCAATTTCATGTGGAAAGCGAAATAAAAAGAAACCCCTTAAGATGCATGAATCCATTGTTAAAATAATAGAAACGGCATGATTTGGAACACGGATCTGAATTCTAAACGGATAGCAACACCATGCTTACAAAGAACTAAACTATGAGTTCAAATATAACAAAAGTTGAACTAAAAACAAGTCATTTCGTAAAAATTGAAGATTTATTTCGAGTAAAATGCCAAAATAAAAAGGATCGAAACCATTGAGAAGAGGAGATTCAAAGGCATCAAAGCTGACCATTGTGATTCGCTACCCAAGCTAGAGCTTCCGCTGCTGCTACGGCTCCCTGCACCGAACTGAAGAAAAGAAAAGAAAGGGGTTGCGTCTCCTTAAAACCCTAATCCTTTATTGACGAATCCGTTTCTCCTTATATTTTTGGGTCCATGATAGAACTCCACTGAACAAGGCCCAACAGGATGCCCAAACAGTAATACAACAATTGACCATCATGGCCCATATTTCCAATACTTATTGGTCAGTCAGTGAATTAATGAAAGAGCATTACTTGTTGGCGTCCTTCAGTTACTTTTAAAACCTCACGCCTTTTCAATTTTTTTTTATACTAAAATACTATTGTGCATCTATACTGTATCGTTTGGTAGAGCAGAAAAAAAAATAAAAATTGAAATAAATTTTTTAAATTGAAGTAAAGTATAAAAATGTAAGACCTATACCGAATTTCAAAACTTTTCTCTCATTTTTCTTCTCCTTTCCACATAAGATATTGTCAAGATGAAAAGTGTCTAATATAACTCCTTTCAACATATTTTCTCTAATTAGTTAAAATTTGTTAAGAATTACAAAATTTAAAAAGAAAATCATTAAATATGATGTGAGACTCTAAATATTTTTATAAACATATTGAAGAAATAAAACTTATTGTATATATAAAGAAGACAATATCTTATCCAAATATGCAGTGGAAAGAAATGTGTTTCCATTTGTATATGTAAAAAAAAATTATCTATCTATGTTGCATTTGAATGATTCCGTGGGAGGTTTAATCGACGAAAGCTACTGACCTTGATCTGATGTCCAGTAGGTGGATTAAAAATCTTCTATTTAGCCTTAATTCAGTCTCGACAAAAAAGATCATCATAATGCACATACGAGTAAGACATCCAAATTTCATTGTCCCACTCCTTATCATTTCTTTTAGATGGTGAAAAATTAACCAACTTTAAATTTGTATAATTTAGTTCCTAAAACTTTGAAATTACTTAAGCTTTGCTATGATAACAAACACATGTAGATATCACTTAATATGATCACTTTAATCTAAATACAGTTAAAAAATATTACATGATAATAAAAATAGAGAAAAAGGATTATGTTATAACACTGTAGAAAGTTTTACTTAGTTATTCAACCATAGATTATCAAATATGATAAGTTTATTAACTTTTAAAATAATTATCTTTAAAAGTAATTTAAATAATGATCTATGATTAAATAATGGTATAAAGTTGTTTTACACATTCAATGTGTAGACATCAAGTTCATAAAAATAAAAAATATTTTATATTTTTAAGAATAAAATTTTTTAAAAAAATTAGAGAAACCAAAGTTAAATTTCACTCATTTTGAAATGACTAAAAATATATATGTAACTTTTTTTATACTGTAAAACCTTCTTTTAATATTATCCGATCATATTCTATTTAATCTTTTAATATGTTTGGTTAAATTTCAATATTTTATGGAAATGATTTTTAAAATTCAAAATAAATTTCAATAATTTCTGATGTTCTCATGAGAATATTACTTTATCATTTATCTCTAAAAGGAATTGAGAGGTGACAATTTAACCTACAAAGGCCATAATGTTATTTCTGACAAACTTGTAATTTTATTTTTTACATTTTAAAAAAACTAATCAAATATTTGCAGGTAGCTGAATCCGAAAATTAGAAAATTCAAATTAGAAGTGATACTTAAAACTCAATTCATATTTTATGGGTTGATTTTTATAAATAATATAAATTAATTATTTAATTAGCAAAAAGGTGCAAATTGGAAACTATTTAGCAAAATGGGGTAGCCAAACACGCCCATTTGGGGCGTGTTACAACACGCCCAAATGGGGCGTATTTGGTGTGGTGGTGACACGTGGCAGGCAAAAACAGGGACTTAGGGTTTTCGCGGTGTTTTCGTAAATTACGGAAGGTCATAACTTTTGACTGGGATGTCCGATTGAGGCGTATGATATGTCAAAACGATCGTAATTGAGAGGAGAAGCCCCCCGCCAACTTCCATAGGGAGTTGCCCAAAAATTTTTCCCAAAAGAGGTCTCTAAGTGCCTCAAAATTGGGATTTAAGATTCAAACCTC
>CM023948.1:36931492-36979876 GCA_013407115.1 Glycine latifolia
CTAAGTCCCTGTTTTTGCCTGCCACGTGTCACCACCACACCAAATACGCCCCATTTGGGCGTGTTGTAACACGCCCCAAATGGGCGTGTTTGGCTGCCCCATTTTGCTAAATAGTTTCCAATTTGCACCTTTTTGCTAATTAAATAATTAATTTATATTATTTATAAAAATTTGCCTATTTTATGATATTGTTTTAATTATTTTTAGACTAAAATGTTTATAATTAAAAGCGAGGTTGTAATGGACTAACGACAAATAATCTGACGTGGCACGGCGGCGAGGAGACTCTTTTACCGGATGAAGTGGCGGTGAATGTAGGAAAATGTGCTGTGAACATGTTACGGTATGATACGTCGTCGTTGTTTGAGGCTTTAGATTTGGAGGAAGATTGGGTTTCGTATATAAAGAGGGAGAGTGAAGATGAAGAGAAGGTGTGGGTCCCAGCATAACTGTGCATCACTGATTGTGCTTTGTTTGGTTTGGTTTCCACGTGAAAAACCAATCTTAACTTGTGTCCCGTTTTGATTTTTATTGGCGAAACTGACAACGTGTAGGACTTATCAAATTTTTAATTTTGATACTCGTGTCGTTTATGGGTTGTCTTTTGCCTCTTTTAAATTACACAATATATTTAATTTCACATTTATTCACGGAAGTATTTTCAAAATAATTTTCATTATAATTTTATTTTTTTTATCAGCTAATTTTTGGTATGCGGCTCATTTGGTTTTGCAACCCAAACACGGCGTTGTGTTCAGAATCAAGAATTTAATGTATAATAATTTGACATGAAATCAGATCCTCTAATTCAAATATCATATCTTATAACGTTATATATATATATATATATATATATTAAATTCTTAATTCTCAACACTTTAAACTTGATTGTAAATTGGTGGTCGGCAATTTCAATAGCTGTTCTCAAGGTTCTACAGATTTTCATGTCATTCTAAATAGTTGTAGAGTATAAATTTCACATTGCTCAAACTTTAAACTTTAAGATAATTTTTGTAAAGAGACAAATAAATTTTTATAGTACACAACCTTTTAAGGGTTTCAAAATTTTATGTTAACTCTCATTCTTTAAATTATATTTTTTCTTGTATTGTTTCATTGACTATAAATAAAATGATATAATCATATTTTCTTTAAAAAAATTAAATAATTTGGGTCTAATTTTTTTCTAACCCTGATGCAACTCTAACCGAGTTTACTTTTAAAGTAAATAAATATTAAACAATTTAGAGTTATTTAATTTAATACATACTAATGCTTATTAAAAGCCGCAAATATTAAATACTTTTTAAGTATACATATTACATAATTTGGAGTACTACTTAGATCACTAAGCCAATCTTTATTTTTATTTCTTTTTCGGTGAGCTATTTAATGCTTAATAAAATAACATAAATATTTCAAAAATCTTATTAAAGGACCGAAGTGTAATACAAAAGGAATAAAGGACTATTGTTAATTAAATAGAATAAAAAATAAAATTGCAAAGCCTGGAAACGAAGCGTTTAGATTTAGAAGAGCAGAAGATGCAGCTTCGTCGATCTTGCTTCTTCTTTCATCATTCGGCATCGCGTTAGGGTTTGCAGATTTTCAATTTCCCTTCTTTTCGTTACGTTTCTCGCTTGGAATCTCGCAATTCCTCTGTTGTTCCGTTTCCGCAACTCATCAATTCGAAAGATATCGCTTCACAAGGTAAAATATTTCGTTCCCTGAGCTACAATTTGATGGTGTTCCTTGTGTTACACCCTCGATTCCTCTTCATCAGTTTCATCGAAATTCGATTAAAAACAATTCCCATGCATCATTTAAATGTTGTCGAATATTATTACCTATGTGGAAAACTAATTGGAGTGTGAATTAATTTTTCTGTGCCTGTAACCTACATTGTGCGTTGTGACATGTGCATGTATTCAACAATTGTGATCCCTGTTTCTCATAACTGATGATCCTGTGTTGCGGCTGAGGCATGATTTTTGGTACTCTAATGATGGTAATTCTCAATGAAACTGAACTTTTGGTGAATTTGAATTTAGGAGGAAGAGCATGTAATAAAGGAAAAAATGGAGGTGGAGGTGCCAATCTCGCTTGATTCGAATAATCAACTTCAGCCAGAGACTGTAGTTTCAGTTCAAATTGGGGATCCTGGTGTTTCCTTATCTGTTGCAAATGCTGTTAACCCGCAGCAACCAGGTCAGTTTTCGAGCTTCATTACTATGTTTTATTTGGTGTTCAGTTGGGTTTTGACGCCTGTCGTTGTTGAGATGAGAATTTAAAGGTTTAATTGGTTGATGTCGTATATAGCTACAAAAAAACCGACCAGGCAGTGGGCTGCGTGGACTCGACAAGAGGAGGAAAGTTTCTTCACCGCATTACGACAAGTTGGGAAGGTATGTTTATCTTTCATGTCGTTACCTTTCTGTGTTTGTTTCTTATGGTATCATAATGATTGCTGATCGAAATATTCTTGAATATAGAATTTTGAGAAAATCACTTCCCGTGTACAAAGTAAAAACAAGGATCAGGTATCCGTTACAACTCCATGTGGGCTTTTAACCCTTGTCATTTTCCCATTCCCCCCTAAAATGATTATGTTTTAGTTTTTTGCAAATAATATCATGACTTGTTTTAGTTTTCTTACATTTTTTTTCCATGTGGGGGCTGGCTTGCAGGTCAGGCATTATTACTACCGACTTGTGAGACGGATGAACAAACTTCTTGGTCCAGGATTATGTTTGGATGCCAAAAACTCTAAAGATACTAATGCTGCAATGCTTCGCTGGTAACAATTTACTCAGAGTGGTTGTTAAAATGGGTTTATATACATGTAGGTGCGCGTGTGACTGCACGCATGTGTAAGATGTAGACTCGCTTTTTGTTCACCAAGTTAAAAAAATTATTTCTATAATGGTGCATTGGTTAAGAACTGAAATTTAGTCTATTTTGTTGTATACACGTAAGGAATCATGGAAAGAACAGGACATGTAAGGAAAATCATGGAAAGAACTGGTTGATAATGGGAGGAGAACATGTCCTTGTATAGAACTGGATGGATGCTTCAGATATCTAGCCTAGACCATAAGGGTAATCGTCTTTGGTAGTAAGAAAACATTAAGGGGTGAAATTCCTGACTAATATTCTTAAAGTACATAACATCCCCTGTTTAAATACCCTTTTTAATTTGAGGATAGACTGGACTGTTTAGTGACTTGGTAAATGACATTCGAATTTAAGACTGAGATTGACAGTGCATTTTATAATTTTATCGTAGTATGGTAATTTCTTGAATAAGAATAGGTGTATATCACTACTGTTATGGGAGTTTTTTGCATTGAAAGTTTCTCACTTTTACATGTGACACAGGTGGTCTTTATTAGAAAAGTATAGCTGCAAAGCCTCAAAGCTTCACCTGAAGCCCCGGAGATTTAAAATTTTTTTAGAAGCCTTGGTTAGTACAGGCTATTTATATTTGTTTGGGATTTTTTTTAATATCTTATGCATGTGCTGGAGCTGATCTACATTTTTCGTCACAAAGGAGCACCAATTATTGAAGGACCGGAAGAAGAATGTGAGGAAGCGACCCTTACAGGGGGGGAATTGTCTTCCTTCTGTGCCTACCACAGTCGCAAATCAAAGTAGAGCATCAGGAAATGATGCCTATGCAGTTAAACTGGTACTTGTTGACAGTCAAAATATTTTAAAATTGGGACCTTCTAAACCATCAACGAAGCGCAATGTAAACATGGGTGTTAACCGTACTAACACTAAGGGAGATTCGAATACCATGAAACCAACAAGGCAACGAAAGAAATCTGGTGATTGTTTTTCAATTCCCTTCAAGATCTCTTTTACCAGTTTTCTGCTTTGAACTAGTTTTTCCTTCATGATAATTGGATGATATACATTTAAAATTTAAAGTAAATTTGCTTTAGTCAAAGTTGTTGCTTCCTTTAAATTAAAAACTTTGTTCTCTTTATTTCTCAGGTACGATTTCAACGGCTGCTTATAGAAAATGGGAGAAGGCTGCAATTGCTGGTGTTTCTTTAGTTGCAGATGCTGCTGAGCATTTGGAGCGAGCTGCAACTGTTAAAGAAATTCAACAAGACCAGGAGAATCCAGGTAGCTACCACACTTGAAGTTTTATCCTATCCTTGCTTCCACAAGGGCTTTCTCGGATCTTCTGTAACTTCAACTGATTTTTCTATGTTCATTCCAGGAGAAAAATGTTCTGATCCTGCTGATTATATCCTGCCCTCTTTACCCACATGTCCACAAAATCAATTTGTTGATAACAATGTGAACAATATTATGAAACTTAAGCTCCAGTTATTTCCAATTGATGAACCTACTCGAAGAGCATTGGAAATGGTGAGTAGAAAAGAAAACCAACAAGCATCTTACTTTAGAAATGTAAAAGTGCTTTTGGAAACTATCATATCTTTATCTTTTTTCCCACTCTCAGGATAAGCATAATCCACACCTGGAGCTTACACTTAGTACTCGAAAGAAGATATCATCAATTTTAGAACATCTAAACCGTAAATGGGGTCATTCAAGCATAGCAGCTGGAGAAGTAATGCTTTTTCCTTATGGTATTCAAAGGGAAAGCTTGGTTAATTGTCCGAGATGGACCCAGGAATCTACTCTTAGTGCAGCAGATATATATGCAATGATTGGAAGTCCACCCATCTTCCGTTTAAGGTACCTCTTTTATCTTGCCTGTCTTGGTTTATTGTTATATGTGAAGTAACTAGACAGTGACATGTAAGAAAACTATTTAAGTGTGATGTTCTTGATAATTGCTTAGATAAAAGAACCTGTGAAAATTTATTCACTTCATCACTGATTAATTGGTTAATTCATAATCATGCTTTCTGTGAAATGTTGAATTGATGAGGGAAAAGTAAACAAAATGGTTTTTAGATACTGAGTTATATAAACCAGAAAAATGTTTCAGGGATTCTATACACAATAAATGCTTTAAATGTAAAGCCATCTGGGCTACTTTACCTTCTTTATTCTTATAGTTGAAGTAATTAGACTGACATGTAAGAAAACTATTTAAGTGTGATGTTCTTAATAATTGCTTAGATAAAAGAACATGTGAAAATTCATTCACTTCATCACTGATTAATTGGTTAATTCATAAACATGCTTTCTGTGAAATGTTGAATTGATGAGGGAAAAGTAAACAAAATGGTTTTTAGATACTGACTTATATAAACCAGCAAAATGTTTCAGGGATTCTATACATACAAGAAATACTTTAAATGGAAAGCCATGTGGGTTACTTTACCTTCGTTATTGAAGATATTTTAAGTATTTGAGTGTTTGTCCTTAATTGTCTGTTATACAAAGATAGTAAATTAACTCATTGATGGAATTTGGTGAACATGTCAAGAAAAGTAAACAGGATAATAAATATGGAATAGAATTCATTTTTACTATATCTACATTGTAATGATCATATTTGCTTATCTTTGTGAAGGTATGGTTGGTTCTCCAATACTGAGCTTGGGTTATTAAATATGCAAGTGCCTGTAGCATCTGGCTCCATGCTCAGACAATACAAAAGTACCGTGGACAATGCTAAGGATCAGATTGTGAATTCAGTTTCATTTCCTACACCATTGACTAATACTCATTCCATGGAGCTCTCTGAAGATTGCAGAACATCCATGAACAGAAACCATACTCTTATCACTGCTTCAACTGATTTGTCTAATGCTAGAGGCAACAGTGTTTACCTGAATACAAGCACTGAGGAATCTCGTGATCCTACAGCTAATACACTGTGGCATGGAGAAGATGTTAGGGATGGAGCTGTGACTACACAGTTGGAAGACATGGTAATTGTCATCCTCTCTATTTTTGTTGCTTTTATTAGCCCTATAGTTATACTTTAGGCTTTCATCTTGTGTCATAGGATCTTGAAGTGTTACCTTATTGTACTTTGTTGGCTCATGGTATAAATTTTCTCATTTGTTGAATTCTTTTGATCTTGGGCATATCTCCCCTCCTTTTTTAGGTTGTTATGTTCCAATTACACACTACATGGTTTGAGTGGTATACATTAACCAGACTTTTTATTTGGATAGTTAGTTGCATCATGTATCATTATCAGCATCCGTAACTTTTTTTAAGTTCTTTGTATGTATTCAGGATGAGTTGAAATTAAGCAGTGGAGCAGGACTGTCAGCTGGAGAGTGGGCTGATAGCCTTACCAACATTAGTGTGGGGGATCTACTTTCAGGAGTGTCCCAGGATCTTGATAACTGCATCAATCCTCCTATTGCAGAGAATTGTCATGATATTCAGCAAATTCCTTTTAGTAGTGATTCTTTTGATGCTGCTATTGCTGCTCACATATCTAGACACCAAGACAGGATGGGACAATCATCTCTGGCATCCCATATTTCTTCCATCTGGGATGCCGAAGAAACTTGTGATGCCTTTTTATTTAAAAAAGATCCTATTCTTCGTGAAGATCATCCTTGTTTATCTCCAGTTGCTTCTTTAGAGTCTGAGAAAAAGGCTACTAAAAGAAGCTTTGACAAATTGGACGAGGTAGTATATCTTAATTGTTATTACTAGACATTGCTTGTGAAGTGAAACAAGGTTTAATTTTCAGAGTATTTATTGCAGCTGTCACCTGAAAGAGAGAG
The DNA here is from genome assembly GCA_013407115.1 of Glycine latifolia. Taxonomy (NCBI): domain Eukaryota; kingdom Viridiplantae; phylum Streptophyta; class Magnoliopsida; order Fabales; family Fabaceae; genus Glycine; species Glycine latifolia. The sequence goes on from CM023948.1 coordinate 36,938,173, forward strand.
GCTTGTGGATGATTGTGCTCAAACAGACCCTATGCCAATGGACAGTTCCGAGTCTGATGCAGATATCCAGGAGCATTTAGGAAAGGATTTTAGTGCGCTAGCAGATATGTATTGGGTATTTTTCTTTCTATACAATAATTTTTTCCTTCAGAGTCCATGGCTTCTTTACAGTTGTTTAGGTTCACTTACGGACATTTAGTAGGATGCTTACCTCAGGAAGTCATTACAAACATGTTTACATTCGGTCACTCTGAACTATCAAACAAAATAATAAATCCGAGCTCCAAAAAAATTTTGAACTGTTGAATTCATTAGAAAGATTGAACTACTATTTTTTTATTTTGTAATATATATATGTACATACACAATGCATCTGACTTTATTTCCTACTGTCTTTCAATTCTATCATGTTGCAGCCTGATTCCTTGGGACCTTTGGATTTGGATATATCATCATCAACTAAATACCATAGCGAAGATCTAATTTTTAGTGATAGTCTTAGTGGACTGAATCGCTTGATAGCCAGCAGCCTGGATGCATTCCAGAATTGTTCCTTTTTTGGGTTTGACAAGAAGGAAGCACCATCAACAGTTGAGGCTCGAGAATCTGCTGCCCTTTCAGATTTTAAAATTGGAAGTGGTATCTGAGACTCGTCATGATCGGATCTTGGCAATGGTTTTCCATTTCTTGCAGGAACACAATTGAAGTTTGTTAAGAATTAACATTTTTCCTTATACTGACTGGAGGTGTGCATGCTAAAGAATTGGATTGAGCAGCCACTTCCCACTCTTCCTGTATATGTTTCTCTAATCTGCATCTCTTTCCTTTTGTACAAAAAAAAAATGATCATGGAAGGATCGATCTCCTGTATAAATATTCCTTTTTTTAGGTGAACATATATCTTTCTTTATTCTCTGCTTCTGGATGTTGTATTTTAAGAAGACCGTCTTGCAACTCCGTGGCACACTTGTTTTCTAAGCTAATGGACCCAACTCCCCTGTCTTTAAATTATGCAAGCTAAATATCTAATGGACAAAAACGTTCAGTTATATGCTGACTTTTTTCCTATTCTTTCTTTTAAAGTGATAACTTGTGGGAGAGATAACCTGGCCCCAATGTTATGAAACCCGGTCAGAGATAACTTAGGAAGTTAGAAGCTTCTTGTTGATGATGAGAAATTCAAGTGTTGCTTTTCGACAACAGGATCAGTAAATTTCCTGTAACATGACAAAAATAATTTTGAAGAATGATAAACCTCATTTCTGTAACATTGTATTTAAATAAATAAACTTTAACCTAATTTTAGTGGAGTAAGTAGAATTCTGATTGAGACTGAATAGGTAAGTTTCCCTTCCTGTCTCAAGCTTAACAAATGCATACAAACCATCAAGACTTCCTATCATCTTGCTCACTTCTTTTCTACTCTTGCCTCTCAGTAATGGTGGGAAAAAGAATCAACAATGATGAAGAACTGTTTGCTACTTCCTATTTACTACTAATGACATTACTATGATATTATATTTCATTCGTCAAAATATCAAAATTCCGCTCTGTCATCCATCGTCAACCACTTGAAAAAAATGCAAAACTTGTTAAAAATTCAACATGACACAAAATAGATCATGGAGAGAGCATGTAAGCAATTACAACTTCAAACAACTTAATACTGTCAGCCAAAGTCCCAAAACAATGCAGAGAAAACTTGAAAAATAAAAAACTATAAAAAAAATGAAGAACCAAAACCTTAGCTGTTTCTTGCTTAATTTTCCCTAGACCGAAATTCTAATCTCATAGTCTCCCAAGTATCATTCACAGCTTTCTAATAGCCACAACCTTGACCTTTGAACTCATCCAATGGCTTCCAAATTATCCTAATCCTCTAATTACATCAATTTTCACCATAAATTAACAAAAAATATTCTTGAATGCAACCAATTAAATCCTAAAACTTTCATTGTCCTATATAAAGTATGTGCAAAAGTAGGAAACTCACCGGAAATGGGACTCAGGTGTGGTGGCAGCTGACAAGTCACATACTTCGTGCGGTGGCATGACGAGCTTGGGGTGCGGTGACGTGACAACTTGCACTGTGGTGAGTTGGTGCGACGATGAGCATGAAGATGAAGAGAAGAGAAGAGTGTGGCCGTGAAGATGAAGAGAAGGGTTGAGAGTGAAGATGAGCATGATGAAGAGAAGTGATTGAGATTTTTTCGGGTTGATTCAAAACGATATTATTTCGAGTGTTGTTGTTTTTTAATGTGAAGAACTCAGTTTAGGTTTTAAAAACCTGATGTGTCGTTAGATTTACTCAAAATCGACAAGGTTTGATTGGGTCATTCCGGCCAGATGCATGGTCGATCCAATAGCCAAATTGACCCGATTATGTCACAAAATGTTTGTTGGACCGATTTGACCAGCTTAGCCAAACTGAGTTTTTCAACTATACTTGGGCCAGATACGTAAACAATGCATTATCTGATATAAAGAGCAATCAATTCTGTCTTGGAACAAATTGTGTTTCATTTTGAATTTGCTTGAGGTTTTAAATGATGAGGGAAAAAATGACCTTACGGATATAGTTTGTTCAGTTCATATAAAATTCGAGATATATGGTAGCACAGTAACTTTCGTCCCCTTACAGCTTGTTTTTAGATACTATTGAGGGCAAAGAATAATCTGACGCACAAAGTGAACTCCAATGCTTGTCTAAGACCATGAACCAACATTGATGTTATTAGACTCTATTCCTAATCCTAATTCCTAGTTAGAAATTAACACGCTTCAATGTAAATTTTCTATTCCCTTGCCGTAGAAAAGTTATCCATATCCATATCAATATATAATTACATTTTAATATGATTTCATGTAACGTGTGAGATGGATAATGCCCGATTATTTAAATATTAATATGTGAACTTTCAACTTTGGTATATATTTACCCATGTTTTTTTGGATAAAGAATGAAATAGAAAAGAAATAAAAAAGAGGGATAGGTGTAAAAAGGAAAGCCCTTAAAAAAAAGGTTTAAAAAGGAAATAAATCAGAAATGATGTGTTATTTCGATGAATAAAAATAGGTAGACAAAATATAAAAAAAAAAATCTCCATTTGCTTGGAGGAATGAAAATATTTGTAAAAATACTAAAATAGTTCCAAAAAGTTTATTTTTTTACCCCAAAAATTTTAATTTTATATTATAAAAACTATTTGATTTTTTAAAATTAAAAAATTACATTTTTAATAGCCATCAAATTAATCATGATAAAAAGGTAATTTATATTACAATTAATTCTATTACTATTAAAAAAGATAACATGTGCAATCAATAAGATAATTGTATCATAATTACATAATTAAAAGCAAAAATAAAAATATAATGAAAATGCGATTATATCGTGTGTTTAGATATATAGTTTTAACAAAAAAAAGTACATAATAAAAACGCAATTTTGTTGTGTACGAAGACAAAAGGGAATCATAATTTTGTAAATTAAAAAAAGTGTTTCCATGACGTGTAGGAAAACATGAAGGAAACAAGAGTATTTTTTTGTGCGTTTTAAAAAAAGTAAAGATTACCAAAAGTTGTTAACACAAATAATTCCAAACTTAGGTTCATTAATCTAAGGTTTGAGATTTGATTCTCAACTTGAATATGAAGTGAGAATTGAATAAACTATTTTACCTAAAAATCGACTTGGTGGAAGAAAGATTACATCACCTAGTTATACCAAAAAATAAAAATAAAGGATTGGAAGAGTATTAATGGTGGTACAATTGTACAAATACCAGTCCCCTTTAACAAAGTTTGTAAATGCAAGATTTTATATTGGGATAAATATTTTGAAAATACAAACTTCAGTCGGAGATCGAAGTCACGTCTATTATTCAAATAAGATATCCAGTGTATATAATTTTCGTATCGACAAAATCATTTGCCCGATAACGAGCTCGACAATTTTTTTAATTAATTAAATTATTTTCTCTTTTAAAAGTTATCAATCCAGTCATTCTTACCAACGTTATGCTCACATCAATTTGTATATAAAAAATATGTAAAAAAATATAATTTATCGGTCAACCAGACTGGGATTCACAAAAAAAAAGAGAAAAAAAATAATACCCAGTCCTTTCAGAAAATCATGCTAAAGACAAAGTGAGATAACATTGGTAGCAACAAAAAACGAAATTAAACCACATAAAAGGCAGTGTGTAGCTCGGTAATAATGTGACAGCTTTCTTCATGTGGCCTTTACCATCTATGCATAATCATGCAGACACAGATAATTAACAAAATTCTGTCCCTTCAAATGGCTATTTTCCCTTTAAAGGTATTTAAGCTCTTATCCAAAAGAAAACATGGGGAGAAGGGAATTTAATCTCACACTAAGTACAACCCTCTCTTGTTGGAGCACATCTCAGACCAAACATGCTGAGAAGGAACATAGACAGCAGGACTAACTTTTTATCCAATTCATTTAAGTTTACACTTTAATTATTTTCCTCTATGGAGAAACATGCCTACTATTTTAGATAGAGAAGTGTTAACACACCTTTTAACACACTTTTTACTATTGGTCAAAATTTGTTGAAAATCATAAAATTATGAGGGTTCCACTTGTTTAATAAACCTCACCATTTTATAATTTTCAATAAACGTTGATCAATAAAAGATTGCGTGTTGCTAGCAGCCTAGCACTCCTCTTTTACATATATGATGGCAACAACTGATTGTGCCAAACAAAAAAATTCATAATTGTAGCAGGAAGCTACAAGGATATTTGTCAAAAGGGTGGACAAAGACAATGAGAGGCCAGCTCCTTTGAGGAGGTTAGTAATGCTAATAACCATTCAAAACTGGTATTTCAGCTCCATATTGTCATTATGAAAGAAACTTGGATGAGGAGGGCAAATGAATCATTCTTTGATTAAAATGTCATTCTCTCCCATTATTTATTCCTAGACTTTGAAGAAGCCCATTTGAAGTAACCGCAGTTTGCTTCCAGATTAGATGCAGGGCCCTGTAAATGGAAAAACACGTTAACATTCTGCATGAGGCGAGTGCATGAGGCGAGTGATGCATGAATTCCGAAACGACAGACCAAAGGAAGACAAGATGTAAAACAGAATACGATCTAACCTATCAAAAGTGGTGGCTATAACCTATAATATAACTCATGCAGACGCATGACAAGCTCTAGTAAGATAGCTTATAAAACCCAATCCCCAACCTTAAAACACATGCAGGTTATTACTTTTCTTCGGTGTTACAATATATGGTGCAAGTTTGCTAGTTCTTCCAAGACAAACCATACTTTGATCCTCAAAAGAAAGACTATCAATTTAGCACCTACAACTGAATTGCCGTATAGTGGTAAACTCTAGTGAGTTTACAAATCAAGTTTACCAACCCTCTATGAACTTACAGAAACTCGAGTTTGACAAGCTTACAAAACTAGAGATCAACATTATTTAATGAGTGACTAAATTCCTTTGATGGGCAAATGGATCAAGTCCTCACAAAACTATAGTGTAGTGCAGAAGGATAATTTTGAAGTTACTTAGAAGCACAATGCCCAAAACCACTCAATGGAAACAGATTACCTCAGCGCGGGCACAAACATAGAATCTGCGGCCAAAATTAGGTCCTTGTTTCTTCACCACCCGAGCAATACAAGGTTCCTTATGGCCCTTGCAAATAGGTATACTGTTCTGCATCAAGTGTTGTATTCGTTGCCACTCTAGTGAAGCCACATTACATTTTTCTTCTTTTGTGGAACTACCATTTGGTTCAGCTAAATCTGGATCACATGTATCAGTATCCAACTCATATTGCTTGGGACTGCTATTATGAGCACATACTGTTGGAGTTTCCTGTAAACGAGGGCTTGGTTGAGAGGGTTCTGCCTGATTATTATTTGAGTAATCAGTACATGAGTCATTTACTTCTTTTATGGAACTACCTTTGTCAAGATTTGTACTTTTCTGAAAAAATGACCGAAGTGAGAGCTGGGACCATTGACCATTTCTAGGTTTTTTGTTGGATTTGTTACATTGCCTGGTTGTTGATTTTTTATTTTCACTTCCTGATTTAGAAACAGACTCCTGAGTAGAACCTCCAGAAAGTTTGTTTGGTTTCAAAATGCTACTAACTTCAGAATCCTGGCTTGGAGGAAAATGACATTCATTTGGACTTCTTGTGGATGAACCAGCTCTGTTCACTGGTTCTTCTCTCTCACAAGTACTATCCATTGCAATGTCTTCTTGTGCCATCTCACATGATTTCATTAGTTCAGAAACTTGTCTTTTCATCAACACTGACACTGCAAGAAAAGGTTCAGAAACAAAGACACATTAACAATAACCTCATATGAAAAGAGAATCTCATCCAAAGAAGAAACAATGTTTTGTACCTAGAGTTTGCTGTATGCCGTGAACCATGGGAACATATCTAGCAGATAAGGAAGGAGTACTGTGCAGAGAGACATCAGGAATTTCATGTAAAGACATTAAAACTGGAGCATGATCAGATCCTTCCAGTTTAATGCTATGCCCTCCCTTCCACCTATGGGCACTGAGCAGATCAGGAATTCAGTTAAAACCTACATTTTTAACCTCGAGGAAGACATGCAGCATTGAACCATTTGACACAGTAGTGGTGAAGAACCACACTAGAAGTGAAAAAAAAACAATTTCTAAAAGTAGGCATACGGTTTTTGCAAATTTCATGTGCAATGTAAGATGATGTAATAGCTTAGTGTCACCGAGTATCTAAAATTTACATTATAAAAATAACCGTTTAGTGTCAAAGACAAAATAGCTTAGGACTCCACATATAATGCTTGTATCTTACCTCAGTGTGCTTTCTGGCTTACACCGTTTATACTGTGTCAGAATATCACATTCCTTGACATGGCATCTTATAAAACTATGGCATTGCAGGTCATCCAATTCATGTAAGCATGAACCAGCAAACAGAATATGGTCAATTCTACTCCCAAAGTTAAATACTTCAGCACCTGTATTTTGTGACCAACAGGTGTATGCTTCCCTTCTGCATACAATCTCAAAATATATAAATATGATTTAGCAAGATTAATACTGATCATATTGAAGGCATGACCACAAAATATGGAAAACAAAATGTAAAATTAGAAGAAACAAGAAGGGAAAATATGGAGATATATAGTTCATGCACAGAGAAATGTATCTGACATACAGACTAAAAATAAGATTTAAAGTAGATATATAGTTAATTACAGTTAAACAAAACATTTTCATAATTCGAATTTGGAAAATTGAAAAGGTGACTTCAATTTGAAAGCAACATAATCCCATATAAACTATAAAGATGACAAGATAAAAAGATTTATAAAAAAGATACAATTAAAACATTATCCAATCTCCATTTTCTGGCAAGGCAATGTTCATCAGGTATCAAGAATTAAATTTCCAATCAATATCTGATATTTAACAAAACTGGTAACTCCAAGATCCTTGCCTATCAGGATGTTTTTCCCTGAAGACATCAGAAAATCGACCCCCATTTTCTATTAACATTGATTTGAACCATTTCCTAAACCTACACATGAATTCAGACAAAAAAGTTAAGATAATTATCAGCATATTAGATTAGACATTAAAAATACTTCATAGAATTCTGGCAGTAAGCTCACTCGTTATTTTCAAAATCAGGTCCTGCATCACATCGATCAATTGCAAATGGTGCAATATTGAGATCACCAACAACAAATATTCTCCTTCCTTGATGCAGGAGAGACTCCCATCTTTTCTATTAAAGAGACTATCAACATCAATCAAACAGAAAACAAAAGAAATATGAAAATTTTCAGCTCTATACAAGAAAACAGAGTAAAAACTGCACACAAACTATGATATTCATGTCCCAGTTATTAAAAAGTTTTTTTTTATCAGTCAATGTTAGTTGTTAGTTTTTGCTAGAATGTTAGTGGGGAGATTCGAACGCCCGACCTCTAAACATATTGAGATGGACAAGCAGTTTTCAGGTCACATTTTCTTAGCAATGATACAATTGGATGAAGCAATTCAAACTTTTCAAACATAATCAACATTAACAACTTCAGAGAATCTCAAACTCTAGCTCCAAATTATCAACTTGTCTAGTTGTCTTATAATTAGTATAGTTATCCAATAACACACAATTGAAGCATAAAATACTACCAAAATCCAAATAAGAACAAAAGCCACCGTTTGAAGCATGGAAAAAATTCTGCAAAGCAATGACTTTTGGATTTAGTCATCATTCACTGATTCCATTAACATATAAACATTTCAATACCTGTAATATCCTGTAAAATTTTTGTTTAAACTGAATCCTTTCTGTGTCATCACCTCCAGCTCGGGGCCCATACAAATTGAAAAGAACTAAACAAATTCAAACACAAGTACATAACTATGTCAAAACAACTATAAATTTCTTCTTTTTCAAAAAGGAAAAAAAATATAATGAAGATGATTAGATTAATGCCTTAAAAATATATACATCATTCTTTCTAGTCTCACTCATGTACACCCCTTCACACAACACCTGGAGAATGGAACTTGGTAAACAAAGGAGCCAACTTTCAAAAATTTCCCCCCCTCTTATACTAAATAAGGCATATTCAGAGAATACTCACCAAAGTGAGAGTGATCAGTGATTATGCAGCGTCCCTCACTATCAAGACTTAGAAGCTCATCTTTTGAAAATTCCTCAAGATCTTCCATCAAGAATGGCAATTTATCGTTGCTAGTTTGAGAGTTTCCCAAAAGACCAGTAAACCCTTCCTCTGCTGCCAGTGGCAACGCCACTTCATTACTGGAAAATGCAGACTTTACACGACAAAATGTAATGACACCTGCACACTCAACACAATTTATTGCCTAAGAAGCATGAATGAGACACTCTAACACACTATTTTAAGCATCTTTTTTAATGATTTAATTACTCATTTGGTCCTTCTAACTTTACAATCTTTAAATTCTTACATCTAAAATCTACTTGTTTTAGTCCCTTCACAGCCACTTTTTAATCCATTTTAGTTCCTGCCGTCAAGAATTATAGGGACTAAAACACATTAAGAAATGTATGCATAGAGACTAAAACTAGTTAAAAAAATGTGTGGGGACTAAAATGAGTTGTTTATAGGTGTAGCCCCATACAAACTAAAAGATAAAGATTGTATATTTATCGAGATCAAATGAGTAATTAAATCTTTTTTTTTTTTACCAAGATAGTCTAGTTCAATTGGTCGAGCAGAGTGGTAAGTTATTCTAAATCTCCCTAGTATATGTCTTCTTAGTAAAAATTTAATAGAAACTGCATCCCAGTTCTTATTTAACGAGTCTCACTCATATTTCGTAGTTTCTAATAAATTTTAACCATTAAGAAAGAGGGGTGGGTTACCCGAATAGCCGGTTCGGCCCTTCTGGGAGGTGCGGGTGCATGAAAAGAACGATTCGTATCCGTCGGCCATGACCAAATCCGCTGTGAGTTCCTGCCTCCGCAGTTTCGTTTCCTGAAGGAAAAGCATTGGTGAATAGAATGAGAAATTGAGAATAAAACGAAAAAACGAAGAATTGGGAAAGCACCTGAAAACAAATGATGTCGGCGTCGAATGAATTTAGCAGATTCCGGAGAGACCCGAACTGCGCTATGCGCTGTCTCAGACCGTTCACGTTGTAGCTCACTATCTTCATTTCTATTCTATTTTAAGCTCCTTGTAACTTGGAAGAACCCTCCTCTCGTGCTTGTAGTTGTAATTATTCCCGTTCCGTTGAAACAAATTGCAGAAGCAGTTTATTCTTTTACCGTGAAAATTACAAAAATAATTTAATTCCAAATATTTTGATACTATGTTTTTTTTTCTTGAGTAAGATAACACAGTGTCGCTGGAAAATTTTATATACAGAATAAATTCGAACACAATTTTTTCGTTAATTAAATTATTTTTCTTATCTTTTTTAATATTTAATGCACCGATAATAATTATAGTTCATAAGTAAAAGGGAATTTTTATAAATTAAAAAGTGATTTTAATATAAGTATAAATTCAAATGTTAATCTTATTTCTTGATTTGTAGATTGTAGTATCTACAACGGATGGAGAGCGTATTAAATAAAAAAAACTTATAAAGACTGAGGAAAGAAAAAAAATGTACTATAATTAGTTAGTATAATAATTCTATAATTTAAATTAAAATAACCGCAGAAATTAAAACGAGAATTATGTTTAATTGTAAATATTTTTATTAATCTTTGCTATCATGTTTTAGTCAAGAAATATATTAAAAAAATTAGCTACATATTAACTACATTATTAGCAAAGTAAAGCTTGTAAAATAAATATCAAAACAAAAACATGCAATATGTCGTTTGTAAAAATTTATTGAACTCTAGAAATTATTTATAAAAAAGTGAGAAAAGACAAATTTAAAATTTAAAAACATGTTAAAAAATCAAACACAATTATGACATTATTAAGCCACCACTTATTTTTCGGTTGGGTTTAAATAAACACAAGTATATGCAGAGACTCGTCACGATGGTTTATGGGATCTATTAATTATACTGAAAATCTAATAATGTCTTTATATGACGCTCCTGTTATTCAATTTCGCGAGAAAACTCATGTTCCTGAATGCATATGCATACTCCTATACTTTTCAGAAATGAATTTCCCATAATAAGAAAGCCTTGATGTATTGTACATGAGGCTAGAACAGAATATGCATGAAAAATGCATCATTCGTCCTAGCCACTTCTCGCTTCAATTGCTATTACAAATAAAAACCTATCATATCATTCTCAGCAATAGCACATACCCACGAGTGACCTCCAATGCAAATCATCAGAGACATCAAGTCATCACTCCACAATCACATCTCTGCCGCCAATGAACAGATGGGCTTGAAACATTTGAGAACCCATGCTTTGCAGTTCTTAGAAGTCTACGAAGCTCTGGTAGGCTTATTTTTCCATCTTTGTCAATATCAGCTTCCTCTCAAGCATGTATGCTGAAAAGCCAAAAAGGAATATTAGCTGCAGTAACTATGTATGTAAATTATTTTTAACTTTTATTTTTACCTATATGCACAGTTCAAACTGAGTAGCAGATATTCTAGCAAGGCACTTACAACTGTCCCCCTAAATGGTAAACTTACGGATGCAAATATAGGTAAGTAAACTACAAGACAACAATTTCTAATCATTTAGAGAATTTTTCATATAGTGTGTTTAGATCGAGCTTGTGAGACCAACCATTCTAAGTTTTTCCGTAGTAATATAGCCATATCTTTATCTATGTCAAATTTCTCAAAAGCAGCCTGTGACAGTTGCTGCCACTTGTCAGAGTCTTCCTCCAATTGATGCACGTGTAATGTAGCCGCTACAAACTCCCGGAAATCCTCTAGGCAGCCATCAGTGTTGCTGTCTATCTGCAAATACTCGAGATTATTTTTGCAAGCCCAAAAGTACTAGAACCAAACAACATTAGTGGAAAAGAGTGATTTTGGGAGACCACATAAATTGTCGTAGCAGTAAAGCAATATTATCAATCACCAAATTTCATGCCTAACAAATTTTAGACATTGAATATAGGCTGAGAAGCAGCAAACCAAACAATGTGTGTTTCTTGTAAAAGATCAATCATACTAACCGCTTGCAATATCTCTAGTACACGTGATTCTTTCAATTTCCAAGGAAGATCTTTTGCAAGATCCTGCACAAAATCTTCCCTTTAGACTAAAGTAGGGAAATTGATATTTAAGGGAATAATTTGCTCGCCACTAAATACCAATAAGTAAGCGATGTATATAGATTTAGTGGAGAAGAATTCTGAAGTAAATATTTGTTTGTGTTATTTTTTTTTTGATATAGATTGATGAAATGTATGTTTTAGAATAGAATAGAAAAAAATTATAAGTTTGATGAAAGATTAGATCCATTATTATGTCTTGTCTATTTTTAATTATTTTTTTTTTCATTTTTTTCTTTCTTTTCATCTTTATTTTATTTTATCTTATTTTCTTTTTTGTTTTATTTCTCATTTTTTAAATATCTTTTTTTTCAATTTTCTCATATCTATCATTTGATTCATTTATCATCGATCTCAATTAACTTAGGTTAAATATGTTGTTGTTGATGTTGATATTAATTATTTTTTCTTTGGATATCATTCTACATGGAAAAATTTCGATGATTGTTTTATTGGATATCGTAAATGGAACCATTTTGAGTTTCAGTGACTCCAATCTAACAAAGCGGGGAGGTTAAATTTCCATTGCCGCGAAATTTGATAGCTCCTACACAATTAGAGTGAAATGAAGACATATTTTAATGGATATGTTGAAATGCAAGACTGAGTATTTACAAAATAATGCAGACATCTTATGAACATTGTGAAAATAAAAAGAAAATACACAATAAAGTCATTTAGTATTATATCAAAGATTAAAGAAGAGAGTGTCAATATCTTTAGAGAACTTGCAACCAACTTACGACGACCGAACAATCTATACTACCAATACAGGTGCGGTCAATATTTACTTCTTCAAGACATGAAAGATCACACGTGGAAGAGAGTGAGTTGATGATAAGTGTAAGTGACTAAGTGAGGCTATATATCGTTGAATGTGATGAAACAATATTTGGAGTAGAAAGTACAATCTTGGGTTGATACGTGAACGGGTGGATGATATCTTCCATTTCCAAAGTGGAAATATTAGCATGAGATATGCAGAGGACTTTTGGACCACTGTGGAAAGAGTAAAATTTAAGAACCAAAGCATTCAACAAGTTACAAGTCGAAAATGGCTCAGCGCAGCCGTTTTCATCAATTGTTGTAAAACCAACATTCTGGATATGCAAGCTTTTCAATTTTGGTAAACGCATAAATTTTGGTAATTTCAAGTGAGGGTTAGCAAAACCAACGGAAAGCTTAAGAAATGTCAGAGTCTGAATGGAAAAAATGAGAGTAACTGATTAATGTCATATATTAATTAATTAAATAATTAGTATAATTTAATCAGGGTACACTATTTATTAAATTAACTCGAGGGTTTCTAATGACTTATTTTCCTTCTGTATAAGTAGAGGTGAGAAAAAATATTTAATATTTTAATAAAGTGACAATGTTTCATTTGTTGTGTACAACAACTTTTTATCTGATTGTGTTCACCCAAGAGTTTCTCTTTTATCTCTTATCTTCCTATATTAAATAATAATAATAATAATAGATAAATAAATAATAGTAAGAATAAAATAATAAAAAAAAGTAATAACAATAATAATATTAATAATAAATATTAACAAAAATGTATTTTTATTTAATATTAATAATTTTCTAAATCAAATAACTTTAATTTAAATTTTTCATTTTTTTTTCACTTCAAACAAACTTTTCACTTACTTTTTATTCTCTTTCATTTATTTTCATTTTTTATTTAGTTTTACCAAGCACGCCCTTCCCTCAACACTCTTTATACTTATGTATAAGAAAAATAATAAATATTTTGGGAAAAATCAATAAGAAAAATAGGATATTAAGTTAATATTTATTTAATTTATTTATAGCAATGGATATATTTTTAATTTACATAAAAAATTGATAGTAAATATTTTTATAAAATTCATTATTTATTAAAAAATAAATGTTTAAATTATTATGAAAAGAAATTCCAATTTCCCGTTATACATTTCTGAATCCGTCATTATCGTTAATGTTAGCTCAATCAATCCAAATATAGTAACTTGTCCTTCATCTTCTAGAATTTGAGAGTTGCATCACATGTTCACATTAATTAGCCCACGATGGGAGAGTTAGGTAGAGTGAACGGTTGAGATTCGAGCAATGTAGATGTCTACAATTTCCATCATATATGTTTCTAAGATTAAATATTTTTTAAATTAATATTTTAATACTGGTGATAAAATTCATGGGGCATATTTTACATATATAAAACATATGTTGACTTCCGGACGACTATTTTTTATAATATTTTATAAATTAATATGAGATTTTTTTAAAGTATTTTACTTTTAAAAGGTCACTTCTTTTATAATTATTTCAAGTTAAATACACTCTAAAGTTCTTTAATAATAAATTAAAAAAACTAAATCATCTTATTAATATATATAATATCAATTAATTATTTTTCTAGGTTATTCTCATCTATACAAATTTATACCTCCATAACGAGTTTTCAAAAACTAGTGATTGGCACCTGCAAGATTAATAATCAAATATTAAACAAAAACTTCTTATAGTTCACGGTAATATTTTTATTTTGGTAAAAACATGGTACTAATTTGCTAAGGGTGAATGTCTTAATCAGATTATTATATTATGTTTTCCTTATATTTATTTTTTAAATGTGAGAAAATTTCTTTTTACAATAATTATATTCGTTCACTGAATGACTGTAATGATATCCACGACCTCTTTAAGCCATGACATAATAGGCATATAAATTATTTAAAGTAAAATAATAAACATTTAACTCAGTTAATATTAACTTGGAATTAGTACATTTAAAATAATATTAAAATTATAAAATATAACTTACATTTGGTAAAATGTTCAATAATAGACGGATAAGCAATTTTTTTTTCTGACATGATAATACTTTTCATTTAAGCTCAGTTCCGCCCATAATTGGTTTTGTGCATAAACAGTTTTAATAGTTACCTCTTCTCTATCAAACGGACACTTAAAGATATGTCGACAACCGAGGTATATTAAAAAATGTTTTATTAGTTTATTACCATCTTTTCTTTATAAAGGCACAAAAATACTTTCAAATTCGTTGTTATGTCAAATATTAACTTAAAAACATTAAAGGTTTGGTACGCTTACAAATGCTTCTACGCGTGACATTTTACAAATGTATCACAAAAATTAGGTGCAAATATAAGAATTTGTCTGTATAAAAAAAATATAAGAATTTGTATTTTTTTTAAAATCCTTTAAACCTAAGCACTTTTGGCTGTAATGGTAGAGCATATATGCAGCCAATAATTAAGACAGTGCCACTTATTTTCATTTATATGTAGAGGCAAATATAAGGTACACATAGATCAGTTAGCTAGCGAAAACACAGCACAACACATGATATCCCCACAAAGGATAAACCACAAGACGTACAAAAGCACAAAGGTAAGGATTATTATTAATTCATGGCCCTTAAAAAATACTAAAAACACCAAGGGGGCATGCAAATAATACATATGTAATTATTATTAATCAAGCAAGAATCTCCTTCAAAGGCTTGGCCTCAAGTTTTGCCTTCTGATCAAGTTCTTGCAAATGCTTTTCATTCTCAAGGTCCTGCAAATGCTTTTCCTTAGCCAGCTTCTTCATCCTTGCAATCTCAAGGTCCTTGCTCATCTTCCTCCTGTACATTTCAGCAAAAGTGATTGGTTCCTCCATCACAGGCTTCTCTCCCTCTCTTATCATCAGAGGGTAAACAGTTGCATTTGGTGCTGGGTTTTGAAACGTGGCTATGGACAAACGGCTATGGTTTGAGTTCACCACCGCTTGATGATCAGCATTCTTGAACCTTCCATTGCTCAGATACTGCATTCATGCACCCACCACACAAAAAATGAACAAATTATGAAAAACAAAGTACACGGTCAAACCAATAGACTTACTGCTTGATAAAAATAAAATAAATCAAATACTAAGCTGGTCTTTCTAAAAGCTTCTAGAACTTCCCTTCACATCTCAATATTTTTATTTTAACTAACTAATAAAAACATATCATTCGCTGATATATATAGTTATTAATATTACTGATAAAAAAACATATAGGTATTATTTTTTACTTTTTAATAGTAGTTTGTAATAAGAATATGTTTTCTTTATCAGCTGAAAATATTACATAATAGATAAATATCGTGGCACCACGAAGTCTCCAAATACTGAAAATATATTTAATGCTGTAAGTGCACTAAATAGTCACAATCAACCAATCCTTCGATCAATCATATCTGTTGGCTCAGAGCCCGAACCCTCAACATTAAAAATAGTGAACATTCTCTCCAAAGAACATGGGAATTAATGGGGAGTCTTTTAGTATTAGAGGTGTGAAAAAAATCCATTCGAATTAAATTAGATTGTAATTAAATTTAAATTGAATTAATTTTTTAATCAATTTAAGAAAAAAGAAGTGTATTGTTTTGTAAAAATAATTTTATTAATTGAATTATTTTTATAAAATTAGTTTAATTAATTGAACTGGTTTTTATTTAAATATTTTTTATTTGAAAAATAATTTGATACTAGTTTGGTTCTTAGTATTAATTTAATATTGTTTAAAAATTAGTTCAATTAAGAATCAATTTTTTAAAACCAGTTTAATTTTAAATCAATTACTAAAATTCATTTGATTATTTTAATATAAAATCGAATTTGAATTAAAATAATTTAAAAAACCAATTTAGTTCGATTTTTTTTGGGAATTAATGTTTGCACACCCTATTTAGTACTATATTGAGAACGAAGGCCCATAAAATTAATGAATTGCTTACTCACATGCCCATGATCTCCAAGATTGACAACGAAAGCACCCTCCACAGGCTGAACGGTGATCCACGTTTTCCCATTGTCCCTCGTGGCTTGAAGTCCACCCACTTGGTCCTGAAGCAGCAACGTGATGGTGCCTGGATCCGTGTGGCGCTTGAGGCCAAGAGTGAGGTCAGGTTGAGGGCATTTCGGGTAGTAATTAACCACCACCTTCTGGTCCATGTCAACACATGCTTTGGTTAACGCCTCTTTCTCTAACCCCATTGCTTCGGACAACACCTCCAAGAGCTTGCAAGCTAGAGCCATTAGCTTGTCGCTGTATTCCTCAGTCACCGATCTCCACCCTTCTGGCGTGTCTGGCCACCTTGAATAGTCCCTCTCTCTCATTGGGTACGAAAAGTATGTCACTATTTCTCTCCAGTCTTGCACGGACTCCCCCTGTCATCATATCCCAAAAATCATATATCCATCATATTTTGTAGAAAAATTATTCATGCACATTCTAGAGGAAATAGCCAATGCACCACGTCTAATATAAGCTTTGTACTATAAATCATAATCATAATGTATTTAAATATATAAAGTAATGTACTTATTCAAATATAATTATGAGATGTCACCAAAAGGAGAAACATAGAATTACGAGAATTATGTCAATAAAAGCCTTAAAGTACCTAAATTAGGTTTTATATTTGTTTTATAGAATTTTTTTTATAGTTTAAGGACAATAATTCATATGCATTTTGTCATTTTATTCACTACATTATAATTCTATAATTTGCATCATCGACAATCTCTCCTCCTTTTTACAAAATCGATCTCAAGAATCTAAAAGAATCTTTTTTGGATAATTCTTGACCAAGTAGATGCACAAGGTCTTGATCATCATTGGAATTTTTTGCAAAGATCTAAAGTATTCATTCTTTCTCTTGAATTTCCTCTTGCACCTCTTTATTTCATCACTATATTTCCTTTTTAAGAAATTTGTTTCATTTGCTTTCTCTCAGCACCCTCCTTCTCACATTTTGGATACACATAGTCATCTCATTCCATATTTCATTTGTTTATCCAACAAGCTCTTACGATCATTCATGCAACATGTTTTCCTTGAACTCTATTTATTTTTCCTCATTTAGCTTCCATCATCTTATCCTTAGGTTTTAAGCTCTCTTCCTTATATTAAGTACTTTGTTAAACCAAACATCTAGGATTACCAACTTATGTAGCGTAGCGACACACTCTCGAGAGTAGACCTTGCAGTTGATACGAGAATTTATATCTTCTCTTCTAGCCATAAATAAATCAATTTGACTACGTTTTTGGTCATTATGATAAGTGATAAGATGAGACTCCTATTTTCAAAAAAACATGTTCGTTAGCATCAAATTGTAGGCTAGTGCAATGTTCCAGATATCTTCTCCAGTCTCATTTCTCATTTCATAGCCAAAATCTCCATGAACTCTATCAAAACTTCCACTGCTCTTGCCAACATGACCATTTAGATCTCCTCCTAGAAAAATATTCCCCTATCGTGGTATCCATCTCAAAATCTCCTCCAAGTCTTCCTAAAATTGGTTATTATCATTTGATTATAGTCCAACTTGGGGTGCATACACATTAAAGATATTTAAAATTAAACCACTCACTACAAGCTTAATCAGCATAATCATGTCCCCTTTTCTTTTGACGTCACAATTTTATTTCTGAAACTTCTATCGATCATAATTTCAACACAATTTTGACTCTTGTTTATACATGTATACCATGACTTGAAATCGGTGCCATCTACTTCCTTGGTCTTTTCTCCAACCCACTTAGTTTCTTGCAAACAAACAATATTTACTTTCCTTCTGACAAAAACATTTGTCAACTCCCTCAGTTTACCCATTAAGGTTCATCTATTCCAGCTTCCTAATTGCATCCTTAACCCCTGGATAATGTTTTTTCGCCACACTCGCCCATCTGGGTGTCGGGATCCTGACCTACTTGTCACCATTCAGGTGAAGACCTAACATCTTTCCTTGAGGTAAGGACCTTAACTAACTTATCATTGCATTCTTGGATAGATATAGCAGATTGCCTTGTGACAAGAGCTCTAACTCATTTTTTACTACACACGAGACACGATGTAACACGTCACTATAAAAGGATATGTCTTAATGAAATATCATAATAGTTCATCTCATAAAAATAACTAATTTTTACAACTAATTTGTAAAACTTGACACCAACTCTCCTTTTTTTATCCTAATTTAAGACATATCATGCATGAAAGCACTCATAGGCATGAGTTTTTGAATTTTCGTATATAAGATTTTAAAATTTGATACATAAATTCTATGAGCTATGCACGGTTTTGAATATTTTCTGCTCCCATTCTCAGTTGCTTGCCACAATGAGTATTTCTCGTTCATTTTGCATCATTAATTAATTAATAAAAAGGTAGAATAAATTAGTTACTACCATAGTAGCAACTTTAGTGGAAGAGGAAGAGGATGGGCTTGCAACGATGAGTACGGTGAAAACAAAATCAAGAAAATGAACCGTAAGGAAGAGGAAACAATACTCTCATATACTTTTTTTCCCAAAAATAATAGTAAAACAGTATAGTTAATCCATAATAGTGTTACACTTATCTGAGAAGTATCTTGATCCTACGCATCAGATTTGTTTCTCATGATGGGGGATTTGTTCAGATTCCCCACCCTAGAGCCGCCCATAAAGTAATTATGAGAATTGTTTGTCCGTATAATATGACGAGCAGGAATTTATGTCTGGCTGAACATAGTTACACGCGCACAACAAAAAATATATGGCCTTTAACTCTGCAGCTTTTCTGTACAATTATTTTAACTGTTTCAACATTACATTTATTTGCAAATTAAGTGCAATTTATTATGTTTTCTAAAATATGGTTGTGTTTTCCTTTCTTTTTCAAAAACTACTTTAAAATAAAATTTAAAATGAGAAGTTTAAAAAAATGATTTTTTTATTAACTTCAAAAGATAATTTAAGGGATAATACAAGGAGAAGAAGGAGACAGTTCAAAAAGAGATGAAAATTTAGCTGTGCCTTCAACGATTTTTTTTAAATAACTTTGTTACAAAATTAAACTGCTTATTAAAAAAAAAAATTTTAGAAATCTGTTTGTGTACTACACGAAGTCAACAAATAAATTAGGCCAACCAGTGCCTAAGTGTAGGTATACTATAATGCAAATGTAAAAAAAAAAAATGTAACTGTAATGCAAGAGCTCTTATAAAAGCAATTCAATTCACTACAGTACGACTTTTTCCGTAAGACTTGATTGGGAATCATGGTGTTGACATGTTATGGGTGGTGAATGATATTTAATTAATTAATTTTAATTGACAGTAAAACCTTTCGTCAACATCATTCCATTCGTCTCAAATTTCTACCATCCACTTTTCCCCTTTCTTATAAAAATGCATCTTTCTATATTCGGGTGTTTCAGTGGAAGGAACAGATAAGTAGAAAGAATAGCAAACAGGGAAAAAGACTCACACAATAAAACCGAAAACAAAATATAGAAAAAATGAAGTGACAATCTATGAGAGCAAAAAATGAAAAATCTAAACTTTCATCTCAAAATAAAATAAATTAGGATGAATGAAAAATCAAAATAAATTATGCTATAAAAAAAGATGAAAAGTTGTTTGTAAAAATTTAAGTAAAAGTAATTTCAAATGCATAATTATTTAAAAGAGCGTTAGCAATTCGTTAAATAAGAAATGAGTCACTAACTTTTATGATAGTGGTTAAGAGATATTAATATCTAACATTGATATCTAATATTAATATTAAGCATTGTATATCTCTTTCTGTGACTTAATTATCAAGGTAATTCCGGTATTATTAATAAAAATCTTCTTAGCCAATATTTTTTAAAAAAAGAGAAAAGAAAAGAAATGAGGCAGTAAATTTTTGTAAAGAAAATAAAGATGTAATATTGAAGAATGTTTACTTGGAGATGGCTGGAGACAATGAATCCACCCTTTTTGCCGCCGGACATATCGAAACGAAGCTTCTCGTCCGGTGGCAAGGCAAAGAAATCTTTGGCGAGACGGGTCATCTCGGCCACGAGTTGTTGATCCACACCGTGATCAACAACCTGGAAGATACCCCAACTTTCACAAGCCTCCACGATCTTCTGGCAAATCTCTTTTCTACGTCCATCCACCTCGTCGATTCCGGCAAGAGAAATCACTGGGATCTCGTCGCTGAATTCGTTGTACGCAACCTTGGGACGCTCCTCCTGGTCCCGAACGAAGCTCGATTCCAGGGTCTTCTCCTGAGCCAGGTAAGTCAGAGTCTTGGCTGTTGGTGCCATTGTTGTCTTTGGGTTATTAACCTGCGTACGGTGTAGGAAAATTTGGGGAGAATGTGCGTTTGCGTAGTGGAATTAATAGCAGAATGCAATGCTTCAAGTTTGAAGGATGGGTAAGAGAATGGAAGATAGGGTACGTGGTGTTTTATAGCGTGCCATGGAGTGGTAGCTCCTACTTACTACCTACGTGTTCCGAAGCATTCCGCTCAACTCCTATATGTCCCTTTCACGTTGTTACCTAACTTTCTTCGCATCTTCTTTTCTTCTTACACAAGTCACTAAATACACAAAATAAATATGTTTTATATTTTATCATATTAATTTAACTAAAATGCACTTCTCATGAAATTAATTTTTTTTCTGATTGTAAACAAACATGAATTCATCACTTCTACTTTTTAAAAATTCTATAAAATAATGACTAAATCATTTTACACCAAAATCACTTTTTTTAAATAAAAACTTCAACAAACTGTTCTGTATCTAAATTCATATCCAAATAGTTAAAGGAATGTATCATAATTAAATTCATTTTTAAAAGTTAATTTATTTTAGAAAATATTATTATTTTTATCTAGAAATTTAAAAGCTCAAGATATAATATTCAAATTTTACTTTATTAATTCTCAATATTAATTATGTGGCCTATTTATTATTGAATTGAAGAGAAAGAAATAATAATGATAATCATAATAATATACTACAAAATATTATTAAAAAATTAATACTAATTTTATGTTCATTAATTTTAGTTATGAGGATTGTTTGTCTTTGGAAGGAGAGTGATTTTCATAACATGGGTAGGCAAAGCTTGTAATATAGACTTTGCAAGAGTCATTCTCCCTGCAAAAGATAACGTATTAGGCTTCCACGGATTAAGTCCCTGGTGAACTTTGTCAATAATAAATTGGAAAGTCAATTTAGAAGGTCTTTTTATGAAAGATAGGCACTCTTAAAATACTTTCCAAGATCCCTTGTCAATTCAATTTCCATTTTTGAGCTCAGTTGTTGTTTTAAGTTCCCCCCAAACATTCTTAGAGAAGAACATGAAAGATTTATGAATGTTGTTGTTGTTGTTTTAAGTTCCCCCCAAACATCCTTGTCAAACTCATCAAATTTTTACTAACTTATCAAAAGTTACAAAGTATTCTTTATTGTCACTTCTTACTTTTACACATGCAAGCTTTACCCAAAGCTTAATCTTAATCCAATATTTTTTGTCCTACCAAGTCAAGCTCTAAACAAATCAACAATATTTTTTTGAAGTTTGCACAATGACTAATATGTGATCGTCTTATAGACATATATATCACTCAATACTTTAGTCTTTTCTCTCGACATTTACAAGGTGTTTTGAGAGCTTAATCTATAAAAAATTTATAGAAAGTTTTTTTAAAAGAAAGAAAGAATGAATAATTTGAAAATAGGTTCATGACTTGTTTATTCAAAGCTTCTTCTACATATAACCTTCATCTTCAAGTATCTATTGTCTCACAATAATTGAATTATTCACTATGTTTTTCTTTTAAAGTCTTGAACCCATTGGAGTATTTAATGAATGCACATTCTTTCTTCATGCAAAGTTCATGTTGATAAGTGAACATGTCTTGTAATTCAGCAGAAAATTCACTTATTTGATCATAGCATGTCTGCACCAACAGAGTGCACCTTTTAATGAGATCATCGCTTCAAAACTGTGGATTCTATTTATTTTTCATAGGACTTTGATCGATCCTACGAGAATTTTTTTGCATGAAAGAATCTTAGACACAAAGTATTAAATGAATGTCTTAAATGAACTACTTAAATGTTATGCTAGATCGTCTAATGCATGTATTGTCTGGAAAAAAAAACAAAAGCAAAGATGCAGACCTTGATCTATTAACATATCAAACATAACTTTTACCATTTATTTTTATTTGTATTAAATCAAAATAATTAGAAGTTCTAATTCATCTTTAAGACATAAATATCTTTTGACTTAACAAATACTCCACACTCCTTGTTCGAGTGTAATAGAGAGCAATAGAAAAAGTCGTTCAATGCACAACACAAATAGATATGGGAAGAATGAATCCCTTTGTCTAATTAATGCCTCTGGTGGTACAAAATTCCTCTAGGGCTTCACCATTCCAAAGAACTCTCGTGGAAGCTTTGCCATACAGCAACCAATAATTTTCTTAGAAATCCCAACATCCTGTAATCTATCCCTCACAAAATTGAAAATTCCACTTCAGTCTATCATAGGCTTCTACAAATCAAGTTTAATAGTCACCCAAACCCTTCTTACCTCCCTTGTTCGTCATAGAGTGGAATATCTCTCGAGTCACAATGTTATTAGACACAAAATTAGATTGAAAAGACCCTACCAACTTTCCCATGACTGGTCTAAGTCTTTGAGAAATGAGACGAGTCAGAGCTTTGTAAACTACATTACACAAATTGATGGACCTGAATTGAAAGTCTTCAACAAAACATACCTCATCTTTATTAGGAATAAGGGTAATGAAAGTCTTATTAATCTCTTCCACTTTCATGCACGCATCCAAAATCATCCTACAAAAGTCATGACTCATGACCCACCACATTCCAATGCTCCTGGAAAAATAAAGCATGGAAAACCATTAGGTCCTGAGGCTTTGAGGCTCCCTCTAATACCTCAATTTTGCTTTTTGTATTTAATTATTAATTTATTTTTTAATCTTGTTTTTAATGATTGATAAAGTCAATTATATATATAAAATCTATAAAATTTGAGTATTTATTAAAACAATTTTTGACTGAAAAATACAAAGTAATTATCCCAGTTAAAGTATTCATAGAATTTGATACTCATTATCAAATTTGAATAGAAAAAAATATATTAGTGACTCTAATTTACAAATATATTTTACCAATAATTTAAATATTACAAGATTTTATATTCAACACTCTTGTATAAAATTATGTCTTTAGAATCTATGTATTAGAATATTTCAATGAAATGACTTTAAATAATTTTTTTTTCAGTTTTGAAGATTATTACTAAAATGACTTAAATGAGTAGCTACACACATTAAATGTATGGCAGTTACATTCCCTCCATGTGTTTAGGCTGGAACATCAACTCGCTCCACACAATTCATTTATTTCATGAGAAATAGAAATCCATTCCTCTTATTAAAAAATAAATAATGCGCAGCACCTACTCTTGACATTTTGGCCAACATAAAACACTCCTTTCTCAAGTTGGCAAACTTACTCCACGTGAAACATCTCTCAAGCCCTCCCAACGGGAAAAAGAATTCTCCCAATTATGGATGCATGTTAATGCTTTAAAATGATTTCATAACTTTCTATTTTGTTAAAAATAAAGACTAATAATTTATTTTGAAACTTGTTTTGGTGCCTAGCTACGGTCTGCCAGCTGGGTCAGGAAGAAGGCTGCGTTTGGATCTTTATTGAGTTGCTTGAATATCACATTTCGATTCTGGTGCTTGCAGCTTTGTTTTTTTGGTTCAATGCATGGCGCCACCACACCTTTATTCTCAGGGCCCCACCTCGCATCCCCCAAGAACTAGAGATTTGAAGATGTTACTCATTGTTATTGTTGGGACATGGACTATATCCATTGTGGCAGTGGCGGAGTCAGAAATTTTTTTTAGGGAGAGCGAACATAAAATAAATTATATCATAAATAAAAGTATTTGAAGACAATACAAATCTAATATACAAAAATATACAAACCGCAAACCACAAAAAGACAAATTGCAAACAGGGTGGGTTGATGAACAAACTGACAAAGTTTAGTGAGTCTTAATAAAATAATTCATAATTTAAAATCAAACTCAAAGTAATAATATGGAGATAAGAGATAAAGAAGACACAATCAGTTTTAGCGTGGAAAACCCAATTGGATAAAAAATCACAACGTCCAAATTGGATAATTAATCCAATGGATAACTCCACTATGATAATAAATAAGTACCTTTAAATTCTGATGGAGAGTTAAGAATCAGACTTGTCAAACGCTTCTATATGATCTCATAGCAATTTTTTCAATGATGCAAACATAAACTCTCTAAAGCTCTAATATTATTTGGAATGGAATGCATACTATCAACACAAAAATATGTTTCTATTTATATTAATTTAAGCATACGATTTTAACCAATTTTTGAAATGCAATCCTAAAAATATTTTATCATATTATGCAATACGATCTTAAATACATTTTATATTATACAATACAATCTTAAAAATATTTTATATTATGCAATACAATCTTAAAAATATTTTATCATATTTTTGAATACAATATTAAAAAATATTCTATACTTTATTTGAATGCAATCTTAAAAAATATTTTATCTTATTATGTAATGTAATCTTAAAGATTTATATTATATTATGTAATGCAATCTCAAAAATATTTTATCCTATTTTTTAATATAATATTAAAAAATATTATATCATTATATTATGTAATATAATATTTTGTTATTATCAAATTACTTTTTTAATTTTTAATATATATATATATATAATAAAATTTATATTAATAAAATTTTAGGGTAACTGTGGCCCACCCTAGCCCCCTGTCTCCGCCCCTGATTGTGGGGAGCTGGTGCAATTTCTTGACCTTGTTCTAATTGCTTTTGTTTTGTTGCATATGGTTCCTGTCTTGCATGACAAGTATGAGGATAAGATACAGTGGCAGATCCGCATGCAAATCCTTACTTTTTAAAAGTTACATATAAATATGTTGAGGTGTATATTTTGTTTTTACTAATTTTATATATTGAAATTCTATATCCTTATTTTTTACTTCTATTATAATAATACTATTAATTTTATTTTTTAAATATGTTGTATGACGACATTCGTTACTTCGTGGTAATGAAAATTCCCCACTGGAGACAAAGAGAACTAAACTATTACACGCCGTTTTAAATATGAGTTTTAGAAATTTAAGTTGAAAAAATTGGACTATACGTAGACCAGGAACCAGGTTCATTTCACACTTTTACTGGAAAGGTGTTTTTGAGGCTTTCACTAGAAAGGTGAATGATAAAGAAAACCTCTTATTAGTTGTACGCGTATATATCTATTTTGGGAATATTCAGTCCGGGTCTGTTCTTCATTATAAGCAAAATAAAATTAATTTTATATTAATTAAGAAATTAGTTAAAATTATTTAATTTTGTTTCACTTTTTATTTTGTGCAAATTTTTTTACACTTAAAATTAAAATTTATTTTTTAAATTATCCTTCATTAAAATTTAATATTAAAAATAAAAAAAATCATTAGAGCCTCTCTTTTGCCTAACTTACATTACAAAAATAACATTTGTTTAAAAAAGAAGAGGTTTTTTGGGAGTTTTTTTTATAGAACTTAACCTTTAACTTTTGAAGATTTGGTGGACAAGAGTTGTTGAGGTCAAAAACTCTATTAATAATGTTTTTAAGAACTTTGTTCATTTTTTATTGGTAAATTCTAATTTGGATTTTTAGATCAATTTTTGTGGGTTCACATTTAAAATTAGTTAGAAAAATAGACATTAAAAAAAGATTTTGATAATTTTTTTATAATCTTACTATGATAACCTTTATTATGAAAAACTCTTGAGTAAAAATAACATAAATCTAATAGATAGATATTCTTAAATTCAAGAATCCTCATTAACGTGTTATTAGAATATTGTTATTCCACCACCATCATTATTGGTTATGTCAAGGTTTTATTCATAGAAACATATCCTTAAATTGAATTTAATAGGATAGAAATTTTTTAAAATTAATTTTATTTTGAAACAAAAATTTATAGAAAAATTTATTTTTGTTTTTTAAGTTTATGAAACTTACAACTAAAAATCATCCAAAATCCTAACGATAATTTATTTTATATTAAAAATTAAAAATATATGAAAGGAAATAACATTACCGTCATTAAAGAGACGTGTAGCTATCTAACTCTCTGTACCACACTTCTAGAATTTCCACGTCTCCAGTTTTAGTATTTATTTTGTCACTCCGTGCGTGCTCCTTGCCACGTGGCTGTAATGAAATTTAATTAGAGCCATCTCTAACGCGATTTTCACGATTCCTTAATATGAAGAATCTGAAATTTTTTTTGCACTAAACAGTATTTGTGTGACTGAATTGTTTCTTGAAGAAAGATGAACGCTTTTTATATAAAAAGAACTAGTTGTTAACAATAAAATAGTCCCAGAAAATAATAAGGAAAAATAATAACTATGAATAAAAATATAACAAATCAGATGGTGCGAGGAAGAGGTCGTAATGGTAGCTTGAAGAACTGTCGTGTCGACCGGTGGCTAGATGAAAGAGGAATAGGCCACGTGCAGAGGAAGACTCGTGGAAGGATTTGTGGAAGCATGCGAGGAAGAGAAAGAAAGGTGAACAAAAGGGTATGTGGAAGCATAAGAGGAAGAGAAAGGAACGTGAGTGGAATGGTATGTGGAAGCACAACAGAAAGAGAAAAAAAATGAGTGAAAAAGTCTAGAAGTACATATAGAAAAAGAAAGGTGAGGGAAAAGGTATGGAAACACACATAGATTTTGAAAGGTTAATTTTTTAAATAAAAAAATATATATAGAGGAAATGGAAGTAATAAATATGAAGTAAAAAATAACAATTGAAAAAAATGTATAGAGAAGATTAATCTTTTGAATAATTTTTTTATTTGTATTTCTAAAAATTGAAAAATATTAAGTTTTAATAAAAAAAATATAAATGTGTTGATTATTTTGAATTTCTTATGGTTTCTTATGATTTTTTTGTATTTGAACAAAATTTTGTGTGCGTTTCTTATAAATGATATAATATTATGGAGATAAAAAAAATACGGTTGAAATCACAAAAAAGTAATGAAGAAATTTATTGGAGATACTCCCTTGAAGATGTTCTTATTTTTTTTTCACGTAGGCAAAGCGAAGAAGCCAAGAACCTAGTTTGTTGGAGATAATAAATATCGAATTGAAGCTGGAAAAATTAGAGTTATTTTAAGAATATGTATACCAAGAACCTAGTTTGTTTGACTAGAAGAAGCCAAGAAGGTGATGTATGGTTTTTTTTTAACCTATGATAATGGTATTTTCTATGGTTATGATTAATGTTTGTTGGAGATAATAAATATATATTTTATTTTAACACAGATTATTTTATAGTTAAGATTAAATTTTAAAGATTAAAACATATAAAAATTATTATTATTCTATTACTCACATCAATCATTATTGATAATAGGTGACGTGTGATAATGGAAAACTTTTATTGTTTTCTGAATCCATGCTTCAGCATTTGTTTATTTTGGAAAATAATAACTATTACAAATAAAGAATATTAAATGTATTTTGTATTTCAAATAATTTTTTATAATAAGCATTGTTGACGGCCATAGATGACGTGGATCGCGGAGAAGCCGGAGATGAGGAGAGGAGGAAGAACCACTATAATACCTGTATTATTATTTCCTATTTTTTTTAATTAATAGCAGGTTACATTACCTGTTGTTTCAGATAAAACCAAATGGTCGACTGGTTGACCATTAAAAAGTTCTTATTTTAATATATACACAATTTTGGAATGGCTTTTTAACTTATGTCAACTTCAATTGTGGAATGACATTTTTAACAACAATAACAAAAAAAATGATACTTTTAGAATAATCATGTCGACGATCGTCAACCTCCAACTCCACCACTGGTTCTCTTCTTCTTGGATGTTTCAGGCGCAATTGCTTCATCTAGGGTCCAATTCCTTGAATCCCTAATACCTCAATTTTTTTAGTGGTCTAAACTACATGCATATGCATGTTTTCTTCTTCAACCATAAAATGATACAAGTATTTTAGTCCCGAGTAAACGCACTGTTATATAAAGTAGGATTATATATCTTGTCAAATTATCAACTGTCAAAAGATTCATTAATTTGTATAGAACTAAACCAAAACGATACAAAAAAAAATGAACGATTTGACTAGCAAATTAAATATTAACTCCAAATTCATTAACATTCAGCCGAAGTACATTTATTTCTGAAGCAAGTCCATTTTGGTAGGACCACTAAGGACATTTGGGAACTTGATTGCGGGTGGTGAGTTTGGCGTAGCAAGGACAAGAATCTAGGTTTCCGTAAGTGCCAGGAGGGACACACTTGCACACTGCACAGCAACTCCCACATGCCCTCTTGCACAAACGTGGCCTTGATGACAGCTTACACCTTCCTTCACAAGCTACTCCACAGTCTACCATGCACGTGCATAAAGTAAGTTTGTTTAAATTTATTTAATAAAAATACATTTATTTTAATTAAATAAGTAGTTTTTTTTTTGTTTTTATTATTTAAATGCACAATTTTTGATAATTTTTAAATGCAAGAAAAACTATAAAAAAAGACTAAAAATTATTTTACGAATTTGAGAGATTAAAAAAAGACAAACTATTATTTTTTTTTTTAACAAGAGACTATTAAATTTAAAAAACTATAAACATATATTTAAGAATAAAAAATACTAATTATACACCACTAGCTATACATCAGAAAAAGTACTGGTGTAAAAGTAAGACTATGTTATTACCTATTGGCTGGGGAAGAGGAGTTGGCGCTGGAGTTCCGTAGACTCTCACCTATTTTTAGTTAAAAACCGTGCATGTGAAGGTCGAACAAAACAGTACTTAATTAATGTGTATGTGGGTGCAATTATAAAAGGACAATAATGCTATAAGTTAGTTAATTAGGGGGATGCTAATTTACCGTCTGGTGTGCATCTGCCACATGAAGAAGTACAATGTAGAGCAGAAGAAGTGATGAGAAGGTGAAAGTTCTAGAGAACGCCATGGAAGGTAAAATAGATATATAGGACAAATAATATTTGAATGCAAGCGAATTGAAATGAGAAGGAAAACCCTTAGTATTTTATAGGCATATAAAGATTGAGAGAGAGATGATTTTAGTAACAGATTGTACAATACGCAATGAATTAGATGCGAAACAATGATGGTGTCATGAGAGCACCACGAATTTGCTTTTGCCAGGCTTGTCCAGCACAAAAAGATGAACCTACGTCGGTGCTGATGCTTGTAGATGGACTTATTCAACCATATATATATAAAGGATGAAAGCATTTTTATATAATGTATAACTTACGCAACAATTTAAGAATTTTATAAACGAAGCAATATCGAATTTATATATGTAAATTAATTTGATCGATGTTGGTATGCATGCACATGCATCCGTGACAAAAATGGGACAAAGAGAAGATAGAGGTAATTCGTTCCTGATCAATTTGGCTGTGGAAAAGAAAGACAAATCACCTCTATTCTACAAAGCTATATAAACCAAGAGCCGAGTTGACGTTATTTCTACCTAAATTTATCACATTAGTATTTAAAATAAGAACAGCGGTAAAAGGAGAAAAAATGTGATACAAGAAAGCATCGTGATATAGAGAAAAAATTATGTTGGGAAGACCAAAATTACAGTTTAGTTTTTATTTTATTTTAAATATCCTCTCTTTTTTTAAACTACTTTTCAAGATGTGTTATTCGGTAAGTGTTAATAATTTAACATATTTTGAAATTTTTCAGAAGCCAATTTTCAAAAGAAAACAAAAATAGGACACCAAATTCGCTTAAATTGTTTTACGTTTGTTATGCGTTAGTGACTCATTTTATCAATTCTTCAAGAAGAAACTCTAACAAGAAAAATGAATTTTGGAAGAAAGACACAAGATTATGAATCTTGTCATGCACTAACATCCAAATCATAATGTTGATAATTTTTTCAAGTGAAGTAATTATTGAAATCCGTCTCTTAATCATGGAGTTAAACTACAAACATAAACCTCTTAATCATATAAGGTTGAGGGTTTGCACTTTATTCTTCGAACTTGAATTAAATGCGAGCGAGTCATTTTAGTTTGATCTGATCATAATTCAATATAGACTTAGCGTATAACAAATTGTTAAATATCCTGGATAACTGAAATTTTACGGGCTTGAGTTTCATTTTAGAGGGTCAAATTAAATTGATGTTCTTCTTTCCCATACCCCTATAGCCTGCAACCCACATGGGCTATTTTTGGGTAGTCCATTTTTTAACCTCTATTTGTTTATTGAGAAAAATACTAAAAAATATCATTTTGTAGTCTTTCAACATCAACATCAATAACACTTTAATTGGAGATTTTGTAGTTTTTCAATGATTAATTTTGTAACTTCAAATTTTCTATACTCTTTTAATGACTTAAAATCATTAGAAATTAAGGGATTAATAACTTTGAAGAATATTTGAGAAGTGTATAAAAAAATCCCATTGATGTCAAATGAAATTATTAATATTTTTTAAAAATTTTCGGGTTATTAAGCTCCTCCATTGAACTTATAGGCCGATTAAGTTGTTTAGAGGCCTTACCATGAAATTAAATTTTAGAAATACTTTTAAGACATGTCTAACTTTTAAATAGGTCAAATAAAATTGTCAAAATAAAATAAAATTACAACAGGTATACAAAATCTATCCTAACTTGGTCTATTTTCATTGCTATCAAACCATTTTACCAAACTGTTATTAATATGGTTATTCCCAAGACAAAATCCAATAAAAGAAGGGATCATGATTGTCCACAACTGCACACAATTTTCACCATAAATAATATTTAGTTCGTAACAAAGAAAAACTTATAAACAAGAGACTTTATTAGTGTCCCTCAGTCAGATTTAGCATTCATTTCCAATGGGCTAATCCCACAACCAGGCCCGATTTAAAGGCCCATAATCTAAACCAAAACCAACGGGCCGAAACTCAAACAAACAAACAAACCCACAATTCAAAAACCTGGAAGCCAACGGCTAGTTGATTGTGCATGGTTTTATTTTAGGTAAATAAGCAAATAATCGCACGCGCCAACGGTCAAATGGTGCCACCACCAACTTTTTATAAACCCCGCAGTTTTATGTCCAAAGCGCAAATTTTCTTCTCTATTCATTCAGTCTCCATTGAATCTTGTTCTCTCAAATACCTCTCAACGCAATGGAGACTCCTTCATCCACAGCAAGAAGAATCACAAGATCCCAAACCGCCTCCAACAACATCCCCGTTTCAAGTAAGCGATTTCCCTTGCTTTCTCTTCAGAAACCCCACCACAAATATTAATATTTTTATTTTGTTTTGACAGGAAAGAGCGTTTCGAAAACGCGGCAGAGAAGCAGCGTACAACAACAGCAGGATAATCGGTGTGCGCTGGTGGACATATCGAATGATTCGCCGATCGTGGGGCTGGCGAACGGTAAGGACATGATAGAGACGCCGTTGTCGTCGATGGCGAAGAAGAAGAGGGCGAAGAAGACAACGATGACGCCGGGTTCCGGGGAGGCTCTATTGAGGGGCCAGGTGAAGACCCTCTTGCAGAGAGTGGAGGAAGAGGCTGTCATTTCCAAACTATCCATGGAAATTGTTGCACCCTTTCTCAAACTTGCCAATTGTTCTTCATTTTCTCCAATGTCGCTTCTTGCGCCCACTCCCGCAAACACCCCACAAGTCCCCAATCTTTCTGAGCTGCCTTTGGTGTCCCCACCTTCTTGTGTGGTTGAAGAACAATTGTTGATCTCTCGGGTTAGTACTCTTGCTTATAATCGTCATTTTTTCTTGTTTTCTTCTTGCCCCCTTTTTGTTTGCAAGAAAATTGAGACAAGTTTTGAAATCTAATCAAATGGATGAAAAAAAGAGGAAATTGTTGTTTTTTAAAATAAATAAAAACTCTATTTTTTCTTTTAGTTTAGTTTTCTTTTTACTAAAGGTAGAGTGTAAATCTTGATTATTAAAGGAAAAAGCATTAAATTAAATTAAATTAAATGTTTTTATATATTTCAAAGATATTAAAGGTATTTTTTTTATGGCAGGTGATGAATGAAATATTTGAAGGAAAGAACAATGAGAATGTTGAATGCGAGAAGAGTGTGATAACCAGGTCCTTGCTGTTGGATTTCTCGGACAAATCCGAGGTATCAGAATGCTCTTCTGAAGTGACACAAGGAAGTGTTGGTAGCGGGTCCACCGAGGATGATGGTGCTTCCATTTGGTCGATTCAGGTGAATGCGAGCACACATGACGAAGATGAGGACGATGAGGAAATGGGTGAAGAAGAAGAGGATTATTACGAGGATGATGATGATGAGTGTTATGTTGATGGTGTAGGGTTGTCACTTAATGAGCTATGTGCTGGGATGAACAACATTAGTGTGAATGAGAACAAGAACAAGGGTTGTGGGAAGCACACGAGGTTTGTGTACGACAGTGAGGATGATGAGATTGTGGAGAAAGTGGTGGAATGTTGTGCTGAGTCTGATGTGATGCGTTTGAAGGGGTTGCCTACACCCAAAGGAAAGCACCTTCGTTTTCCTGAGGAGGAAGAAAATTCTGACTTGTGATTTTGATGCTGTGAGTGTTGTTTGGTTTTGGTTGTCTTTCTTGACACCAATGTTTTGGGTTGGGCCATTGGTTATTGGAAGCTAATTGCTGCTCCAATAAACCATTGTTATTTTTCATTATCAATCAATAATAAAACATTGCTTGCTGATTTAAACATAATTTGCTTTGCCTTCTTCCATTTTCCCTTATAAGCGCGCACATTTTCTTTCCATGACGTGCTATTAGAGTTATAGATAATTGAAGGAGAGGCTCATATGTAATGTGGCTTGGTACCTTCAAGGTGTGGTTTAAAGGATAAAATAAAGGCTTTAACTATCTATTTGGTTACCAAATTATTTTAAAATATTTAATTTAGGTGTCCATATTTTTAAAAGATTCAATTTATTCTTCATTTTTTTAATATGAATCAATTTGATTTTTTTTTCATCCAATTAAATTGACACCCTTAGGATTATAAGGATTTCAGCTGTTACTTTTTATTAACATTTTTTGCCGTCAAAAAAATCTAAATAATCAAAAGTAAAATTATTTTGAAAAGAAAAAAAAATAAAAGTTTTAATTAATTATTATGAAAATAATTCAATACTCTTAACTCTATCCTTATATGTATTTCCTGTGGATGAGTTTTTTTTTTATAAAACATTTTTTTAAATTTGTAAAAACATTTCAATTTTCATAAATACTTGGGGTCCAAAACCATAGCCCATTTCAATTCTCAAGTGAAGTCCAAACCCAATAAAGAGACTAGGAGAAGATCATAAAAGGGAAGAGGATAAGCAAAATATAACCACACGTTAACCATTCTCTAGTAGGAAGCCATGGAAAGCTTCTCCATATCTCGAAACTCATCTTCCCTCATCATTCTCACTAGACCATCAACGAGGCACAAGCCAATCTTCCTGCCACAGCGTCACACTTTCGACCCCATCAGATGCACCACCACTGATAATAATAACAAAAGTAGTGGTAGCAGCAGCAACACAACCAATGATGATGCAAACTCGGTTCAAGTTCAAGCAGCAACCGCGACACCAACTAATCCCGTAGAAATAAGTTTCCGGAGAAGGTCGAGAAGGCAAGCCAAACGACTGCGAGAGAACGAGAACAGCGGCATGCAAAAGGCGAGGGTCGAGACTCCCCCCAAGAAGTGGGAGGACATGTCTCTGAGTGAGAAAGCAGTAGAGCTATATGTGGGAGAAAAGGGTGCTCTCTTCTGGCTCAACAAGTTTGCATATGCTTCAATCTTCATCATGATTGGGGGATGGATAGCGTTCAGGTTTGTGGGCCCTGCATTCAACCTTTACCAGCTTGATGGTCCTCTACTCTCCCCTTCTGATGTCTTCAAGTGATCTTCTTCATCTCAAGTTTTTGAGTTTGATCAATATTCACTCTTTTACCTTCTGACCTCAGATGATGCTCTCCAATTATGTTACTTGCTACTATAGTGCGTCACAGATATTATATGTACAATTCCAGGAGAGCAAAAACCAACCATTTTTTGTTAAAGAGAGTTGTAATGTCACTGCAGCATCTTTTTTTCAGGCATTTTTCGTGTTAGAAATCAACCCTAAACAAAGCAGAGAAATTGATTTCTAACCAAACCTGATAGTATGAATGATCCATATATACATCATTTGTTTAGTGGGATAATATTATTGTAATTGGTGTACATCAACATTTTTTTATGTCCAGTTGAGGAGCCTACTAAGTAACAACTAATCATCAACACCTTTTCAACTAAACCGTGTCTTAATCTATGAAATTGTAAGATCAGTTTAATTCTTGACATTTTAAGTCCTTTTAGTTCTTGACTAAAGAAAAAAAAAATCATTGTAATCTTTCAATTATTTTACCCTAAAATTAAAGTGAATGACTTTTTATATTAAATGAGAAATTTAGGAAGTTAAAGGCTAAGGTAATCAACTTATAGTCTTAGAAATTAATGTAATGGTTTACTCCATATTTTACCACTTATAAATACTGGTACTTTTGAAGTAAAATACTAGCAGTGCTTAGTATACCCAAGTAAAGCTCTGGTTACATGCACAGAAAAGTCGTAAAATTCTTGCAAATTTTATGTGAGATATGCTAATTCTCCAGCTTGCAGTTACTGACATATGGCATTGAAACTCACTAAACACCAATAATTAAATTCGCCCACGTGAACAGAGAGGCATGAAAAATGTACTGTGAATACACTTCTGAACTCAAATGTTATAACTTAAAACAAAATAACTGAAATTTGAAGAAAAAAAAAGAATAATGAGCAAATACGCCAAATACTCACAACTCACTCATAATCCTCTATTTATAGTAAGCAATACACCTTTCATAAACTGAGAAATACGATGCCACTAGGCATAAACCACTTTATGTCTTACGCAAATATAATGAGCCTGTCGAGAATATCAACTGTGTTTTGCTGGCAAAATACACGCTAGAAAATCAAAACAAAACTCAGCCAAACTAGGGGCACGTGACAGCAATATAACTAATGAATTCATCACTACACAACATTAACAGGTTGCATGGGGGCCATTCTTTGAGTTTTGCACCTGCAAATGATAAGCATTGGTTATTCAGTGAAGCGTGCAACAGAAAATGTGAACCTGTTTGATGGCTTCATAATGAGTTAATAACGGGCATAATTTTGTCTTCGCTTTAAGGACATTCAATTTGCTCCCTCTAAACATAGAAAAACCATATGGATGAGAGAATGACCTGTTACACTGTAGTCTTGAAGCATAATTATGATTGTTGCAATTTGAGCACATCCAATCTCCACTACGCCATTGCTTTGCTCTAACAGGTATAATGGTAAAAATGTATTTAAATTGTGAATCTAGAAAAGTATGATAGCTCTTTAAAGTGTTTAGATGGAGTGATGTACAATCACAAAATATATAAATGTCTTCACTCTTCAATAATATTACAAAAAGCTAGAGGGAGAGGAATTAGTTACCCTTTTCCAATGAGGGCAGGTGTAGAAACTTGAGGTGGAAGCAATGTGGCCAATGGCAAACTTGGAGCTGTACTTGAGTTCATGCCGGGATAAGAGGGGAAGGCTCCAGGTTTTGGATCTGCACCGGTCCCTACCACTAGATCTAAACTTGTATATGTTTGCTGCTGATCATTTGTCTGCAAAGTAAGTAAGACTGTAAGAGGATTTTATAACTGTCAAAACAGAATTTTGAAACCACAGCAGTGGATCAGAAATTAACTAAAAAACAAAGTCCTTACAGTTCCTACATTCAATCTCTTGTTGTCCCAGTCATATACCAACTCTTCAGAAGCTAACCGCTTTGTCCCAAGTGCTTCATACCAAAAAAGTGGAACAGCATGAAGTTTAACATCAATTGCTACAAATTGATAATCAATCTTGATACTAAATAACCAAAAATATTCTTATAAGTGCAATGAGCCCCAAGAGAATTATCTATAGACAACAGAGCACAATAAGAGGGTATGTTATAAGACTAGTTCACTTGCACATAGTATCTATTGATAGAAGACACAGCCTAGGAATTTTGCAACTACAAGGCTATGATACAAAGGAAGGAAGCCATACCAGGTGGAAAAGCATTGCATTTTTTACACTGCAAACAATTTCAACACTGAATCAGAAAAATAATGAATACTTCAACTCTTGTATAATGTATAGCTCAACATCATTTTCAAGTAGAATTCAAGACATACCTGAGAGCGGGATGAGTAATTGTGGAAGCCACAGTTACAGATCCAGTCCCCATTGCGCCATCCCTTTGGAACAGATAGGTTATGGTTGGTAGAATTTTCATGAGGATGTCCAGAGCCATAATTTCCGCCTGGTAGCCATATGGAAAGTGGCTGGACACCATACTTATCTGCTCCGGGAACAGGCCAATTGGAGTTAAAATGCAGTGACTGCGACGGTGCACCATTGTCAAGCAATCCAATATTTATCTTTTGCTCTGGTCCTCCTGGGGCCCTGGAAAAATAGTGTAAATAAGGGGGGACAGATGCTCCAGTCATCGCAATTGCTGGCATCGCTGCTACCTCCTTTGGTTGTCCGCACTTCTTGCACTTCTCTCTTGATGCATAATTGTTGTTAGTGCAACCTATTGTTCCAATGCATACATACCCAGCCCCACAAAGCAGCCAGAGGGAAAGGAAGCCAAGCATACGCACACCAACACGTCCCACGCACACCAACCCGTCCATCCCACACAAAATACACATACAAAAAGCACAAACATCTCAACCTAGGTGATAGTGAGTTTTTGAAGAAATTAAGATAAAAGACCTTCTATAAAAGTTGATGTGCATAAATTAATTTTAACTTACGGAAGAAGTTTGTTTCATTTTACCTTCTTGGTTCCTTCTCTTATAAGTATTTATTTAGAAATATCAGAAGCATATCAGTAACTAGTAAGGTCTTCTATTTTGCAGCAAGGTCTCCTACACCCCACATAGAGCATGCGAAACTAGGTGGTCTCAGAAGCATATCAGTAACTAGTAAGCTTAAATAAATATGTTATTGATCCTGAAAATACATTGTTGTCTGAAATCGATCCCTATTTAAAATTTATTCAAATTTAGTCCTTAAAAAAATTACAAAAGCCATGTGAATCTATCTAGTCCTTGGCGAGAGTAAAAATGCAGAGTTTTTGTTACATGTAATGAAGTAATGCTTAAGAACAAATAATATTTAAATAAGCCTAAAAAAATAGTATCTATGCACTTTGCAAAAGAATGCTTAGTGACTAGTGAGTGTTCCATAAATGAGCCAAAAGGAAACAGCAACACTAGGTCATATGGGAAGAGATGAGATGACTAAACACAAAAACAGGACCTAAAGCCCAATTCATAAAGCATATCCATGAATAAATGAAAAAGAAAAGAAATTGATTGATCTGTAGGTGGTTGGGGGCAAACTAACTAACCAGTGCAGATCCAATCGCCAATACGAGGGAGCCACTTGGAATCAGCGGGGGTTTTGGTGTCGACGAGGAGGCGGGGTTGCTTGCATCGGTTGCAGAATGATCTGAAGGCGTAGTTCCTGTTGTTGCAACTGCTGCACTCCCAATCCCCTTCTCTCCCTCCTTCTCCTCCCATTTCACCTCCTTTTCTTGTTCCGTTCAGCATGCTCATTCTTCGCTACTTCCCCACTCACTCAAGTCACTCAAATCAACTCAACTCAACTACTACCCTCTGTCTCAAAACAACACAAGAGAGGGATTTTGATTTTGGGTTCGCAGGAAGAAAGGACAAGGGAAGATATATATGCCACTTTACTCCTCCGGGAAAAAAACGGAAACATTATATACTTTGGTAACATTTATAAGAATGCATCTCACCCACTAGGCTTCCATCATTGCTTTGAGAGTAATGCTTCCTATACCATCCTTTTTTTCTAATACACCTAACATGCATAGTGTAATACTGATTTTGTCCTTCTTGTAATTTATAAGGTTCATACGGATTCACAATCCATAAAGTTTATATGGATTGACAATCCATATAAACCTTACAAATTACGAATCTGCAAGATGAATCCATAAGAACGTCACATATTCCTAATCCATAAGGTTCTTACGGATTCACAATCAGTAAGAACGAATCCATAAGGTTCTTATGGATTCGCAATCTGTAAGAGTCTTATGGATTCATAATCCGTATGAGTTAACATTTTTTAAAATGATTTTCAAAATAATGCAATACCTGCTTGGACCATTATTTCGAAAATCATTTTAAATTTTTTTAACTTATACGGATTACAAACACCGTGCTCTAACCAACTTAGTTACTAGATCATTCATGTTAAAAGCTAATTAATATTGTTATATATAACATTACAGTTTTTAATGCATATTTAATACACATAAACTTACATAATATTTTATATAACAAATAATTTTTATCTAATAATATTTTTTTTACATATATAAATTTCTAAAATATATGAACCTATGATTTTATAAAATTAAAATTTCTAATGTATATGAACCTAACATTTTTTATTCAAACCTATGATTTTTAATTAAACCATGATTTGAATTTGTTGTTATAAAATATGCATTATTAGATAAAAAAATATTATTAGATAAAATCATGATTTAATTATAAAATATATGCATTTTTAGAACAATAAATTTAAAATAAAAATTATGGTTTAATTAAAAAACATAGGTTTGAATAGAAAATATTAGGTTCATATATATTAGAAGTTTTAAATTTATAAAATCATAAGTTCATATATTTTAGAAATTTATATATGTAAAAAAAATATTATTAGATAAAAATTAATTATTATAAAAATTATTATGTAAATTTATGTGTATTAAATATGTATTAAAAATTGTAATATTATATATGACAATATTAATTTGTTTTTAATATAAATGATATAATAGTTCAATTGGTTAAAGCATCGTACTTAACGGAAAAGTGACAAGTTTAACATACCCAAAGTATGCTTTAATCACATTAATGCTAGAAAAAAAAACACAGGTTTTATTATTCATAACCCTTAATTATTATTGAGACCTCTGATTTTAATGAAAAAGACCCAGTTACCCTCCTTTCCCCATTTAAACCCTAGACGTTTCAAACATCCCACCCCTACCCTTTTGCATCTCTGTCACACGGTCACACCCCTTCCCTTCTCCGGCATCGACGAATCTCATTCCTTACCCTTCCCTTGTTTGATCAGCTTCTGTTGTCCTTCTTCCTATCGACCTCACATTTACTCTTCGTTCCCATTTTTTTCATAACTTTGCCTCTCATCAAGTCTAAGGTGAGCTCTAAAGCTTTTTTTTATGATTTGATGATATGACCAAAACTTGTTTTCATTGAGCATTTATACATAACAGAAATAAGTTTTCATTGAAGTTTGTCAGTCATGCAAGTAAGATTATCTACATGCTTACAAACGAGGCTACAAAGAGGTATGTTTTGAAGTCACGGTGGCTCCTTTCTTACTGCACAATATGGCATGGCAAATAAAGCCATATTGTTAAGATACACAATGAAAACTAATTTTTGCTATGTTGGACACCTCATAATAGACACTACGAAAATAAGTTTATGTTATGTTGTCAAGTTATTATCATTAAAAACACATTTTGTAAAAGGGGCTTAATAGTCATTTGGAGGTGTGAATAGTAATATATATGCATGACAATAGGGAAAAAAATAAAAATAAAAAATATAAAGAAAGATATGGATAAAAAGTTATGTAACTTCTTTTTTACTTGAAAAGAATTGAATCTTAAGAGTAGATTATTTAGAGAAAAGAGAACATTTAATTTTGTCATACTGAAGTGATTAAAAAAACTTGAAAGAGAAATTGCGGTTTGTATTTTAAGGTCATATATGAAGTGAAGGTAAAGCAAGGGACAAAACCAAATCCAAAACCTCCGGTTGCAGTTGCATCATTATCACTGTTGGCTATGCCACGCCACACTCAAAAACAAGCAGCAAACAAGGAAAACACGAGACAATGGCACAATACTTCGCACAAGTCTCCATTCACCCGGTTTCAGATAAAACATCAAGCCGTCTCATGACATGCATTTTCTTTTTTATAGTTTACGTACTAACATTATTTATATGTTTTATCCCTTGGAACCAAAATGTATGAGCATAAGATGATAGTTATATTTGAGTGGCCCTCAATTATATCGAACAATAAAAATGTGATTTTGTAACTAATGTGTATCATGGGCAAAATATATATTACAGTTCAAAGAAAAATTACATGCAAAATATTGTACTTCTAGAAGAAAAATATTGAGTTGTGTAAGTACGAAAGTGAGCATTGAACATTAGATTCATAAGTGTGGAACTTTTTGTACTCACACTTACACAACTCAATAAAATTTTGTAGAATACAAAATTAATCCTGCTAACTATCCAATCATCTGATATTATCTTTACGACCATGAATACCAAATTTTACATAATTTAAACATTGGTATGGTATCTAGCAATGCCCATTTACTTATATTTTAAATAGCATATATGATAAAGTACACTTGAGTTTATATTATAAAAAAATTGATGCATGTTTTTTCTGGAAAGAACGTCTTTAAAGTGTGCATGGATGCTGGATGCATGCTTAGATTATATGATAAAGCAATTTTGCATTTAAATTTCACCGATGAGATGAGATGCATTCTTTTTTTTGGAAAAACAAATTATATGATAACGTATTCTGCTGATGTAAACTCAAAACCTATATCGAGGGGGGTAAATATCGGGATTATATGATAAAGCAATTTTGCATTTAAATTTCACCGATGAGATGAGATGCATTCTTTTTTTGGAAAAACAAATTATATGATAACGTACTCTGCTGATGTAAACTCAAAACCTATATCGAGGGGGGTAAATATCGG
>CM023948.1:36979886-37002319 GCA_013407115.1 Glycine latifolia
AAAGATTTACATCTGAGTAACCATATAAATGAATTAGACACCACACTTTAACCCAAAACTTTAAGGCTCAGGTTTATGAATTTTCTCTTCACTTATATAATGTTCAACTTTTCTATTTCTATCCGATATGGAGCTTTAACTCACATTTGTACTCCAACATTTGTTACATGTTTAATCCATTTAGAACAATCACATAAAACACGACTCGTGTGTTAGCAATATATGATCATCAACCAAACTTATACTTAAAGACAAAAAGTTGTATAAAATCATTACTTATTCCTAGATTGTGATAACGAAATGTAATTGATATATATATATAACTTTTGTTGAGGAATTGAGTATATATATTAATTAGATTTAAATATATTTAAATTACCTAATAAATAACTGATTTTATTTTGGATCTTTAATAATTTTGAGTTTATAATATATTAAAATTTTTATTTCGAGTATTTGTTGCCACTTAATTAGTAGCGTGATATCACTGTTGATAATGTTAAAAAAATTGATTTGTATCATGATATGATATGTCATCACTTAAAAGTTTCAATATATAGAATACGTAAACAATCAATTTTTTTATTAGAGATATGTAACAGATCTTTTATAAAAAAATCTTAAACATATTTAAGTTTATTAATTATTATGAGTAAAAACACCTTATATTTCCAAAAAAAAAAAATCATTTCAAATGTATTAGATTCTTTGGATTAATAGTGATTAACATGCATAATTTATTAATTGAACTAATCAAAATTTAAATAATTAAGAAAGAATTAAAAAAATAGATAATATTTTGCCAAAAAGAGTTACATATTTTCAGCTTACCAAACCTACAAAAAATCAGTAGCAGAACCTCAAATCCTTGTCTGCATCTTCTAAGTGGCACCATTCTCCGGCAGCACAATCACCCATTACGGTTGCTTCTTGGATTTTCATTTTTCATACTTTATTTGATAAAATTTTTTGTTGATTCACTATCATTCTTACAACATCAAA
This sequence comes from Glycine latifolia, assembly GCA_013407115.1. Lineage (NCBI taxonomy): Eukaryota > Viridiplantae > Streptophyta > Magnoliopsida > Fabales > Fabaceae > Glycine > Glycine latifolia. Next base: position 36,980,889 of record CM023948.1, read on the forward strand.
GAAAATAATACCCTCTACTTGTCTCATTCTCCACACTCTCCTCAACCTTCAAATATCCATAGTTTAAATCTCCATGACTCTAACTAAAAAACCAACATAATTACCATACTTTCAATTGAATGGAACACAAGGTTAATGATAAAGAACCCAACAAAAAGCACTACGTTGGTGTCTTGTGTTGGTGGTTAACAGTGTCCATCATCGCAGTCCTCGTAGTAGGTGCTGGTGTTCTTTCTCTAATAACCAAGTTTAAGTTTGGTCACTCTAATTCACTTGAATTCACTTCTCACCCCACCAACGTTGTTCAGAAATATGCTTCAGCTCTTGAATTGGCCTTGCAATTTTTTGACGTCCAGAAATGTAATTGTTTTTCTTTTTTGGTATAAACCATATATATTCTCCACAGGAAATAATCTTATTCGAGCTAAAAAGAGCCACTATGGTCCAAAAATGTAATCAATAATACATATGCATATACTATATAGCAAGGACTTTATACTATGATTAATATAATTTGCAAATAACTATGTTTTTTATTTATTTATTAATGTGGTTGTAGCTGGTAAGCTGGAGAATAAGAGGGTTTGGTGGAGAGGGGATTCGGGGCTACGAGATGGGATTGAAGAGAATTTGGATTTATCGAAAGGAATGTATGATGCTGGAGACCACATGAAATTTGGTTTCCCTTTGGCTTTCACTGCAACCGTGTTGTCTTGGGCGATTCTTGAGTATGGAGATCGCATGGATGCGGTGAAGCAGCTACACTATGCACTTGACTCGCTGAAGTGGATCACGGATTATCTTGTCAATGCACACCCTTTTCCAGAAGTGCTCTACATTCAGGTAAATTATTTGCTTCAACTTTGTGCAATTGTGCCTAGTGCTTTCAGTTTACTTTTGAGAAATATAATAATAGTTTTTTTAATTGTGCCGAACTGCAACGTGTGATTCATATAGCGTATCTCATCTAATGAAATAAGGCATAAGGCTTTGTTGTTGTTGTAAATGTAATAGCTCTTTTTTTTAAAGAAACTCTTAGGATTCAATTGCATGATATGAGACTTTATTCTCGTGTTGAAACTATGTGATTCTAGTGTAGATTTTATGAAGTCTTAAGCTTTCCAATTAGAATGACTAGTTTTGTGGTATGATTCTTGAAAAATTCATATCAATTGATACCAGAGCTATTCACTGTATCTTAATTGTAGATGGGCAGTTTTATAAGGTTTTGAGCTTTCCAATAATAATTACTAGGTTTATGGTGTGATTGTTCTAAGATTCTTATCAATTGCAAGATATGAAACTCGAGTTTCACATTGGAAGTGTGATTTTTTAGTGTGGCTTTATAACTTGGCCTCTCCAATTATCATGGATAGGTTTTGTAACATGATTTTCCCAAGTTTCTTATCAGACAATAAAAGGAAATAAATTAAATCAAACATAAATTTGTTGTTCTTGCCATTTTTTTCTCTGTTGAGCTGAATCAAACACACGTTTGTTTTCTTGATTGAAGGTGGGGGATCCTGAGGTGGATCATAATTGCTGGGAAAGGCCTGAAGATATGAAAGAAAAAAGACCACTCACTCAAGTTAATTCATCTTTTCCAGGAACAGAAGTTGCGGCAGAAACTGCAGCTGCATTGGCCTCAGCATCTCTTGTTTTTAAGGAGATCGATTTCACTTACTCTAGGATTCTCCTACGACATGCTCAACAGCTGTTTACTTTTGCTGATGCATATAGAGTTTCCTACAGTGTCAGCATCCCTCAAGTGGGGAAATACTATAACTCATCTGGTTTTGGAGATGAACTCTTATGGGCAGGTACCTGGCTCTATCATGCAACTAAGGATCCATCCTATCTAAACTATGTGACAGAGCAGAATGAGAAAGCATTTGGCAGTTTAGGAAGTCTATCATGGTTAAGTTGGGATGATAAACATGCTGGAACTCAGGTACCAAGTATGATGCAGTGTTTTATCTTTTGAGTAAATAGTTCATGCACTTTTTTACAATCAGAAATTACCATATATATTAAGTTTGTTGACTTTTACAATAACTACCTTAAAAACTATACCTACCATAAATTTTAATTGATTGATGGTGAAATTAAACTCCTTTTGTTTACCTTTCCTTGGTAGCTCTTGAATGAATTAGGCATATTAATTTTGTGTGATAGATCTTCTCTTTATGCATTTTGTGATGTTGAACTAGGTTCTTTTGTCCAGAGTTAATTTTTTTGGTGCAAGTAGCATCCCAGATGCGGATAATCTCGACCTTCAGATGTACAGAGAAACTGCTGAAATCCTCATGTGCAAGCTTCTACCTGATTCCCCGACAGCCACCACCAACAGAACTGAAAGTATGATTGATTTCTTCCCTTTAGCATTTTCATAACCTGTGTCTGTCTATTATTTTTCATTAAATTCAGGCAAAAGGGTAGCTAGCATTTTAAGTTAATAATGCTATAGATGATAAAAGATATCAAATATTAATGTTCCCTTTGGTTGAACAAACTATCATTATGTAACAGGTGGGCTGATATGGGTGGTACCATGGAACTCTTTGCAACATTCAGTAGCGTCTGCATTCTTAGCTGTTCTTTATAGCGACTACATGCTGACATCTCAAACTGAAATACTATATTGTAGTGGGAAATTGTATAAGCCAGTAGATCTTCGCAAATTTGCCATTTCTCAGGTATGAATGCAAGTCTTACAAAATGAGAGGAACATTGTTCATTCTTATAATCATCGCTGTATTTAACTTCAAAACTTCTTAGTCAATCAAAATTTATGCATTAGCTCAGTTGGGTAAGTAGTTTGTGTGAGTTGTTGTAAACAGTAAACCTCTATTATCTGTCTTCAATTTCTAAGGATAAAAAAATTATACATTTGTATATGATGCTTCATAATGTACTCATGTGATTCTGTATTGCATTTATGCTTGAACAATTTCAGGCAGATTATGTTTTAGGTGAAAATCCTATGAAGATGAGTTATCTTGTGGGATATGGAACTCAATACCCCAAATACATACATCATAGAGGGTCTTCCATTCCAGTTAATGCTACAACTGGTTGCAAAGATGGATTCAAGTGGTTTGACTCACCTTTCCCTAATCCAAATGTAGCATTTGGAGCACTAGTAGGTGGTCCTTTCTTTAATGAGACATATAATGATTTCAGGAACAACTCAATGCAGGCTGAACCAACCACTTACAGCAGTGCCCTCTTTGTTGCTCTCTTATCTGGCTTGGTTGCCAGTTCCTCCGTAGCATGGTCTTTTTAGAATTTATATGTATTATTTTATCAATAAATGACTTTTTTTATTCAACAAATGTTAGTAAATATGTAAATACCCCCCTAATGTATATTACCTTCCTAGATAGCAATAGTTTTGGAATAACCCCTTCAAAACGAGGTGCTCTTCTACTTGGTTTGTTAAGAGAAGCAACAGATTGTGCAATGCATTGAGAGCTTCTAGAGTCCGTTTCTGAAAATGCTCGTGAGTAAATTCTTTTTGTTTGGAACGTTTCTTGATCTTACTTCAATAATGACCAATATCGAATGAAGCTAATAATGGACCAACAGACGTGCTTCTTTTAGAGTGACATGATTAAAAAAAAGGTATTTAAATTGTTAATGCGAAAATTAATCATTGATATTTCAAAACATTCATAGATTATTAAGCATGTATATGTAATTTTTATTTAAATTGTGTATTTTAATGTATTTTTTAATAATATATTGAATATATTGATGTCTCGACTGAACTTGTTATTGATTTACAGTTTTTTTTTTGGGGGATTGATACTTAGGGATACAGTTTTTTTTTTGGGAAACTAACTTTGGTTAAGAAAACTAACTTGCATAGATTGAAATTTTAATGAGTATATAAGTCTTTGGTTAAATCAGTCTCTGGTTAAATAAATTGCTTCATGAAATAATTATTAATTTTTATAAAATATTTCTTTTAAATAGTTAATAAATGGCTGTTCTGCTTATTACATATCAGTTTGTGAAAGAAAATAATTTTAATTTTGATAGCAGGTTATTACCACTTAGCTCAGATTTAATAAAAAAATATTTCAATGTCAAATTTAATGCTTAATATTTTTCTTCCAATAAATATTTGAATCTTGATTCATTAAGTGTTTCATTCTGTCGTATCTAAACCCTATTGATAATTCAATGCTTAATATAAAAATATTATTTTTATTGGAAAAATAGATTATTTATTGATAATATAAAATAATTTTATAATTTAGGGATATTCAAATTCAAATCAATTAAAAACAAAACCAAAAAATAAAAAATAAATCATAAAAACTTATATTTTTTAATTTTATTTGGATGATTTTAGGCTCAAATTAATCAGCTTGATTTGGTTTATTGTTTATTTGTTTCAAACTTATCCAAATCAAATCAAACCAAGTAGCATATGATTATGACTGTAATGTTATTGTTTTTTATTTATTTATATTCTTAATGGCTATATACGGCACTCAATTATTAGTTTAGTACTATTATGAATTATCCTTTTACTATAATTTTAGTATTCGGTTTGTGTTTTAGAACAAAATAAACACTTAGTGAATCAGGATTTAAATATTTACTGGAATAAAATACACTATGTTCTTATATATAAGAAATAAATGTATAATTCATTAAGATCAATAAAAATAATTAAATTAAATATTTTATTTAATATTATCATAAATTTAAATTTTATTTAAAAATATCTATATAATTAATTGATTTAATAAATTAGTGAGTATGAGTTACTAGTTATTATTTACCACTCAATAAATACATTATTTTCATGAAAACGAATAATATCTATTAATAGACTTCTTAAGAAATCATAGATATAGAAAAATTATTAATTTCTTTTTAATATAAGATTTAAAACACTTACATATTTATTAAAGAAATTATAATTAATATATTTGAAAATGATCATATATATTTTATAATTAGGATAAAATACTATCATTTATTTATTTTATAGAAAAAAAATATAATATTTTTTAATGAATATAATGTCTATATACTTATTATTTTTTGTGAATTGTACTCAAAAGAGAAATTAAAAGCCATTGGGAAAATAAATTTGAGCTATATCAACTCTTACAGCCTCAAGAACAAAGTTAGGAATGAAATCAAAGACATGGTAATTAAAAATTTCTTCCATAACATATTTTGTCATATCATTAGTTACTTAATCAGTTTCTAGAAAATATGATTTTAAATAATGTCTCATTCATTGGATGTTTATGCTAACACTTTCATTTAATTATAAATTATTATTTAAATTATTTTTAAATAATTGTTTTAAAAATTAATAAACTAATATACGAATTGTAATTGGAAAAACATTTTTTACAGCAAAACGGATAACATAAAATGTGTAAGAAAAAAAAAAAGTATTGTTACCCTTCCTCCAGATTCACAGGGAATATTTTCATTTTCTTTGTACAGTCAGCTTCTCTGCACCAAAAATTTTAACTTCAAGAAAGGCGGAGAGAAAATAAAGCACCTGCTGCTTATCTGAGAAAATGGGTTTTCGTTGCCTTTCTTTTTTTTTTTTCTTCGAAAGAAAGCGAAAGAAAGATAGGCACACCAAGCGTGTGCCGTAACATCTTGATCCAACTCATCATCTTCTTCTTCCTTCAACTCGCTTTTCATCCAACCAGGTTCTCTCTCCTCTTTCATTATGTGCTTCCTCTTTTACTATATTCCTCTTTCGATTCTCTTTCTTTGTCTCTTCCGTTATCTAAAGCCTTCAATCCTTTTATCTTTTCCTTCGTTTTTGGTTGCTTTTCAGTTTCAACTTTTCCTATTCCACTCTGGGTTTCGCTTCATTTTCGATTTCCCACCTTCTTCTTCCAGATCAGTTTTAAATTAAAATGTTCCTTTTTAAAAAATAAAATTGGGGAATCCCAGTTGTTACTGTCCCCTACCGTGATGTTATCTAGATTTGTTTTAGCTCAATTTCTCGAGATAACCGTTTGATGCATTGCTTTGATCTTGAACTGGTAGATGCAATTTTCTTAACCATGAGGGGTTTTCTTATTATTTAACAAAAAAAAAAGGGAAATAAGAGAAACGAATAACTTTTGCAGAAAACAAAGGTTTTTCAAGATGGCTATAGCTTACAAGAATTAGCATGTAAAGGAATTAATTTTAATTTTGTTTTTTCTCGGTTGTCTTGTATTTACAGACGCATTTTAATTTTAGGGTGTACTAGGGTTATCCACTTGCTTTAGTTTTCCTTTGTATTGAATCTAGTTTCAATTTCAAACATAACTGTGCTTGATTAAACAACTCATGGGTATGTATTATCGTAAAGTTGCCTTGTTAATAGTCCCTGCAGGATAATGGCTGAGCGTAGCTTAAACCAATTCTATATTATGTTCTGTGACGTGAAGATGTTTTCAAGTGCTAACTAGATTAGGTTTGATTAGAAGTTCAGCTGCTTGGTTGCATGAGATCTGAATACAAATATATGCAATTTCCGCTATTTGCCTGCGACGCCATCTGCTATATGATATAGCGGATTATTAGCTTTCCACCATTTTCTGCAATATGCCATTGATAACTCTGCTGTATAATTTCTTTGATGAATTTAGTATATATGATATATGAGATTGAAAGGGGCAAACTATGTTAGATAAAGATTAAAATGTAGACAAATTTTCTTTTTAAGCGTGCTTTCATTTTAGTTTTACTTCAATACTTGGCATCTGCTTGCTTGTCTGCATCCTTTTAGAGTCAGTTCTGGAATTTATTCTTACAATTGAATCCCTGTTTAAGATGCCTTATATCTTTTTGCTTACTCTTTGATGGAGTTTTACCTTATATTTCTAGTTACAATGTTGTTAAGGATTTTCATATTTTGAAATATGAGGCTTATATCTCTATCATAATGGACATGTTTTATGATTACATTATTACAATTTGACTTTCTTGTTATTTTCTCACATTTCTATTCATCATGGGACAGGACATGGCGGAAGATGAAGATATGTCTTTGAAGTCTAAGATGAGTCAATCAAATGAAACTTGGAAGCAGGAGATGGAAAAAAGCCAATCTCAAGTGGATGTATTGCAGGCAAGGATAGTGGAGGTAAAGGCACAAATACAAGGCTCAGAGGAAGATGCAAAAAACGAGTTAGAGGTTCTATGGAGAAGAGTCAAGACTACTTCTACCCTGTTGACCTACTTAAAATCAAAATCTAGAATCATGGCCGTTCCTCATCTAGCCCACACATCTTGTGGCATAAAAAAGTTAGATGGGGTAGGGCTTGTTGACAAAGATGGGATTCCATTATCAGGTTGGTCTAGGAATGTTGATCTTTCTTCATTTGATGATACAGATGAAGAATCTTGGATAGGAATTAACCGTCAGCATGGTTCCTTAGACGAACAGGATGCAGTTTATATAGGTGAGATACTCAAGTCTGTTCAGATTATCACGGATGTGATGGAAGCCCTTGTCAAAAGGGTTTTATTGGCAGAATCAGAAACTACTATTGAGAAGGAAAAATTGAGTTTAGGTCAGGAAGAAATTATGCGAAAGTCTGCTCAGTTAGAGAATATGTCCATGAAATTAGAGGAGATGGAGCGTTTTGCTTTGGGTACAAATGATATTTTGAATGACATGCGGCAAAGAGTTGCAGATTTGGTTGAAGAAACAACTAGACAGAGACAACGTGCTGCTGAAAATGAAGAAGAGCTTTCTAGAGTGAAACGGGAATTTGAGTCTCTGAAGTCATATGTTAGTAGTCTAATCACAGTAAGAGAAACCTTACTTTCTTCAGAGAAGCAATTCCAAACTATTGAGAAGCTGTTTGAACGGTAAACATATATTATGCAATTACTTTTGTTAAATGTCTTCATAATTATCTAGTGTTTGGCCTGGCATTGAATTGTTTGACATAGATGCAATGGCATGCTTCCTGCTTCTTTGTTATGCTTAAATATAATTTTCTCTGGTATATGTATTCTTGATGGCATGCCCAACAGTGGATCTAGAATAGGTTCTTTTACCATCTTTGAATTTGAGCTTAGGGCCTAATTGGCTAACTCAACACAAAATCAACTGTAACTTGTAAGGTGAGGATTGTCTAAGCTTTATATGCTCAATTGAAGCCATGTCTCTAGTTGATGTGGGACTAAACCACCACCATTAAGGCTGCAATTTCATCCCCTAAGAGGCCGCAACTAAGGTGGGCTAGGGGTGACCACAATTAAGGCGACTTTCCAACGGTCATTCCCATTCAATTTGTTCAGGTTGCTTACTAAAATTAGTTATTTGTACAAGTACAATAGAGGTCATCCTAAAGTCCTAGAGAGTTACTTGTTTTATACGTTAAAATATCACCTTATTAGAAGTTCACATGCTTATTATGTCTGCTGATATGCTTGTTCTATTATGTTTTTCAGTTTGGATATTTAGTTTTAGTATGCAGTTTTCCTGCCGCTCTCCACTGTGGCAAGCTAAAAATATGGATTTTTTAATTTTTCTTTGGGTAAATACAGATCAATTTGGACAGTTTTTGTGTGATTGACATCAGCTACTGCATAAAATTTAATTAGGATAGATAAATATCTCATTGTATATTTGATATTTATTTACCTACTTTCCTTTTTATGTTTCCCTTTTTCGCTTAATAGGTTTAGTCATTTACCCTATAAAAAGGTGATTAGAGCTTGTGTTAAAAATTCATAGAAATATTAAAGTTCTTTTTCTTTTCAAGTGATAATTATATTTGTCAAATGTCCTTATATTGGTTTTTTCTTGGGGTATGATAGATACCCATTAGTTAGTTAGGAGATTGGAGTGAGTTAGTTATGTGTTGCCTATAAATAAGAAGGATTGAGAGGGAGAGTTGTTGTCTTTGGATTTGGAAAATCCTTGGGAGAGAAACTAGGTCTCTTAAATATTATGATATGGATCAGGGTGTGTACCAAGTACCATTGGAGGCATGCTATAGGCACACAAAAGCCAAAAAACTTTTTGAAAATGGAGTGGTATAACTGTTATTACCAAGTCAATTGAAGCAAGAATTTTAGGTCCAAAATTATGTTAAAACGTCAGTATAACTTGGGTAGGATGAGATGGTCTGTGTGTTGTGTGTCCCAAATCTCATGTAACACATAGGTATTAACATATTCACATTTTCTTGCTAATGGGGTTTAATTTTTAATTTCAATTATCATGTAGTAGGTCTATTTTTTTTCCTATTTAAAACTAGAGATGTATTTGTCTTGATCAGGCTAGTTGGAAAGACTACCCAATTGGAGGGTGAGAAAATGCAGAAAGAGGCTGAAGTTCAGAAACTTATGGAAGAGAATGTGAGGTTGAGTGCTCTGCTTGACAAGAAAGAGGCTCAACTTCTAGCATTGAATGAACAATGTAAAATGATGGCCTTGAGTGCTTCAAACATGTAAATGCCATTGCACTCTACAGATTGCTTGCTTAGCTCTTCCTTGCTGACAGCTGGAGTCTTCAAAGTGAAGCTTTACTGGATTAAGAAGCATCCATGGATGGCTCCATAAACATCATCAATGCCTTTATCTTTTTTTCTGATTGCCATTTTAATGCCTCTTTCAAGATTGAAACGGGAAATTATTTTCCTTAGAATGTAAACTTGGCGTGCTCTTTAATGAGAAAAACAAGTCGTGTCTCTTCATTGTACATGTTGCAAACCAGGGACCGAATCATCAAACCCCACATCTATATACATATATATACCCATCAAATGTTTTGAGGCCAGCAAAGGATTTCTCTTGTTCTGTTCTGGGAAATTCTTAGGTTCCCACGTAACAAAAGAAATAGTTTGCTATTTTTCAGCCATAGATAGCGTTAAAAATGTAGTAAGAGATATCAATGGCTCACAAGACTGAGATGATATAGATTCAATGATATAAAGAGATTTCTCTTGTTTTGAAAACATCCAAGAATTTCTCATTACATTGAATGTGTATCACCTAAGCGTGGGTTTCCTTTCGCTTTTGTTACAATTTTATGCCATCACTAGTGCCACTGACATATTTTATGATATCTAACGACAAGAAAGTATTCTCGTTCCATGATCACTTAAAGTTTCTCTTACTATCTCGAGGGGAATGTTGTGTGTTCGTTTGGTCACAACACAGCATAAACCGTAGTGTCATTAAAATTTAACACATTCTTTCGTTTGTGGCATTTTCCCACAATTGAACTGTGTACATAAAGTACTTTACGTTGCAAGAATTTTTACATAACTGATGGTGACATGATCGTTTTGGTTGGTCGTGAGATAGATTGAGAGGTGTTGATTGGTCTATCAGGAGTTGCAATAAGGACCTCATAATGAAAAGATGTTTGTGAGACCTTATTGCCTACCGGTTTTTGTCTTGTGTAGGATTTCGGACGACAAAAGTAACCTGGCATCACGTGTTTGTGCTTTGAAAGAGGCAAAAACCTTCAACTAATTGGCCATGGTTGTGTCTGTTTTTGACAATGAGGACCAATCTTGTGCGTACCGTTTTTTGTCAGTGACAGCTCCCCTCTCTCTTCTTGCTGGATTTGTTTGCAAGGTCGCTTTTGCGGCTTGTTTGAACATGAAAAATGGCATTTAATTTTTGGTCGTTATTTTGATCCACTTTGAAGAGATTTTGCTACCCAAAAGAGCTTGCCATCCCAAGGATGCAGTGGTGTATGTTCTTGCAGATATCTTTGGATCTGAGCGCATGAAATACGGAAGGAGTGAAAGGAACAAAGATGAGCTAAGCTTCAACCATCTTGAGTCTTAGAACATGACCACAAAAGTAACTCCTTACATCTCATATTATTTGCCTTTTCATGTATTACTTCTTAAAAAGTTACTATTTACTACAAAGTTAAAGTAATAAAATGACTTTTCTTCCCTATAAAAATACCCTTTTATTGAAAAAAGTTAAAAGTAATTATGAATTTATTCAAGTATTTAGGAGAAATACTAATGAATAAAGATATTGGAAAAATAATTGATGTTTTTTAATGTTTTAAAGTGATAAATATTTTGTAATAAAATATTCAAAGAGACATATAATGATACGAAAATAATATGTTATTGTAAGGTTGAGGTAGAAATTAGTGTTTTTTATTTTAGAAGCTATTGATTTTTCTTGGTGGTTCTTGTGGAGGTTGAAAATGTACTTGTTTGATGTATATTCTAGTTTTTTAGTGACACCAAATGTAGGTGATGCTATAGTTATTAATGTGAATTCAAACTTATAAGTTAATCTGGTTTATCTCAGATTAGAATTGGATTAAATTGAATAAATTTAGTAGACATATATAATAATATTATAAGTATCTGTATTATGTGATATTATTTTAATTATACATAATAAAAAAATTTAACTTACATTGAAACTAATGCAAAAGCTCTGTGAGCAGAGGATACTCTGATTCACATAACTAATACAAAAGTAGTTTGTGAGAATCATATACTAGAAATCAATTTTAATGCCTGTGTATTTCTACAACAAAATACAATGATATTAAATATAATGTAGTGATTTACATTTGGTAAAATTAATATAAAATATAATATTTCTAGAACTCTTGATATGTATTAAAATTTTACATAATATATATATATATATATATATATATATGAAATATTTTTAGTATGTATAATTTTGTAAAAGAACTCATTATTCCCAGAAGTAAAAATATTATCAAATAATGATATTAACTAAATCATTTTATCGATAGTAAATAATATTTGATTATTTTTAATGTGTATTTACTATTAGAAAATTGATGAAAAAAATATTAACACAGCAATAATCTGGTAGTAATAAGATATAATACAAGTTGTTAAAATGTTATATTCTAAAATAGAGCAGTGTAATTTACTAAAAACTTATTCACGGTTCTTCATTCAAAAGATGTAAGATAAGATAAAATTCACCCACATATATGAATCAACAATTCTTCTTCTTTAATTGAGAGAAAGAGAAAGAGAGAGAGCGGGGGGGACCCCAGGCATAGGGTGGGGATATAGTGCTGGGGAGGTTGATGAGTGTCAATTTAGTGATCCTGAGGAATAAGTATTCTCATTGTCCTGATTGCCTCAAAATAGTAGTTGCCAATGCAACCAAAGGAACAATACAATTGAATGTTCCATTATTAGGTAATTGTCATGTCTTATGTGCTGTAAATTTTAGAAGAATGCTAATAATATATTACAACTCATCATCACTTTTCTAATACATATGTTTTTTTTGCAAATATTTATTAAGATGTGTAAAACAATGCAAATTTATATTTATAATATTCTTTATGTTTCGCTTATAATTTTGTAAAATTTAATAAATTTTAGTTAGTAATAATGCATTAAAAATAGTGCGTTAATTTTCATACATTTTAAGCTCCAAGTTCTAATTAAGAAGGATTTTCCTTTGATAAACTTCTCACCAAGTATCTTAAAAAGAATAAAATAGGAATGTAAAATGAATTAAACTTATTCTATAATTTAAATGAAATAGTTTCTATAAATTAATTTATACATAAGTTAATTCTAATTTTTGGGAGAAGATTTATTTATTTTACCTTTTTCTTTTCTTTTCACAAACGTTTATCTTTATTCAAATAAAAGACCAATTTTTACTTGTGGGTGTATTATAAACCTCCTTTTGTTAACAGTTGGAATTGAAGATTTAGTGGGTGTTTAATAGCAAATGAAAACATAAATAAAAGATGGAATCTAGATTTAAATTTCTGGATCTATCCCCATGTGTAAATGTCAACAAAATCTTGTTTGTTCAATGATAATCTAAGGCACCTCTATCTATATATTGCTTCCATTATGCGGTCTATGCCATTGGATTTATTGTGATTGCAATCTTTCCAAGTTCACATCGTGTTTGCACAAGTGGGATTTCATTGTACTTTATGCATGGGACACTCGAACTTTTGAATGGGAGATTTGCTTATTCTTGTCGTTGAAGTAGATGTAAGGAAACTCTTTTCCATCGAATTTGCAGTAACACGAAAACTACAGATTTGGTGAGTTACTACAAACTAATGCAGTTTAATGAGGCTTAAACTTAAACATAGGGATCCAGTATTGCAGTACTACTTGATAGAAAACCAATATTTATAGTTATTAATGTTATCTACCGTACTAGATATGTCATTAATAATACGAGTTTATTAATTAGTGGGGGCTAAATTTTGTGGAAAGAAAAAGATAATTCCTCTTTTATAGAAAAGAGATGCTAAAAAAAAAGAGTGAAGGTTATTGATTTTATTTTGAAAAATTATTTAGTTCTTAAAAGTTAACTAAAAGGCTAGCTCAGCATGCTGGAGGAGGGTGGTGAAAAAAGAGTGTGAAATTGAGGAAGAGACATGAGTAAATGAAAATAGAAGATGAAGAAAAAACATCTTTTAGTTTTGTTTTTATAGTGTTTAAATAATTGTTTTGGAAAACATTTTAAAAACTTACTAGACTTTTCGATGAAAAATAAGTTGTTGATTGAGTATTGTGAAATTATTTTATAAAATAATCTTCAAAACAAAAGGTGGGAAGAGAATCAAACGTGTGTTAAATCTCTATTTGGATTTCTAAATTATAAAATATTATTTACTTTTATATTTTTATTTTTATTTTGTCCTAAATCAATTTTTTCCTAAATTAAAGATCATGATTGTCTCCTATTTTATTGAATTAGAGACTAATTTTATTCATAATATCTAAATGATATTAATTCAATGAAATTTTATATACGATAAAAATTAAATATAAATTATTTTATTAAATAAATTATTATGTTTCATATAAATATAGTGAAATCTTATACTATTATATCAATTTTCTAAGTTTTTAGTATCTTTTAGAGAATCAAATACTAATCAATCAATATATAAATATTCATTTAAGGATATGATTTCTCCCATTAGATCCATTTAATATTGTTTTTACTGCAGATCCATTTAATACTTGACTTTGCAAAAATTTACTTTTGATTTTAATTATATAAAATGTTATAAAACCTCATTCTAAAAAATCTACTACAAAAGTGAATGATACTTATAATTTTATAAGAGATTTGTTCCAATATAATATAATGTGATATATCAGTGAAAAGACCGAAGTGGGAAAGAATTGAGTCTAAGAAGGAAAGTGGCCCACATTGCTTATTTGGGAAGCAACATGCTAACGAAAATCCAGTTTTGTTGGACTAGGTATTTGCGTTATCTGTTAACTGAACAAGTTGGATTTTAATTAGGTCTGTCCTGCTTATATCTGCGTTGTTTTATAACAACATATGGAATTGGAACAATATCAAAATTTTAACGCACATGAATATTTATTTGAGAGACAAAAGTTTGACAGTACTTTAAATATATGTTACTACTTTTTAATTAAAATTACTTTTTATTTCAATACTAATACTAACTCTGCTGAGTTTTATTATATATATTATTGAAATGGAATTTTAATTAAAAAAACAACATACAAAATAATTATAATATTATATCTGAATTAGTGTTAGATGTCTGATATATTTTCTAATCGAATTCCAAGTTATTTTTATGATGATTATTCCTCTTGTTTCGATGAAGGCTAGAGGCAACGGTTAAAGTACATGCAAAGATACTTTGAAGTTGAATAACAAGGAGTTTAGTTTAATTAATTAAATAGGATGTATAAGTTATAATAAATTTTTTATACATATTTTTTATTTCTACAGACAAAAGAATAATTAATTGACATGAAACTATTTCAATTTAACTATTTTTTTTAACTTAACTAATTCAACTTAATTAACTAATGGTTTCAAATTTAAATCTTAGTTATCTTAAATACTCAAAAGTTGTACTATGTGATTATTGTAAATCAAAATGTGATTCTCTATTTTAGGTATATTCTGTTCACCCTACAATTAACTCTTTGTTGTGAAATTTAGCCTAATCACACCTTGGGTGGGAACCCTTAGACTAGCATAATAGGATGGGACAGGGTGAAGTGAGTTGTATAAAGCATACGAGTTGTGTTATCCATCACAACAATACCTAAGTTTCATGCTATCCTTTTTCCTATCCTCATTTTTTAGATCCCAAAAGCAATTATTAACTACATATGAATAATTAAGTATTTGAATTTGTTGCATTCCACCATTAAAAAAAATCTCAATCTTTTCTTTTCATGCTTGCAACTCTCGCAGACATGTACGAACAATTTGGGTGTGGTCTGCTACATGTCCCCACATCCACGTGACCCTGTTTTCTCTAAAACTCAATTTCTCTTTTCCACACACAAATGTCCCAATGATAAATAAAGCCTCTCCAAACTCGCCCCATGAATCACACACTTTCAGAACCCTCAAGAGACACTTTCAAAGTTAACAACTTGAAGGTGTGCAAAGAGTACTAACACAATCAATTTCACAATGGCCATCAAAAAATCCAATAAGCTACCCCAAGCAGATGTGATAAAGCAAATTGTGAGAAGGTGTTCAAGCTTTGGGAAGAAGCAGCAACAGGGCTACAATGAAGAGGGTGGTCTTCCAGAAGATGTGCCAAAAGGACACTTTGCAGTGTATGTTGGTGAAAACAGGACAAGATACATTGTCCCAATTTCATGGTTGGCTCATCCACAATTTCAAAGCTTGCTCCAAAGAGCTGAGGAGGAGTTTGGCTTCAATCATGACATGGGCCTTACAATCCCATGTGATGAAGTTGTTTTTGAGTTTCTTACCTCAATGATTAGATGAGAATTAAGGGAAAGTAGAAAGAAGTACACTTGTTGGCATTTTGATCACTCATGAGGCTTATCATCAACAACTAAAAGCTAGCTAGCTCCTTTTCAAGAGCAAAATTCTAAGGAACTAATACTATTTTTCACTTTTTGGTATTGTAATTGTATATATACCTTGATGCCAAATAAATTTTTCTTGGCCCATGCCATTTGTTTTCTCGATTAACAAGTGGATATTTCAATGAATTTATGGTATTCATCGGGGTATTACCCCGTTCAAATTTTACAATCTCTCTTTGCTTTTACTTTACTTGATTACTTGCATTTGCTTGCTTGTTAAATGGAAATTCAAAGAGCAGTGGATTTCTTCAAGGAATTAGTTTAATTCATACATTCAAATGTGCCAAACGTAAAAGAAGTCTTCTTTCTTCTTTTTTATTCAAAGTTGCAGGTCTATGACTATGAGTAATTGAGTATGAATTCGACAATGGATATTAGTCCGTGTATGATACGTGTGTATTGTTGGATAATTTCCGTTTTTAGTTGATAAGATATAATCTTGGTTTTTATTTGATAAGATATAATCTTGCTTTTATTTGATAAGATATAATCTTGTTTTTATTTGATAAGATATAATCTTGTTATTATTTGATAAGATATAAATCAAATAATATTTGATAGCTTAGGCCCAGCCCATTTCATCCTATAAATAGATGAGTAAGGGTGGAGGCAAGATACACAGAAATTTGAGAGCCTCAAGTGACAGTCTTGAGTGATATATTTGAGCAAGCCACCGTGCCTGCATATTTGAGAGCTTAGAGTGAAACACTGTGAGCATTTGAGTGACCACCATTGTTGGAGAGGTTGAGTGTATCACCACATTGGTGTGTTTTTGATTCATTGTAACCGATTATTGTTATAGTGGATTTTGATACTGGACTAGGTCCCGTGAGTTTTTCTTTTCTCACATTGAGGAAGGTTTTCTCACGTAAAACAAATTCTGATTGTCTCTCTCTCTCTCCCTTTTGATTTTATTTCCGCTTCCGCAAATTGATTTGAGGGTCCGAAATACCCAACATGTATGATCACTTTAAAAAATATTATGATATGGATGCGACCCCACATATTAAGTAAAGGGAAAATAAATTGTAATATAATATATTAACGATGTAAAATTAAACAAATTTTTACAGTAATTTAATCACAAATATTCAATTAAATTTGTTGGCTTTAATAATAATTATCTTAGTAATCACACTAATGATATCTTTTTATTAATAACATCATAAAACTATCCGTACATAACCATTATTTTTAAGTATAATATGATTATATTTGTACACGCAAGATAATCATAATAAATTTGGATAAAATTATTAGTAATAAAAACTTATATTCTGCCTTGAGAAAAAAAAAACTTCTCTTATAATATTTAACCAAGTTATTTATATCCAAAACTTAAATTGGATATAATTAGTTAAATTGAAATAACTATGTAACAATGACACACATACTTGGTACTATATTGAATGTTTTATATCTTATTCAAATAATAATGTTTTTTTAAAATCCTAAAAATAACGATTTTTTTTATTTAAAAAAACTATGAAATATATAATGTATTGTGCTAATAATTGTATGAGACGATTGTGCCTATAGTTATTCTTTTTCCCCTTTCAGTTCACAACGCCCAAATTCCGCCAAGTAGTATGTGGAGTTCCAACCCGTATCCAAGTTACAACTAGTACCAAGTTTTAGCTTTGAAGTTACACTTATTTCCAGCACAAGGGAAAAAAGCAAATTAATGGAAATTGCCGATTAAGTCTGAGATTCTTACTTACATGGATACCTGAAACTTATTAAACTTAATTAGAATCCACTGGAACTTAATTATAATATTGTGAATATTTTTATAATATCATCCAATATATATAAAAAATAAACTTGAGATGCAAAAAGTTAGTTTTCTATATAAAGAGACGGAGTGGAGGGAAATTGTTGTTATTTTACAAGTTCCAGTTTCAAATCCCAGATAAGATTTTGGTGGCACTAGATACCATTATTGATTTTATTTTTTGTTTCATAATTGTTTATGTATCAACTGCTTATGGATCATCTAACTGAGCGCATGTTTACGTCTCAGACTTAGCACTTGAAAAATTGTGGATTAATTACTCGCGAGGAAGGAATCCTTTCATGCAAGCTTAATGATTAAGGGGTTGTGAAGCATTCAATTAAGGATGGGTGAGCCTTTGATTCTTAATCAGCGCAGTATAATAACTTTGAGAAACCACGACACACTCAATAAATTGCTAGGCAAAGGCTTACTGTTCTATGTCGTGAACAGCTTCATTTTCTTTTATCAAACCAAAATGTACTTTAATTTGTATAGACCAAAGGAACTGATGGACCATAGCTTGTACTTTTTGTATTTATACTGTATGATACACCATTATGAAATTGCAACTTTTTATTAGCATCACGAATTGCAATACAAAACAGGAGGGGTGGTACATAAATCTAATTGGTAATTTGTGAATAAATATCGGCTTTGTTCATGGCCATGACAGTGTACGTCGTGATTAATCATGCATCATAATTGATACATAATTGACCATCATGTCACATTCTCCTTTCTCATTGAAAGGAAGTTTTATTCACCAACGGAAATAATTACGCAAATATGGGAGAAGTAGCCTAGCATTGGAAAAGATGGCTCCGAGTAACGACATCAAGCATTAATTTCTTGCTTTGTCAGGTAACAAGTGTGACATAAACTCCAATGAACTGAAATAGTACGAGTTTCAAATTCTCATCCCAAGCATGATTAAGGAAGTTAGAGAGTCCTAATCCAAACATGAACATTCTCAATAATAATGTTTCATTTACTCTCCCACCCCACATATAGGACAAAGTTGTCCGTACGAACAGTGTTGACATTATTATTTTTTTCTTATTATCATGCTATTAGTATAGTGTATTTAATAATTTTTTAGTCAAAAAATTTGACTTATTATCTTTGGAGAAATTATTTTTTTATCAATAAAAAATTAAACTCAAAATTTTATTTAAAACGAACAAATTCAATATTATTTAAACCATCAATTTATTGGTGCGGTGACATCATTTCTTTCGTCTCACCTGAGAATTATGTGCATGACATTGGACCTATATCAGTGCCAACTCAACAGTCCTTACAAACTCCATAATTGATGATATCATAGTTAAATAATAGGCCTCTGATGACAAATACATGCTTAATTTTTGTCCATTTGATGTACATGTAAATGGGACCTCATTGTCTATGGTATGAGCCATCTGGGGACTAGACAATTAAACCCTCAATCCTTTTGTCCTTCCTTCCTTGCCTAACGTTAACAAATAACAAGATGTGAAACCATAGCCCCATAAATAAAGCAAAACTTTTTCTTTCTTATTTTAATTTTGATATTTTAAGGCTGCTATGAATGTGTGAGTTTTGTGGTAGGGAGTCCCAAAGAGTCCATCCAGAATCGGACTGCGGTCCTATAGATGCATGGCATTGTTGAGAACTTTAACTTCGCTCACTAATATTGATTTGGTTATATTTGATTGATGTAGTTGAAAATTTGAAAAAATCAACCGACAGTTTAAAGTTGTAAACTAAAAGTTGTTATACTAATTTTTTAAATTATAAACGTTTAGTAAGATTATCTATTAAAATAATTTATAAATATAAAATATTAATTTTTATATTTATATGATATTTTTATATAATGTTATTCAAAGATAAAAACATATTTTTGATAATTATTTTAGTTTATTTTTTAATTTTAAATTATTGTAAAATCAATTATTTTAACTACAATTTTAGTTTCATATAGCAATCTTATATTATTCTTAAAATATTCTAACCAAATTTAAAAAAAAAAACAAATAATTAAGTAGACCATAAATGAGTAGAAGTATAAAAACTAAATAAAAAAAAATCCATCTTATGTAAAAGATTAAAAAGTAAATTTAATAAATAATTTAAAAAAAATAGAATTTAATCGTTATTTGAACTAGTAACATATAAAAAAAACCACTATCATATTAAAATACACTTATTTATCAAATATTATTAATATGGTCCAAGACAAGATTTTTAGTTAATAAAAATAGTTAAAATATTTTCCAAACATACACTTAGTTTTAGAGGTATTCTCATATGGTGGACAAGGTATTAAGAAAGGATTTATTAGTTTGTAGTTATCTAAAGTAGTGGCAATCAATTATTTAGTTATAATAATTGCATGAAAGAAAGAAAAGGCTACACAATCAGATGGGAACAACGCTTTCCAGGAAGGTTCCTATCGACTAGTTAACAACTTTAAGTTCACATGTTAAAGTTACAAATTCAATAATGAATTATTGAAGGTAATCACGGAATTCTTGATTTTTGCATTACCTTTTACAAGACACTTGACCGGAGGAATATTCCGCATTTTATGCAACTTCTATGTTAGAATTGACTTGTGGATGCGAACACGAGACAGGGGTAAAGGCGTAAAGCTATTTGTTTTCTGACACGGTTCATATCTTCCACAGGAAGGATGAATATTGTTGTTGAAAATTATAAAATATATAAGGTGAATATTTTGTTAATATAATTTATTTTGTATTTAAAGATTAATTTAAATTTAAATTTTGGATTACTTAATTAAAAAGAAGATAAGTTGTTATTATTTATATTAATCATTTTTAAAATATCTATTTTCTCCTTATCTATTTTCTCCATATTCATTCACCTTATACTAGTAGAGGATATAAAAACATATTTCACATTTCTTATCACTCTTTATTAAAAAAACAAAATGTTTGTACAAAAATAATTTCTCAAAGAATATAATGCAACAAACATTCCTCCTCCCCTGGCCACCCCAATTTCGTGGCAAGCTAGCTAGGAAGAGTTTGTTTTTTTATACGAGATAGTAAAAAAAAAACAAAACTTCTTTCTTTTTCACTTTTTTCTCAAATAAATATTAAAAACTGATATTTGCACCTATCATATTCTTTTCTACTTTTTCCTCTTTATTTATACTTAAGAGATCATGTTGATCAATGCAGATTTTAGTCATTAATTTATGGTAATTTTAAACTTAACCCTTTCTATTGTTTTTTTTATATTTTTGTTATCCAAAATACTCTTATAATTGGTAAACGTACCCTTCAACTGTAGAGTAGGAAGATTTGTCCACACAACAAATATTTTAAATGGTTCCCACCATTATTTGCAACTTTTCTGGTGCAGTACTGAGATTAATGAGCATGAGATAAAACATACACAGGACTCACATCCCATCTTGAGTACTTAAAACTTTCCTACAACATGTGCAATGGGAGCATAACAACAAAATAGCTTAGAGAAAACTTTGAGCAAGAGTTACGTTGTTGGGGTTATAGGAAAAATTCTAAGGTGGAAAAATTATTTTGTGTAAGTTATGTTGATTAAAGGCAGTATAAATTATTTTTTGCGAAAGAAGAATGTCACTAGAAGGAAGAACCAAATGATCATCAAACTTCAAAGGAATAAAGAAGAAAAACACGAAGCGTGTCACAGAATAAGAAAGGAAGAAAAAGTAATAGTAAAAAGAAAAAATTAAGGGATATTTAAACGAGTGAAAAAATAAAATAAAATATATTTTAAATAAAGTTATCAATAAGAAAAAA
>CM023948.1:37002419-37097470 GCA_013407115.1 Glycine latifolia
ACACTCTTTCCCTAAACTACATTATTCCGTATTCCCCCTAACCCTAAAAAGGTTAGGTCCAAACTGATGAGAAGGTTGATGGGATTCTGTTAAGCATGGGTTTTTACCACCCAAATGCTTTCGTTCTAGACCTGAAGAGTTTGGTATGCAATCCACTGTTACATATTAAAAACAATTTTCTTTTTTTAGAGAGAGAAATAATATTTTCTTATATATTTCTTAAAAATGTATGATTATATCATTGTTTAATTTTTTTAATTTTAAAAAATCTTAAATTACTTAATATTTAAAAAAAATTAAAGTTTCAGATTCCTTGTTTTGAAGGGTTTGTCTAACTAACCACCAATTAAAAATGGGATTAAACAATCTCAATCCTATGTGATCCAATAAAATTATATCTATTTGTTTAAATTTTTTATGCACAAAATTCTATATAATTTTGTTGGACCACTTAATTCCATTTCTACTTGAGAGCAGTTAGACCACGCGTATTTTGAATGATTACTTTCTCTAAAGATTAACTACGTTTTACTATTTGGTATTATGATACGGAGCCGATTTCCTTATTCTAGCTAAATTGGGAGTATAGATACAGTTAGTAACTCTAGAGGGTGAGAAAACAATGCTTAAGATTTTATTTTGCTAAATAATCCCTACACTATGTGTTAAATGTTTTTTAAATTTGTAAAATAACATTTTCCTCTTAAGTCTACTTATTCTTTTTAGTGAATTCTTTCAACAACTCACAAATCACAATCAACTTACACTATTTGGAAAAAAGAATCTTTATTAGAAATTCTATTCCAAAACCCCTAATATATTGTAACGACTTTTTATTTCTTATTTTTACCAACTTTTTATTTCTGTAAAATCTTTTATTATTGGTTTTGAAAGCGAAATGATGAAAGTAATATTTATTGTTGGCGACATTTGTTTTTGTCAAGAAATCATTGGATTAGTTAAGTTCAAAATAGGTTTTTGGACACCCTGTCGGCGTCCTACTTAACAGCCCAAAATGAAGTCAAGAAGTCCACCGGTACAATTTGAACTGCTTTGCTATTTAAAGCCATAAATTTGACAAACACTTATTTATGATAAAAAATACTCCCAAGTTTCGACACTCTTGTAACAAAACTAAGACTTATTTTTCTTATGCAATTAAATTTATATATTAGTTACTTTTGTTTATAAAAAATCATCTTTTAACATTAATTGAATTAATTATGATACATGTTATCCTTTTTAATGATAATCGATTATTATGGGGGAATTAAATTAAAATACCAAAACAAGTTTCTGTTGTGTTAAACTTATTTGAAAAATTAACATTATAAGGTGTCAGGTCAGGATTATTATTTAAAAAATGTTACATGAACACCTAATGTGCTATTTGACACCTAGAGAGAAGAAAAGAAAAGAAAAGAAAAGAGAAAAGTATATGTATGATTGGATTTATGATTTGATAGGAAGAAAAAAATAAATAAAAATAAAAATGTTAAAGGAAATTTTTAAAATAATAAGGAATTTGTGTATCATTACTCTTATTATTTTTGTCAAATAGCACACTTTTGGTTTTGGAAAAGATGGGAGTTTAAATAGCAAAGCACCATTCCGAATGATATTGGGCTTGGATCAGCCCGTATAGATTCACTCGTCTACGTCTTCCTATATATAAGCCTCTTTCCCACCCAAATAAACCCTAGAATTCCCATTTCAGAGCCAAGGTAGGTTAAACACTCTTCTTCATCGTCGTCGCCATGGGACGTGTGATCCGTGCGCAGCGTAAGGGAGCAGGCTCGGTCTTCAAGTCCCACACGCACCACCGCAAGGGCCCTGCCCGCTTCCGGAGCCTGGACTTCGGAGAGCGCAACGGGTACCTGAAGGGTGTTGTCACTGACGTCATCCACGACCCCGGCCGTGGCGCGCCGCTCGCTAAGGTCGCCTTCCGCCACCCGTTCCGCTACAAGAAGCAGAACGAGCTCTTCATCGCCGCCGAGGGTCTCTACACCGGCCAGTTCATCTACTGCGGCAAGAAGGCCACCCTCGTTGTCGGCAATGTGTTGCCTCTTCGATCCATTCCTGAAGGAGCGGTCATTTGTAACGTGGAGCACCACGTCGGCGACCGCGGCGTCTTCGCTAGGGCGTCTGGAGACTACGCCATTGTTATCAGTCACAACCCGGATAATGACACCTCTAGGTATGGATGTTTAGAATTAATTGAATCAGTTATTAGTAATAGTAGTAGTTTTGTTTGATTAGTTTTAGATCCAGGTTGAAAGGTAAGATGTGAATTTGTTTGCTAATTGGGATTTTTTAAGTGCATAGCATGGTTTGTTATCTATTGGTTGAGAGTCTGGGTGATTGGTTTAGTTTGTTTTTAATTGAAATGTTAGGTGCAATTTAATGGTGTTTTGCTCTTTGTTTCAAGACTAAGGTTTAACTGCATAGCGTAATTTTGGGAATTTGGGCGAATTGATTTAAGGGTTTTAATAGAAATGATAAGTTTGGCTTAATTGTTGAAGTGTATGGCATAATTTATGATTTATTGTTGAGGGTTGGAGATTTGAGTAAAAAATTGGTTTCAAGGGTTTTTATTAAACTGCTAGGGCATTTGGGTTTGCAATTCGTTACAGGATTAAGGTTTTTGTAGAATTGGATAGCATAGTTTATAATCTAGCGATGAGTAGGGTTTGGAATATGGGTGAATTGGTTTGAGGAGTTTTATTGAAATGCTTGGCATGTGGGTGCGGTTTAATTGCATTTTGTGCCTTGTTAAAGGATTGAGCATTTTATAGAAGTGAATAGCATAATTTATAATTTATTGATGAAGTTGATTGGGAGTTTGGCTGAATTGGTTCAAGGGTTTTTGTTGTAATGCTTGGGTGTTTGGGTTTGGTGTAAATGTGTAATTGTGTTTTGTGCTTTGTTGCAGGATTAAGCTCCCATCTGGTTCAAAGAAGATTGTTCCAAGTGATTGCAGGGCCATGATTGGTCAAGTTGCAGGTGGAGGGAGAACTGAGAAGCCTCTACTCAAGGCTGGAAATGCTTACCACAAGTTCAGAGTGAAGAGGAATTGCTGGCCCAAGGTTCGTGGTGTTGCTATGAACCCTGTTGAGCATCCCCACGGAGGAGGTAATCACCAGCATATCGGTCACGCAAGTACTGTCAGGCGTGATGCTCCACCTGGACAGAAGGTTGGTCTCATTGCTGCTAGGAGGACTGGTCGTCTTAGAGGACAAGCTGCGGCAACTGCTGCCAAAGCCGATAAGGCATAAAGAGAACGTTGTTAGAGTTATCATATTTGATTGCATGTTTTTCAGTTTTGTTTTTCTTTTTTCTGATAGTTTGTTTGTTAAACTATTTGCGCACCTTCTTGAGAACCATTTTCTTCCCAACATGTGGAGTTTTCAATAGACGCTCTTCTATATTTGTTTAGTTGCATGTTCAATGCTGCAGATTATTGCTATTTTAACTAGTTCCTAATATGGTTAAATTAGTTCTTTTGACAACTTGAATTATATCATACCATTTATTGATTAAATTTAATTGATAGGCTTCGAGGGTGATATTCATGGTCACATTTAAGTAATGTGTGGTCATTAATACGTACTTGAAACAAGTGTTTCACTACGCAAGGATGCATATCACTTATTCATGTTGTTGAGCAATGGTTATTTACTATTTATTGTTTGTGATTTGAGATTTCCAATAACATTTTAAAGATGAGTTGGTTAACGAATTTTTTTTTACTGGTGTTTTGGTTATGTTGTCCCTACAATCGAATGGTAATTTTCATTATTTTTAGAGAAATTGTAATTTTCAATTAATTCTTTTTTTTCAATTATTTTAATACCCAAAGATAATTATGAAGGGTTTAAAATTTTTTCAACCAATAGAATCAAATAAGAAAATGAGTATAATACCAACCTTAGAACT
The DNA here is from genome assembly GCA_013407115.1 of Glycine latifolia. Classification (NCBI taxonomy): domain Eukaryota; kingdom Viridiplantae; phylum Streptophyta; class Magnoliopsida; order Fabales; family Fabaceae; genus Glycine; species Glycine latifolia. Next base: position 37,006,356 of record CM023948.1, read on the forward strand.
AAAAAAGTTCAGATTAAGGGGATGGAGTTCATGCAGAATTTCTTTTCAACAAAAACTGTTTTGCCATGAAAGTATATCAAATAAATATTCTCATTTTGTGACTAACAAGCTTTTGATGCTGATATGTCCCTGGCTTCTTCTGGATCTAACTATGCTTTTCATGCGTTGGGTTGTTTGGATTGAGAGATGATTGATGAAATTTTTTACCACCCAGGCTCTGCTAGCTACTTTTTCTATAAAAAAAAGTTCAAAGGTTTTTTTCATTATGGGAAGACATGTCTTCTAACAAAATAGGAAAGATTATTAACAAAGGATGTGTCTATTCCTAATCTTTTCTATTTTAATTTAATCACAAAAGAAAAACCATACCTAAAAAAAGTGATTACTTTAAATATAAATAAATTATGCATGCTCAATTGAATTACACAAGCGCATCCTCTCTTACATGGCAAGCTCTTTGAATGATAGATTTGGTAAGGGTAAAAGTTCCTTATAATTATGACATGAGAAGGGGACTTTTGTTTGGTTTAAATCTGAGAAAATTTTCATAAAAAAACTACTGTATGAGAAGTTTAAGGATATACAATTGTTTCTTAAAGAAAAAGAAAAGAAAAGACACACAAATGAGCTTTCAGAATTAAAATATGGAGTACACTTCAAAGAATATGTGCAAATAATTCTGTTAATAATAATAGCAAAATATATACAGAGCGAAGTCATATAAATATGCATAAGTTATTTAATACATTTTTAATTCAGCACTTTAATAAACAAACACATAATTTAGTTTTTGAAGAGAAACTAAAATCATGTCAATTTTAATACATATAAAAACGAAATACATATCAAATATTTACAGAAACCAAAACTAAATTAGTGATAATTTAAGAAACAAAAATATGTTTAATATTTTTAAGTTATTGTTGAATACTGTACATTTTAAAAGCAAATTTAGATTAAGAAGATTAGAGACTAAATAATCAAATAAAATTAATTATTCTTTTAAAAATTAAAATAAAACAAAACATCATACTACATTTGATATACTCTCTTTCTTTCTTTTATAATAAAAATCACATAATAATCTAAATGTGAATATTAAAAATTGTAATGTTCCTTTGTCTATATCGTCAGATTCTCTAATGTATTTGTATCGTAAAAGAGTGTTATAAGTATATTAAAAACTATAAAATTAGAAGAAAAATAATTAAACATCCGAGACCTATAAAATGATTTTGTTATTTTTTTAATAAATTTCAATTAATAAGATATAGATAAAAAGAGTATGTGAAGGATGTGTTCTAGCAATAGCATTTCTCCTGTGTCCAATCATCAAAACGACGGATTGGTGGGGGTGGCGCCTTCGGCCATTGGCACGTACACCTCCTAAAAACGACAACTTGTGTCCCGCAACTTGGTATTTTAGCAAAAGGCAAAACGCAAGGGCCTGGGCGAGTGGGCGAAATGGCAGTTCCAGAGAGGAACCATAACCATTATCATCACGTTTTCTCAGTGTTGATCGTCCTCATACTCGTCGACAATGCTCTCTGCATCAGGTTCCCGGATCGGGTCGCCCAACCCGCCCTCGACCCGCCTGACCAACACCGCCTGCATGTCGCCGTCTTCGCCCTCGGCAGCTTCTGGAGATCCGAAGCTGTGTTCGGCTGCTTGCCCGGTGTCGTTCGCACCACCGTCGGCTACGCCGGCGGATCCAAGCCCAACCCCGAATATCGAAGCCTCGGTGACCACGCCGAGTCCGTCAAGGTTCTCAATTGAATTCCTTAATTTCGTTCTGAATTGAGAATCAATGTTCACTTAATTGGCTCTGATTTTTAAGTATGAGATAGATTGGACTTACTATCATTTAATTGGTTTAAATTGTCACATCCATGTATATGACCAACTGTGAAGTTGTTGAAATTTTTTCAGTTTTTTTTTATTGGTTATAGTATAGCTTCTATTTATCCTCCAAAGTGCATCGTCATCTTTACTTTAGAGAGCAGCTAAATCCCATCTCTTAAACAATGAGATTTGCTCAACCGGCAATTTTAACTGTGGTGTTTTCTGATTGTTACATCCTTGCCGACATTTTCTAAGTCACAGTTCAAACAATAAGTTTTCTTGCTCTCCACTTCTTATCCACTTTTCCCTAGACGCGTTATCAGAGAAAACAAGCAAATTCTATTTGTTTAGACACTTGATTGAATTTTATTCCTTTCACACAGTAATGCAGAGTGCTTTAGCACCCAGAAACTTAAAGCTTAAAACAATCAAATCATCTCAATATCTTGGTGTAGTTTTGATTTTAGAGCTGGTTGATTTGCAAAAACCTAATCCTTTCATAATTATTTCTGGTTATAAGGATTGGTAAGCAGTTATTCTATTTTTTATATTTTTTCCGAGGTGTATTTGAGTCTGTTTATCTGTTTATTCATGTTAATGTTCTTAGACTGTCATCGTATCTGGGTTGCCTAGTTAATTAGTGAACAGAGAAATGTTGAAGTATGAGATGAAAACATCTAGAGAATCCAAGTTCAATTACAATTCAACGACTTCTGTTTACAAAGAAATGTCAAGTCCTAACATGTGGTAAAGGTTGCATAAAGGGTGCCCATTGTTAGGCCTGTGCCAAACCAATGCCTGGGAGGAATTTTGCCTTCTTGTTTTAAGTCTGCAAACCCCAAAGGCCATGGGCAGACTAGTGTCTTGCATCACTGAATTTTATATGTATAGATCCTTATGCTTTTATAAAACATGATATAGTCAAGTTTTTGGAGGAATTCACCAACAGTTGAATGTTGAAGTTGTGAATGGCTGGGACTGTGATCTGTGTTGAATAGTTTGAAATCATAGGTCTGTGAAAGAAAGGTTTCATTTATAGATCCTGTGAAGATATATATTATTGTAACATGCTTTATCATAGTGTAAGTGTGGCTGTGTTGATTCTGGAATTCACGTAGACTACTATATATTGATAATTTTTCATAACATTGAACAGATGGTGTAACTTTCTTTTGTTTTAACTTTTATGAACAAACTAAATTCAATCCATGTTACATCTTAAAATTCAGATTTAACTGCATTAATTCATTAATATGATGAATTGAAGTTGGATGATTTTGTTGAATTTGCTGTTATGGCTCGCAATTACAATGCAGGTCGAGTATGATCCACAGCTGATTTGCTTTAGGGAACTCCTGGATGTCTTTTGGTCAAGTCATGATCCTAGGCAAGTGTATGGCCAAGGTCCTGATGTGGGTAATCAGTACAGGTAGGAGGAGTACTGATGCCAACCACAATTTCTTGTGATCTTCCTTCATATCCACCCTCATGCTGAGTGCTATGTACTGAACTATACCTATATTCTGGCAGATCTATTATTTTTGTTAATGGAACCGAAGAATCAAGAATGGCTGCTGTCAGCAAAGAACAGGAACAAACCAGGTCAAGGAGCAGCATTGTGACTACTCAAATTCTGCAACTTGGAACATTTTACCCTGCAGAGCCTGAGCACCAGGTATGTTTCCAAAATAATGTTTGATAGAATACCAATTTGAAATAGGATTAAGTCACAGCAGATTATACAGATATTTCAGCAATTTCTTGCTTTCCCAGAGTTCAAAAACTCCATTAGAGACTACTTCTGTCAGAAAAGCTACCAAAGACATGACTTAACAGTCCCCCCAAGATTACCACACCGATACAAACCAAATACATAAATATTTGCCACAGAAACTGTCATGACACTTATGAAAACTGCAGTGATTATTAAAACTAAGTCTTAAGATCAAGTTATTAAAACTGCAGTACTTAAAACTAAATCCTATATTTTCTATAATAGACCTTCCAATCTGTGGGTAGTCTGATGCCTTATCAATGTTTCTAAGAAAAGCATTTCCGGCTATGTTGCTTGGATGTGGGTACAAATAAAACTAAGGTACCCAGGTGCCATGAAGGCTCCTTGTTGCACAAAGGTATGAGAGAGGGTCATTGTATCTAGCATTTCCCTTGTGTATGCAAATACACTATTTCTGGATTCGAACTTGTGACCGATGATTACAAAGGGCAACTTTACCGTTATGAGATATGAATACATCCCCAATTTTGGCACATATGTGCATCATAAAGATTTAATCTCTTACTGTTCCATATTCTTGGTACTGGGGGACGGGGGTTGTTAGATTTCATATGCATATTATTAGTAGTTGATTTGTCACTTTCTAGAGAACTAAAACCACCAGGTTGTCTTGTGCATATCATTGGTAGGGGGCTATTAACCTTTTTGAGGTCTGCAAATACTCATTTTTCTTTGAAGAGACATCAAGCATGAGGGTTAAATTCTACTTCGAGCTGCCTTAAATTGATACATTCTACATATTTGTAAATAATATGCAAGCATTACTTATTAGAGTTCTTATTCTGGCCATAAAAACGTACCGTTGGAAATTGAGTTGATTTTTGTTGTCTACTATTTGACAATTTTGCTAAGTACAATTTTCCGTAGCAGGTGAAAAATAAAATAAAGTGCCTATCGAAATCACTAACTGAAATTGCCTGTTCTGTTCTAAAATATGCAGAAATTTGAACTCAAGCAAAATACCATACTTCTTCAGTTAATTGGGAACCTTCCTGCAGAGGAGCTTGAGAGGTCTAGCCTGGCAACAAAATTGAATGGATATGTGGCAGAGCTTTGCCCTCCAAATGTCCAAAAGCAAATTGATGCCAAGATCAACGATATTATTAAAAAGGGTTGGCCAATTTTGAGGGATTTTTAATCGGCCTCGTGGGAAGTTTACTCAGATTGTCAACTTGTCATTCTTCAACTAACTTGCTTCGCTTTAGTTCCTATAGGTTTTGTTCAATAGCTTGTATCAGTTGCAGGGCTTTGACTAAACGATTGTGTTGTAATTATTGTAGTTGTATAGTCTTAGTATACCTGTTATCCTTCGAAAAAGAAACCCTTTGATTTTTTTTGTTCTCTTACATTTACCTTTTTTATTTATGAGGACAACAAAGGAACTTTTTATTATTTTATTACTATTATTCAAAAGAGTGACAAAGAAAGTAAGAAACTAGTAATTCCAACTTGCTGTTACGTTTGTGCGTGTTAGAATCTTACAATATTTTGAAAAGCTTAGGTTATTGCCTAAATTGTAATATTGGTCCTTTTTTAATTCTTCATATGTAATTTTATTCTTCATATTTTAGAAATTTCGAAAATTTGGTTGAATTTTTTATTTTGCATAAGTTTATTTTATTTTATATTTTAATTAATTAAATTGTTTCTTAGTGGTACTTTTTGAATGAATTTGTTAGATTTAAACTTTAGAGTACAATTAACCAAAATATAGAAATAAAATTATACAAAATTGATGATTGAAGTAAATTATAGATTTTTTAAAATGTAAGGATTAAAATCAAATATTTTAGTACTTTAGTGAAGTACTAGAATATAGTTAAATTATTCTCTTAAAAATAAAAATATCGAATTGTTCTTTTTTAGGAAATTGAATTGGACTTATTAGTTTTTTTTAATGTGTTATTTATATCTATATAAACTGTCTGGTGGTTGTCACGTGAAAACAATTGGACTATCTTTTTAAAAAAGTATTTTTTTTTCTTTTTTGTCACTTAAAAATTCATGCATTTGTATGGAATCCACTCCAAGTTTTTATTACTATTGAAAAGTATGATAATAAATTTTCTAACTATAAAACCAGAAATAAGAGCTAATTATAACCAAACAATTCTCAATTTGGTATTCGGAATACTAAAATTTCATTTTTTTTTAAAAGTAAATAAAAGGAATCAGACTATCTAGAAACTAGAAAGTACAAGTGCAACTATGATTTATGAATATATTTTTTTATGAACTGCTCTGCTCTGCTTCATCCTTGGGCCTTTTCCTTTACTAGCAAAAAAAACGCCTCTGTATTTATGCCTTTTTTTTAACATCTGGCTTAGGATACAACTTATCCTTTGACCATTATCTTTTTTTTTCGTTGGCACACTGCCTCTCTGCTTGAGCATTCTAATTGTTTTACATACAAGAATTTGTTAGAGTAAATAATTATTAAACTTCAGCACCTTATTTGTTTTTTTTTATCATTGGGGCTGCTTATATAGTAAATAGCAATCTTATATAAATAATTCATTTTTTTAATATTTATGATGTTATATCTTCATTCATGTGGACCAAGCTTAATTTAATGTAGAGAGACTGACGCTTCTCCCACCGAAAGAGTCCAATCAAGAAAAATCCAGCAATAAAATTTTATAGAAGGCACTTGAACCAAACCACGTGAAGACTAATTTTCATGCAAAAGTTACGAAAGGAGTTGGCACAGGACCTACAGTCATATTCGGATATCATGAAGGCCTAATTTTGGCTGCAACTAGTCATTTCCTTCCACATTCTTACAATATTCATGAAAATAATTGAGCACTGAATAGCACGGGTTATTGGAAATAGCACGGGTAATTGGAAAGGTTTGTTTATTTAGTTATCTTACACCATTTTCATATTATATATTTCACATTATACAATTTTATTATATTTGAGTTTTTTTAACGAAATTTTATCTTCATTCAACTCATACGTTTAAACGGTTCAGCTCACCTAAACGTTTGCACGACTACCGTACTAGTTATGCCTTAGAAGGAAAGCGTCGTCGTTATCCGTACAAATCACACACAAACACAAAGATCTACATTTATGCCATATGAGATGAGAAGAGCATCATCATAATTAAGTATAGAAGCGAAGAAACCAATCAGATTTTGACACTCGGCGCAAACAGAGCTTGGGCATTTGGTTTTTTCCGAACAAAACAGAATCTACAACGAATCTGGGCCGCACGATGAGGCTCAAACGGACGTCTCAGATGTGCACAACAACGAGCTCCTCTTGATTTCGGACCACTGTATAAATACCGAAGCGTGAAAAGTTTAGCACTTTCACACAGTTTCCTTTCTTCTCTCTCGCTCTGGAGCTAGGGCGAGTGACCGGAGCGGCGAAGATAGAGTCAGATCGGAAGCGGAAGAAGGCGTCGACCTCGGCGGCGGAGAAGGAGAAGGAGAACCTGAAAAAGAATAAGAAGTCGAAGATGTCGTCGTCGTCGTCGAAGGCTGGTGGCGGTGGTGAGGTTAGGGCTTCACACATATTGATAAAGCACGAAGGTTCTAGAAGGAAGGCCTCGTGGAAGGATCCAGAAGGCCGCATCATAAAGAGCACAACCAGAGAAAACGCGGTTTCTCAGCTCAAGGCCCTCCGCGACGACATCGTTTCGGGCAAGGCCACTTTTGAGGACATCGCCTCTCGCTTCTCCGATTGCAGCTCCGCCAAGCGCGGCGGCGATCTCGGTCAGTCGAAAAATGAATGTTTCTTATATATATATATAATAGCAAAATTAAAAGGTTTAATTGTGTAAAGATTTGGACGTATGGTATTCTTATGAAAGATCTGGTAATTGAAATTTGTGTTATTCTTGAAAAATTCTATTTGTTGAGATTCATAAGTAGGAAATTGCAGTGCAGGATCATAATAATAGACTTGTCATTAAGACACTTTTTGTTGTCTTCTTGGTGCTGTTGTTCTTATTCCCAAGTATTGTAAAAGGAGCCTTGACTTGTGAGGTGGTGGTTTTGTTATTTTAGAGTTTCTTGTGAGGTGGTGGTTTTGTTAATACTGCATCTAACTTTTGTCGATGCGGATTATTGGGTTGAAACTTCGATTCAGAACAGAGAAAAATAGTACCAAAAGCACATATGGAACTGCATCTAACCTTTTGTCCTTTGATGAATTCAGTTATTACCGTGTCTTCTCATTCACTAACGCTAGTTTGGATTTTTCTGCTCCCGTCCTAAAAAAAAAAGGGTAAGAATAGGTTCATAAATTTAGTTATCTGAGAATTTAGTTTAATAGTTTGGGGGTGGTTGATGCTGGATCTAGCACCTCTAAAATGAGCAAGTATTTAAAATGAAAGAGTAAGGGTGTGTCCACTGCTGACTTTAACTTAGGTTTACATGTGCTGTATATTAATCAAACTAGCTGTATATGCTCTATTACTTTCTAATTTTAATGCTTGCTCATTTAAAAGAACCAAATTTCCTGGTGTTACCTGACTTTGTGTTTCTTATTAACGGACTTGCAGTGTTTAACAGAACATCAAACTTAACTTTCAGTGACATTCTTTCTGTTGCTGTTGTTGCATTGTTAGTTTCATAAGAATTCCCCATATTTCACCAAAGCTCACATTTAATGTGTTTCATCATACCCAAAACTGGCAGTTTTGCATCCCAAACTGGTACCTAATTACTAAAACTCAAACATTTTAGCTCCTCCCGTCACAGAAGGTACCTAATTAGTACACATTTCATGTCATTGTGTTTAATGTAATTATGAATTGGAAGACCTGAAAAATGATGCTACTTGTTTGAGAACTGTGAAGCGCTTTATAAGTTCCAAGTTAGTTTCATAAAAATAGCTTTTGATTTGATATAGTGATAGTATGTTCGTTGTAGATGTTGCTATGGCAATTAGCATTAGTTAGCCTAGCTGTAAGCATTTCAAATGTTGCTAGAATACAATTTAAAGGGCTACTATTCAATTGCTATCAAGACAACAGATCTTTCAATCTGTGTAACTGTCTAGTATGCTTTATCTGGTTTTGAATGTAAGTGTGTCTTCATGAGTGCAGTTGCCCGAAAATCCAAACTTGTACGTTAAATTCATTTGTACTTGCTGTTTGGATCAGGGTCACATAACTGTGGATATGTCACTCTTGAAGGTGTTATTTGTGAAATTTGATGTGAATCTTGCAGAAATGTAAACGTAGACCTCAAGACTTAGAACCAATGTCACCCTTGGTCATAAAGAACTGGGGATCTACTTCAGTTAGCATTCATTTCTGAAGTGAAATACATGTCTGAATTTTTCATAATTAATTTTGTCAATGAACTGAAATAACTTTCTTGGGTGCAGGTCCTTTTGGTCGTGGCCAGATGCAGAAGCCTTTTGAAGAAGCAACTTTTACTCTTAAAATTGGTGAAATTAGTGACATTGTGGATACTGACAGTGGAGTCCACATTATTAAGAGAACAAAATGAGATTATTACACGGAGTAATCTCCTAATAGGGAGAGACATTAACATCTGTAGAAGATTTCCAGGATTCTTGTTCAACTCAAGATCTGTTGATATATGTTTGAGACATGGCGGTGTCATGTTTTTGGATGATATATTGTTCTCTGACAATTCAAAACATGTGGTATGCTTGTAATTTTGAAAGACATTTATAATGTTTGGATTCTATTGTCTTTGGCTGGAGCTTCTCTCTTGCTGGGTACGGGAATTTGCGGTCAAACCAGGTAATTGTGGTCTTACGGTAAATGTAGAATTTAACACAGGATAGATCATCCGTCTTGGCAGTTTTATCTGCAAGGCGCATTCATTCAGCACTGGCATCTGTCATACTACTATTTTTTTTTTTCCTTCAAGTAATGATACATGAATCATTTTTCATTTTAAACATTTTATCAACACTTTTCATTTATTCTCATCCCTTTTTCTATTGCATCATAAATTTTATTATACTAATTATTTCTCTCTCTTGGTGTATGGGATTTAATCAAATATTTTTCTTATCAAAGATAATGTCTCCTTACTAGGAGTTTCACTACCTTCATCGTTATAATATTCTAGGAGCCTTTAGACACAAAAATGAGACATTATCAAAGGTAGAGCTTACCAAAGATATTTTTATGTTTGAAGGCTCCAAGAATATAAGGATGGAGCTGGTTGCACTCCAAGTAAGGAGACATTATTTTTGGTAAGAAAAGTGTTTGATAACAATCTCATGTTATTATACACCTAAATATAGAAAGAAAAATAATAAATATAGTAGGATTTATAATGTGATAGGGAGAGAAAGGAATTGATAGGATGTTTAAAATGACAAGTGATTAATGTAATGGTAAATGACAAAATAGTGGTGTTTTGGGTTCATAAGCTTCACTTTGGTGGAAATATTTAGGAAGTTGGTAAAAAATGTGCTTTTGGAAATACATTTACTATTTTTCGTAAAGGTTTAAATATGTTTTTGGTTTTGTAAATTATTGCTTTTTTAGTTTTTATAATTTCATTTTTTAAAAAATTTTAATCTCTATAAATTGAAGATTTTTTAATTTTGATTCTTGTAAAAAAAATTGTTTATTTTTAGTTCTTATAAATTTGTATTTTTTCAATTTAAGTCCTTTTATGATTCATATTTTTTATTTATGGTCTTCATAAATTTGTGTTTATAAGGCCTAAAATTGAAAAACAAAAAACTTACGTAAATTAACAATAAAGAAAATATTAAAAAATAAGAAAAATATTTTATAGAAATCTAAATTGAAAAGTGTAAACTTAAAGGGGACCAACTCCACTTTATGTTTATAAGGACCATTTGTCTTCTTCGCGGACCATTTCCTTCCTCGCATCAATATTTTTCTTTGTGCACCATTGGTTGATGTCAAGTGTTGTTCGTTATTGATCTCTTCATCGTCGTTGTGAGTTTCTCCGCCACATTATTTTTCTATAAAAAGATTTATGTGTTAAACCCATACGGATTAAGGAGTCCAGTTGTTAGTTGAGTTGCTTGAAGTAATTGCAGAAGCTGAGACGCAACAATGCCACGAGGCATATGTTTGACTTTATTGGCTGCAAGACATTTATCATCTCAAATGTGAGTCAATGCAATGGAGTATAGCAGCTAGAGCATATTTGTTGTATCTTGTAGGTTGCACAATCTTTGTTAGCAAGAGTGCTACACATATCGGTGTGGTATTCTTGGATGCATTTCATGACCTGCAGCAATCGAGAGGATTTTCATGGGGAGCGACTGCACTCCTTCACATGTATGACAATCTAAATTATGCTTCTCAATACCACGATAAACATCTTGCAGGATATATTACTCTCTTGCAAGTAATTCTCTTGACATTTATCATTGTTATTTTTTAAAACTTCCTATATACCATTAACGTATGATTTTTCATTCTTGTATTTGTAATTGTAATGTTGGATCTAAGAGCATTTCCCAAGTATTGGAAATATGATTGTAGATGAGGACTACCATTAGAGCCAACCATGTGTCTGTCATTGGAAGGGTGGGAAGGCATTAACAGTGACGATCTATCGTAAGCGATTGGATAGGTTGACGGCAGATGTTTGTTGGACACCATATGTTGATCATTGTGGGTTCAGAGAATTCAGGACTATTTCTCTATTTGCTGGACATATCAGATGGGGTCCGTACATTGTTAGACACCAACCAAAGAGGGTTTTAAGACAATTTGGATTTGTTCAGCCGATTCCCCAACTTCAAAGCTCTTCATCCCCATCCATAAAGGAGGTTGATGATAAATGACTCAACTTTTCACAATACCTTGCAATGACTGAAGACTTTGTTATTTTGCCTAGTCAATGTGCTGTCGGGTATATGAAGTGGTTTTATTAAATATCTCACTCATTCATGAGTCTGTCACAACTAGGGGAGCCTCTTAGACATCCTCTCACAATGCATCATCCTTTACCAGATCCACCACATGTGTACCTGATGATACAACACTTATGCCACCACCACCTGTTGATGCTGAGATTCCTCGACATGCAGTGATATAACATACTTATATTTCTATTACACAATTTTTAACTTAAATATTCCAATATATATTAAAATGTTGTTGTCATTGTCTCAGGCTGTGTGTCAAAAGATAACAGAAAGCTTGCAACACATTATAGACATGATGATGGTTACTGCTGGCATAAATGCTAACAGTATAACAGACCAGTGTATAATATTAGTCGAGGGTGTCACTAAGCACGAAAATGTTCGATCTAGACGAAAGAGGGATGCACAGGGGATAGATGTTAGTGGACAAGGTTGAGGATGATTGTATTATTCCGTTGACTAAATACTCTTGTGTCCCAACTATTTATATTTGACTATTATAATTGTATGCGTTTAATTTAGATATGACTATTATAATTGTTTTCACAAAACTTGTCTTCGTTACGCATGTCTAAGTTATAATTCAATTCACAAAAATGTTCACAATTACACATATCCAACTCACAAACACATAAACAATAACAAAATGTTCAATATTCTTCTAGATGAACATGTTGTGTGCATAACCTCATCAAATTAGTATACTGCTGCATTTGACTAATTTAGGAGTAGGCCACTGTTTTGCTTGAGAATGACAATGTCTTGACCATAACAAAACAGTTGATGGCATAGGACATCCATGTCTCAAAAAAATTTTGTCACAATGACCAATAGACATTGAAATATTAATAACACGTGTTTTAATCATAGAATTAAAGTAAGACGGTCATTGTTATACTTGAACAAAATGATTGTCATAGACATGACTAATACATAGAATGCGAGGAACAATATTATCTCTTGGAGGTTGGATTCAAAAAGGGGAAAAACGTCATGCTTTATTGGAGAGAAAGAGAAACAAGGATGACGTTATACCTTGATGTAATGACACAACTCTATTGGTAATATTCATCCACTTATACATGATTAGCTGCACATAACAAATTGCATCAGTATTATCAATAAAATATTTATCCAAGGTGGTGTGACAACAAAAAACTTTACCATTGATAATCCATCAACAAGTAAGGATTGTTTTAAATGTTCAAATTTATCTATGCCACCAAACAAGACTATATACTCATCAGACCATTGTCCAAGTTCTTTGAGCAAAGGGTTGTATACCAAAGATTATGAATCTTCACCATAACCTAATAAGACAGCAATTGCACGATATCCACAATTACCATCAGCTTTGGCATCAACAATGTTTTCAATGAAATCCTGCATGCATTGATAAAATTGATTCAACATTAGCATATTTTTGTGTGAAACAACTATTTTGCACAGAATGTAATGCATCTACATACTCAAAGTAAGATGAATCATACTTTGTTAATCTTTGATGTTTGGTCAGCTATTTTTTTTTAGCACCTTTTGTTTTGATCGTTTCAGGAGGAGCACATATGGATGTGAGTGATTAAAGTTGTTGTCTTGTGTATCATAAAATTTTAATTATGCTTATGAATATGTTGAATTTTGTTAAAATTTACAAGTGTACATGTTATGAAATTATTTAATCGAATTATGTAAGTCAACTAGTGATTTATTGGGTTGATCCCTAACTCAATAATCAAGTCAATGATCAAATAACATTGATAAATAATTTAAATTTGTTATGCTTTATGATTTCTATCTTTTTTTTAGATCATAATTTCTAATTTTTTTATTATAAATTCTTATATGTTAAAAATTTAAAATATTTTATATCATTGTTCATAAATTAGCATACATACATGTTGTGCATGACACATGACACTTAAATTTATGTTTTAATTTTAAAATATATAATTGATGGACATTACATAAAATTATTTTGTTTTAAATTTTATTGTAGCTAAGAAATCTTACTTTACATTGATTTAACTATTATTTCACAGTAATTATTTAAATTATGAAAAATGTTATACTTTACAATTCGTGATTAAAATTAATTATAAATAATTCCTAAAACATAAAATCTTACTTTACTGAATTCACTTATTTCATTTAAGGTAACCTCTAAAATACGTTATATTCTTAGAATTATGTTATTTCAATCAAACATAAAATAAATATATTGTTCCATCTTCATAGTATTAATGTGCTCTGAAGCAACTTTTCAAAAGCATTAAAAGTAACCATTACTTATACTAGATTATATGTCTTGTTATTTGATCATTAAATTAATTGATCTTCCGCAAAGTTAAAATCTTTACATTATTTGTTTTCTATAAGTAAGATATTCTCATAACCATCTATCAACAACGCCGGATCTTGTTGGTATCTTTCTATTATTTTATTATTTTTTTCATGATTTCTTATTATGCACTGAAAATGAATTATTTATATGGCTGGGTACCATCCGCCCATGATGGGCACACTAGACCGAGTCCGCACAAATCTCCCCAACCTGCAAAATCGAAAATACAACTTTGACCAAAACACTAAGGTCAAATTCTCAAACCAACTACTGAGTACTGCCACTTCAAAGGACCATAAACCTCGACCCAATTGTACGAAAATTACTGCAAGCCCGAAATCCCGCCACCAAAAACACTTACCAGCAAAACTTAGTAAACCACCAATTAATCAATGTCCTCACTTTTTACCACCCCACCCCCCCTCTTCTCCTCATCTTTCCAACCCCCACTTTGTTCAAGTTCCGTACGGTGAAACAAATAGAAACCTTATAATTTTAACCGTCAAGATATGCCTCTTTAAGATTTAGTTCTCCCCTCCCAATTTCAATCTTTTTGCACTCTGTGCCCTTAAGACGTTACCAGCTCCCTCCTGAGCTGAAACATCATGCTGATAGGAGCAATTGGAACCATTTCGGCACCCCCTTGGGCTTTTAAAATATATGCATGGTTTCTGGATTTTGGGTTTCACTTCTCCTTGTTTAATGTTATGTACCGGTTTCATATCTTGGAAGTTACTATGACGGATACCTATGTGCAAGTCCTGGATATCTTGCTTGTCTGCACCATGTTGCCTGATGAGGTTTTTATAGTAGTTGGCTCGCTTTGGCCCGGATGCCATAGCTGTCTCTTGCTGAGACTGGGCATTTAAAGCAGGGGGCATTCCACTCGACACATGGTGAAAATTTTTGCTGACGGGCCTGTGCATATCAGGTGCAGGTGTATGATGAGTAAGCATTGAAACTGAGGGAGTTACTGGCATACCAGATACGGGCCTGGACAATGGAACCGATGCGGTCACTGGCTTATCATGTGAAGAAGACAATAGTGAAACTGATGGAATTGCAGGCACTGACAGAGAGGGTGTAGGATTCAATAATGAAACTGATGGATTTGAAGGCTTCAACCCAAACCCAGAAGGTAATGAACCCACTGCACTTGTGGGGGTAGTCCAAGAAGCTATCACATCAGGTGTAGATGTAGACAACAGAACTGATGGAATAGCAGGCTTCAACCCAGAAGTGCGTATATCCACAGTATTTGCGGAAGTACTTGCTGTGGTAGCTGCAGTTCCATGTTCATTAATCAACTGCTCAAGTATTTTTGGATCAGTAAATATTTTACCCAGTAAATCCATATCAATCAGGGTTCCTTGCTCATTACTCCTTATCATGGTTGCAACAACTGAAGAGGCTGCTGCTAAATCAGCTTCCATACCAGAAGATACCCCAGCCATGGGCCTTATACAAGGATCCAAGGAAATGGCATGTGCAGCGTTAGAGGCTGAACTAATGGAAGTTTTCGCAGGTATATATTGCTGAGAGTTCTGCAACTGCACACTGGGGGAAGGGTTCAGTGCTACTGCCAATTCAGGGAGAACATCCATAGATTCTTCCTCTTCAATGGGAATGATAGGGATGAGAGGAGTACTGCCATCATCATAATCTTCCTCTTCTACATCCAAAGAGACAGAAGGGCTAAACACCCAAACACAACTCAACAATGTTAGCAACAGAACAAAAGGAAGTTACCACAAGGCTTTCTCAACTAAGGGGTGACATTTTACCTAGGAGGAATGGCAGAAAGACGGGGATAAAGTGCTTCAAGCACCCTCATTTCTCTCAGTTTCTGATTCTCTTTCTCCCTACTTTCTTCACCTGCTGCAACACGCCATTGAGATCTGACAACAACCTGTATTGAAAAGTAAAGAAATCAATATAGGGATACAAAAATTATCAACAACCCAGTTGGAGATGATGGTTAAAAAACACAATAAATATTCAGTAAGGTTGGTCACTTGCAAAAGGAGGTTCTAACTTCTAAATAACGTGAGAGAGAATTACCACCGGAGGGCATTCCCATTTTATCTGGGGAATGTTGGAGAATTCAACCTTCGGTTGGTTTAGGAAATGACTGCTTTCAAACCCAGGGGGCAAATCATTAGGTTCGTTAGTACTAGAATGTAACATTGATGATGTCTTTGCTTGAAGATGATCTTGCGATTTCTGACCAACTATTGAGGGGAAATCCTCAGACAAGAACAGTTTTACCTGCCAAGTCACTTGTATTAGTTTTACAAAAGAGGGGGTTGAAATGAAGTTATAACATAATTAAAAAATCACTGTATAAATAAGCAGTCACAGAAATACCCATGATGGAGCATCAAGATTATATCTACAAACCCTAAGATAAGAAATTCTCTGCTAACAAGAACAATTTTACCTTGTCCAAGGATTTTAGATCGACCATCATGAGAACTAAAATCCCACCCAAAGCACAAACCACAAAATAAAGAATACTGTCAGATTTTGCAAGCAGTTAGGTAAACAGTTATTTTGAAATTAAAAAATGAGAGCAAAATGAAAAAGAACTCTAATCAACCCACTGAAAAAATAAAGTAAAAACAGCTAAATATAAGACATTCTGATTAAAATTCAAAGTTGTATAACCAAAACAGCAAACAGCAAGTCAAATTGTCAATTACTGAATTACAATAAAGGAAACCATCAAATCAAATCAAACAAAGTTTAAGATAAAGACTAAGAACAACTACTAAATTTTAAAATGATTCAAATATCATCATCATTATGTTAAGCCTCTAAAGCTGCCAGATGAAGCCATTGTGACTGAACAGAAAACAAAGAAAAAAGGCAGATGTAGCACAGAACACGACAGAAGGCTCACTGGAAGTTGTAGATCTCACTGGAAATTACAAGCCTCACCAGAAATTGAAAAGTAGGGGAAAGATTGTCTGCAAGAGGCACAGACCCAAGGATTCAGGAAGAGAGATTTAGGGCTCAAATGGAGAAAGGGAGGGAATGATTCATGAAGAGGGGGAAAGTGAAAATCATGGGTAAGAGAGGTCAAAGAAAAGACCGGCGCAATTTTAAATTTTTACCCTTTAAAAAAATCCTAAAACTCCCCACCAGAAATTATAGATCTACTATCAGAAAACTCAATGGAAGTAGCAAGCCTTGCCGAAAATTGAAAAATAGGATCAAGGTATTCTAAAAGGAGGCACAAACACAAAGATTCATGAAGACAAATTTAGGGCTCAAAGGGAGAAAGGATGGGAATGATTCACAAAGAGGGAGAAAGTGAAATGGTGAGAGGTCAAATTAAAGACTTGTGCAATTTTAAATTTTTACCCTATAAAAAAACCCTAAAACTCCCCACTGGAAATTATAGCTCTACTATCAGAAAACTCACCGAAAGTAGCTCGCCGGTAATTGAAAAATAGGGGCAAGGTTGGCTAACAAGAGGCACAAACACAAGGATTCAGGAACAGAGGTTTAACGCTCGAAGGGAGAAAGGGTGGGAGAAATTCACAAACAGGGAGAAAGTGAAAATCATCGGTTTGAGAGGTCAAAATTAAATATAAAGACCCATGCGAAATAACATTTTAACCCTTTGAAATGACATCGTTTCAAGCGTATTTCTGTCATTCAAGTAAAACATTGGGAGTGGCCGTGGATCCAGATTTGGGCACAATTTTATGCAATTTCAGCCACAATTTGCAGCATGACAACCGTTACTCCTAGATGAAACATGATGAATTCACACCTACACTTTGTTTAGGCTGAGTTAAGAAGGATTGAAATGGGAGGAAATGATGAATTTGGGTTGTTTGATTGGGAAGCGAAATGGGAAGAGAAAGGGATTAGTTCTGTGAGACCAAGCAAATTTAATTTCCATCCCACCATATTTGTTGCACTCTTTACACATTCGATCGGTCATATTTCCAAACAGCCATCTCTTCTTCGTAAGCATCTACTAATTCTTTCTTCCCCAAATCGGGTAACCTGAACTGTTTCGTATAACACAATCTAAGTTATTCTTAAAAGGGTAAAATATCTTTTATATATCCCCTCTTCTTTCCCTTTACTTTTCAATATAACCAAACAACTAAAAAGGAATTACTTCATTTCATTCTTTCATAAATCCATCCATCCAATATACATGGTTGAAGGGAGTTTTGGGCATTTTGGCTTGTTTATGAGGGGAAGAGGATGAATGACAGTGCATGCACGTGAGTGAGAGAGGGGGCGAGAGAGAGAAACAACAGTCACTAGTATCCACACCACCCACTATTGCACTCTCCAGGCCACTAGCCTCCTCTATGAGCATTCTTCAACAGCCAAGCTATGTGCTAGGATGCTATGCCACAACAGAAGCCATCAGCCCATCACATTTGCTATCTATGAAATAGATGACACTTATTCGAACACTGTGACATGGCTAATGTCAAAATAAAACCTTACAAGAATGAGCATAGATAACATTTCATTTTCATGCAGTTCTAGAACAAATTTCAAGCAAAAGTTGAACCACCCTAGTTTTCCGCATACAAAGTTTCATTAACAGAAAAGGATATCTATACAAAAATGTTCTGGGAAAGTAGTTCACAATGACATGGCTCATACCATTCAGCTGTTTGTCATTTAAAATTTAACTAATGGTAAAATATTTCAAATGAAGAAAACTACAGTTCAACTACTGTAACTAATCATTCTAACTATTTCTCCAAAAAAACAAGCTTCCATGATAAGATACAATGCCATGAACATGTCTTGGCAAATATTTCAATTGATATGGACACTATAAAACACGTTGGTAGATAATTTGTGCACTATCTTTACTTATTACGTTGGTAGATAATTTGTGCACTATCTTTACTTATTATTGTTCATGTTCTTCAATTTTGTTAAGACAGATATACAAGATAGGTGCAATATTTGTGATATGGTTTCTGAATTTTCATTCCTTAGTATGACAATATTTTTGTTTGTGTCCATAACAAAAATTGCATTTATTTCTGGCAATAACAACATCAAATTCATGTTTCAATATCTACAAATTACAATAAATTGTATGATATTTGAATTTAATTGCATGCCTTTATTACTTTTACTTTTTTAATTTCTTGACATGGTTTAACAACATTACTCTGATGAGTTTAATTCCATTTACAACATGATATTTTACTTTATATACTCTTTTTTGGAAGTGGGTTTATGAAATTTTATCTAAAAAAGAATCTCAGTAGTAATATTATCAAATATCAACCTAGTCAGTTTATCTCAATTACATCAGGGTAAGTAAACTACGATGCATGGATTCTCCCTAGTCAAGTATCCCACATGTCAGTGAAAAAAAAGTTTTATTTCTGTTTTAACTATTTCCTATACAATATTTGAAAACAGAAAACAAAGTGATTTTTTAGTAATTAAAAGTGAAAACAAAAAAGAAAACAGAAACATTTTCTCAAACTAACAGCCCTAGCTTGTACCAAAAAACACAAGAATTTCTGATCAAGATACTTATTTTTCACAAAAATAGGTAAAGAAGGATATCTGTAGAAACTTTCTGCACAACGATCTTTTCCTCTTCTGTTTGCAATAAAGAGGGGCTGAATCACAAAAGCACGGCATATACCACTTTTGTTCTTCATGAACTCCTTGATGTGAGTGGTGTCAACAGTGTAGTCACCGGTGAGGGCAACAACAGGGATCAACAGAGGAAGTGAGAGCTTCCTGATGCTGTGTATAACACAGGAACAGGACCCCTCGTAGCCAAACATGATGGCAATGACAATAATGATGGGGTCTAGGCTGCTTGACGGGTACAACTGCAGCCGTTATTTTTGAGTATTTTGTATCAGGTACAGATATGATACACATACATCTAGCATTTTTTCATATTCGTGCATTGAAGGTGAATAACAGCAAATAGTGCTGGTATAACAGCATCGCCATGGTGTAGCAGTTAGTGGAAGCTACGTGCAAGGTTCTGCACTTTTGCATTGTGCTTTATGCAGCCATTTCACATCTCCATTTAACACCATTCCTTGGCTCTGTTTCAGAGCACTTCTTAAGGCTAGGTGTTCTTTTTCATTGTGCTTATCATTTTTATAAAAAAATCAGCATTGTGCTTATCATTGTTATCGACTTATTGGTATCAGTTATGCCTTGACTGCTGAACTATGTCCTAAAGCTATATTTTTTAGTATTGATGATGAATTTGTCTTAAACCTTGAGTACTTTTCATGTTTAAGGATTAGTCATGTATCAAAATTAATTACATTTGATTTTTTATCTATGGTGTAACATTTTTGGGCTGCTCAGCTGCTTCCCATCTCTGTCCAAGATTTGTCACCAATAAATTGCAACAAGCTTTGATGAAATCTTAAGGACATGGCTACCAATGCAAAAAATATTAAATGACTTCAAATATTACTTTTATACATCTATGCGAATTTTGAATTAAGAAAGATTAAGGAACTTTTTGGCTTGAGAAAATATTTTACTTCCATTTCTTGTTTTCACAGATAATCAAAAATGGGTCACATTGTTTTCTACTGTCACTCTTTGAACAAGAAAACATTTTGTAACTATCTGGGAAAATAAGATATGAGGGTAGAAATCCTTTACTCAAAGCAAAAAACACATATTTACCAATGAAATGGAGGTACTAGTTTCAAGGTTATCAAAGAAAGCCAAGGAAATCTTCATAGATTATAATCTGTAAAAACATTTTGAAGTTTAGGGTTATGTTACGAACTTCTGCATGCTTCATATTAACTGCATTATATATAATTCTTCAAGTATAGTGCCAATCATCAACTCCCCATTGATCATGCCCATTACACCTCACCAACCAATCCAGATGACTGGTTTATCCAAGTTTTTAAAGTTCTCTTTCGATTTCTTCCTTATTCTTTTTCTTCTTATCATGATTTCCAATTTTTCTGTTATCAAAGCCATTTAAGTACTTCCTTAAATCTTATTAATTTTTCTTATTATTATTGTGCATTTAAATTAATGAGATTTTTAAAAAATATTATCAAGATTTCAATTTTATTTCCATGGAAGTTCTCAAAGAGTATTCTTCTCCTTCTCATTATTTCCAAATTTGTTTATGTAATCAACCACTATTTAAGTATTCACGCAATAAAATTATTGAGATTTTTTATACTTATATCATGATTTTAATTTTTTTCCATTGAAGTTCTTTTCCTTCTTTTTATCATTATTTCCAATTTTCTCTGTAATCAACCACTATTTAAGTATTCGACCATTTAAATTAATGTTGTCTAGATTTAATTTACTTTTCTTCTTCTGATTATTATTATTATTGACAGCAGTGTCCCCTGTTTCTTCGATAGCTGCCAGTGCCTGAAATGTCAGGGCAGAACGCAGAAAAGAAAAAAAAACGCAGAAAAAAAGGGGGTATGACCGACATCGAACAGCGAAAAATCAGAAGAAGTGAAAGAAGGATCAATAAACGAAGGGAAAATCGAAAATTGGAAGAAAAAAAAGATCGTTGCAGATATATATACCTGACACAGATTATCTCCAGTAGCCCACGAAACCCTGTTGGATTTCCTCGCTCGCTTCATATTGAATCGAATCAAAGTAAAAACACTCAGATTCACAATCGACGTTGAATCAATAGGATTCGCAAAGAGAAAGGTTAATCTGAGAACAATAAAATTAAAATCATTAACCAGCGAACAAAAGCTTCCGTTTTTCTTTTAATTTCGTATTTCGCAGCAAACACAGAGAGATTGAGAGAAAACCCTAGAAAGAATAAGAGAGAAGTGTATTTTGGGGTGCTGGCTAACCTTTTATAGTTTTGATGACAGCGCATAAATGCCCAACATGACCAATGACGATACGATAATTGAGTGAATATTAAATTAATTCCAAAATTATCTTTCCCATTATGATTAATTTGTATAAGTATACATTAGAATTGTGTTTTCATAATATATAATGGTG
Organism: Glycine latifolia; assembly: GCA_013407115.1. Taxonomy (NCBI): domain Eukaryota; kingdom Viridiplantae; phylum Streptophyta; class Magnoliopsida; order Fabales; family Fabaceae; genus Glycine; species Glycine latifolia. Next base: position 37,028,189 of record CM023948.1, read on the forward strand.
GTAAAAAATTTAAGTTTAAATATATTTTTTATTCTGTAATTTAATATTTTTTATATTTATTTATGTAAATTAATTTTTTCATTTTAGTCATTATAAAATATATTTATTTTATTTTTTTGTCTTTAAAATATTTTAAATAATACTTTGAATAGTAAAAAAGTATATTGAAGAATAGAAAAATATTATCTAAATTTTTTTAAGAAAATAAGTAAAATATCATTTTATAAGAAGAAAACAAAAAAATTACAAGAATAAATGAAAAAGTGTTAATTTACATAAATGAAAAATATATTTAAATCAAAAATATATTTTTTGTACACTTTATTTTATCTTAATCTTTCAGTTTATTAAAAAATTGATTAATCTAGATTTCGATAAGAAATTAAATAAAATCTACCTAAAATTATTTTAAAAAATAGAACTTAATAGTATCATAATTGTTTTTTTACATTTATACAATAAAATTATATTTTCTTTGTGTATATATATTTTTTCACCTCAAATATGTAGCAAGAAAACATAATTTTGTTTGTAATTTTACCAACAAAATCATATGTTGTTTGATCTACCTGGTCCCTGTCCCTCTCCCTACCCGAATTCCACCTCTTCTTCATTTGTTGCGCCTTTTTTTTTTTGCACAACTAATAAAAACTCTCCAAGAGGTGCCAATGATTGAGGACCTCTTCCTTGTCTTCCACTGGTTCGATGAATAGAGGACGCAAATTCTCCCTCTCTGCCGAAGATTGTGCTGCTTGCGCCAACAATTGAAGGACGACAATGGATCTCAATAGAGGTAGAGTGCACACGATGTAGGTATATCTCAACCATGGTAGAGCGTGCTGGATCTTGACGAGAATGGGGTCACGCCACGGTGGTGGAGGATGGGGGTGGGGTAGCACAATACGGTGATGCTTGGACGGAAGAATGACACGGTGATGTAGGGATTTGGTGAGTAGGCAAAAGAAGAATTTCATAAGAATTGATAGTAGCAATTTAGGTAGTGCTAATAGTTGCTCCCTAGTGTTATGGTGTTGTGCTGGTGTGGCCTGGGTTTGTTATCCTTTGTCTTGGTGTTGTGTTGGAAGAAATCTGTATCACTGTCCAAGTAATCATATAATCAATTCTAATTTTAATAATAAAGTATTTATTGTATTTTCATTATCATATTTCATTATTTGATTAAATAATTTTGTAATATTCTTGATTAAAATGAAAATTTTGTTATCCTAATAAAGATTATGATAATAAAAAATAAATTTTATTTAACTTTAATGTAAATCATTTTTTATCAAGATTATTATAAATAAAATATCAATAGATAGATTAATATATATATATATATATATATTAGTATTTATTGGATAAATACTAATAAATCTCATTTATTAATTTACATATATAGATGAATCATATGTGAATGTGATCATTGAATTGATTCGAATGAAATTATCTAATGATTAAATTTACCATAAACTATCAATAGATATTTTAATTTTGGGATACCTAATGTTTTAGAACACTTGTTGAATAAATATTAGATATAAATACATGTAGAATTAATGATTAATCAAGAATGAATTAATCAATTATTGGTAATGAGTTTGAACTCTGTCAATAAAATTATATCTTGATTAGGAAAATTAAATGAAAGAATAAATGAATTTCTTAAGTCATTATAAGTTAATTCAACGAAGTTTGATAATAATAAGTTAATATGGAGTTGTAAAGATGGAAAAAATTATTATATTATTCTTCTAATAATTTTTTAAAGTAAAACATTATTTAATGTTGTTCAAATATTAAGGAATATTACTAGATGTCTACATTGATTAATATATTAGTTTAATTAATATATTAACAATTTAATATTGAACCTATGAGATCATACACAAATGATTGTTCTAATATATGTTAAAGATATTATTTTAATATTTGATGATTAATTAAATTAGAGAATTTAATATAATCAAATGATTAATTAATTTTAAAGTAAAATATTATTATATTTTATGCTAGCACTAAAAATATAAATAATTTTAAATATTTGAGTTTGAAAAAAGTTGTTACATACAAATTTTGGACTTGGTCAATTATTATTTTAATTTCAAATTACTAAATGATTAACAATAAAAAGTAACAAGAAATAATAATTTAAATGATTTAAAAAGATAAAATAATATGAGTAGTGATTTTAAATTTATTTTCTATTATGTGCTATATATACAACCCTAGGCTATACATTTAAACATATAATTATCACTTCTCTTCCCATTCTCTTAGAGCACCAATATTTTAAGATTATTATTCCATTTGTTAAAGTTACTGATGAATAAAGGTCAACAGCGGTGTGAATATGTTATATGTGATTTAAACACCTTTTTTTTTTGGTGCTGAATCCCATTGTAGCTGAAATGATACAAGAGAGTTTAAACAATTTAGCACTTTGTATTTTAATAAAGGATATTTTTCAAGATGTTATATTCCATTATTCTTAGAGGTATTCTATTTAAATCAAACATAAAAATAGATATATTATTAAAAATAACTACTATTTTTACCACTATACACTGTCTTCAAATTTGAAAAAAAAACTGTAAAATTACAAAAAATAAAAATAAAAAACTAACAGTATTAAATAATTAAATATATATTAAATAAAAAATAGTGATATTTATCTTATAGTAAAATGTATTAAATAAAAAAATTTAACAGTATTAAATAACTTATTTATAACATCTTAGACTCAAATGTCACATTTGAATACAAAAGAACCATTTACGGTTTGAGATTCAACATTTTTCGTATTTATATAGTATTTATATTATTATAGCTGACGTCACCTATTGAGATAAAAATTGTTATTGTTATTTGTATATTATCAGTTAAAATAATTAGAAATAAACCTAAAATCAACCAAATATTCAAACCTGGAATTAATTAACTGAAAAAAAAACCCTTCAATTAATTGGTCCAACTATATATGTCCGTTGAATCAAGCAACTGCCATCTTTATGGTTATAATGTGCTCTGAAGCAACTTTTCAAAAGCATTAACATTTATCATTACTTATCCCAGATAATATATCTTGTTATTTGATCATTAAATTAATTGATCTTCCTCAGTTAAAATCTTCCGATTATTAGATTGTTTCATTTTCATGATTTCTTAATTATGCACCGAAAGTGAATTATTTATGGCTGGTTACCATCCGCCAATGCTGGCCACCACTTGACAAGGACGCACAAACCTCTCCAGCCTGCAAAATCTAAAATACGATTTTGGCCAAAACACTAATGTCAATTTCTCAAACCAACTACTGATCCTGTCAAACAACCATAAAACCTTCGACCCCATTGTACGAAAAATAATGCAAGCCCGAAATCAAGTAAAATCCGGCCAGAAAACTTAGTAAACCAATTAATCAATGTCCTCACTTTTTACTCTCCCCTTCCAACCTCCACTTTCTTATGTGCAAGTTTTGTACGGTGAAACAAAAAGAAACCTTATAATTTTTACCGTTAAGATATGCCTCTTTAAGATTTAGTTCTCGCCTCCCAGTTTCAATCTTTTAGCACTCTGTGCCCCTAAGACGTTACCAGCTCCCCACTGAGCTGTAACATCATGCTGATAGGGGCAATTGGAACCATTTCGGCATCCCCTTGGGCTTTTAAAATATATGCATGGTTTCTGGATTTTGTGTTTCACTTCTCCTTGTTTAATATTATGTACCGGTTTCATATCTTGGAAGTTACTGTGACGGATACCTATGTATGAGTCCTGGATATCTTGCTTGTCTGCACCATGTTGCCTGATTAGGTTTTTATAGTAGTTGGCATCCTTTACAGCAAATGCTGATGAACCCGTACTTAGTTTATAAGGCATTGTGGTTGCAGCAGACTGCGCCTGATTTATAGCTGCATGCAAGCTCCCGGTTGCAGAAGGCAATGGACTAGAACTTAATTGGCTATAAGGTATAGATGCCACTGATGTGGCTCGCTTTGGCCCAGATGCCACAGCTGTCTCTTGTTGAGACTGGCTATTTAAAGCAGGGGGCATTCCACTCGACACGTGAAAATTTTTGCTGACAGGCCTGTGCATATCAAGTGCAGGAGTATGTGTAAGCAATGAAACTGAGGGAGTTACTGGCTTACCAGATACGGGCCTGGAGAATGGAACTGATGCAGTCACTGGCTGATCATGTGTAGAAGACAATAGTGAAAACGATGGAATTGCAGGCGCTGACAGAGTGGGTGTCTTATAAGGTGTAGGATTCAATAATGAAACTGATGGATTTGAAGGCTTCAACCAAAACCCAGAAGGTAATGAACACATTGCACTTGTGGGTGTAGTCCCAGAAGCTGTCACATCAGGTGTAGATGTAGACAACAGAACTGATGGAATAGCAGGCTTCACCTCAGAAGTGGGTATATCCACAGTCTTTGAGGACGCACTTGTGGTGGTAGCTGCAATTCTCTGTTCATTAATCAACTGCTCAAGTATTTTTGGATCAGTAAATATTTTACCCAGTAAATCCATATCAATCAGGGTTCCTTGTTCATTACTCCTTAAAATGGTTGCAACAACTGAAGAGGCTGCTGCTAAATCAGCGTCAGCCAATGGCCTTACACAAGGATCATGGGAAACAGCATGAGACGCGTTAGAGGCTGAACTAATGGAGGTTTTTGCAGAAATATATTGCTGAGAGTTCTGCGACTGCACCTTGGGGGAAGGCTCCAGTGCTACTGCCAATTCAGGCAGAACATCCATAGATTCTTCCTCTTCAATGGGAATGATAGGGATGAGAGGAGTATTGCCATCATCATAATCTTCCTCTTCTACATCCAAAGAGAGAGAAGGGCTAAACACCCAAACATAACTCAACAGTGTTAGCAACAGAACAAATGGAAGTTACCACAAGGCTTTCTCAACTAAGGGGTGACATTTTACCTAGGAGGAATGGCAGAAAGACGGGGATAAAGTGCTTCAAGCACCCTCATTTCTCTCAGTTTCTGATTCTCATTCTCCCTACTTTCTTCACCCGCTGCAACATGCCATTGAGATCTGACAACAACCTGTATTGAAAAGTAAAGAAATCAATATAGAGATAAAACAATTATCAACAAACCAGATGGAGATGATGGTTAAAAAAAACAAAATAAATATTCAGTAAGGTTAGGTCACTTGCAAAAGGAAGTTCTAACTTCTAAATAACATGTGACAGATAATTACCGGCGGAGGGCATTCCCATTTTATCAGGGGAATGTTGGATAATTCAACCTTCGGTTGGTTTAGGAAATGACTGCTTTCAAACCCGGGGGGTAAATCATTAGGTTCGTTAATATTAGAATGTAACATTGATGATGTCTTTGCTTGAAGATGATCTTGTGATTTCTGACCAACTATTGAGGGGTAATCCTCAGACAAGAACAATATTACCTGCCAAGTCACTAGTATTAGTTTTACAAAAGAGGGAGTAAACTTCACAAATAGGTTGAAAGGAAGTTATAAAACTACATAAAAAAACCACTGTATAAATAAGCAGTCACAGAAATACTCATGATGGAGCATCTAATATCTACAAACCCTAAGATAAGAAATTCTCTGCTAACAAGAATTTTTTACATCGGCCTAGGATTTAGATAGACCATTATGAAGAGAACAAATTATGAGAACTAAAATCCCACCCAAAGCACAAACCACAAAATAAAGAGTACTATCAGATGTTGCAAGTTGCAACCAGCTAGGTAAACAGTTGGTTATTTTGAAATGTAAAAATGAGAGTGCAAAATGAAAAAGAACTCTAATCAAACCACTGAAAAATAAAGTAAAAACACCTAAATATAAGACATTCTGATTAAATTATAAAGTTGAATATCGAAAACAGAAAACAGCAAGTCAAATTGTCAATTACTGAATTACAATAAACAAAACCATCAAATCAAATCAAACAAAGTATAAGCCTCTAAGGCTAAGAAAAACTTCTAAATATTAAAACCATTCAATATCATCATCATTATCTTAAGCCTCTAAGGCTGGCCAGATTAAGAAATTGTGACTGAACCGAAAACAAAGAAAAATGACAGACGTAGAACAGAAAACGACAGAAGCCTCGTTGGAAGCCGCAGATCTCACTGGAAATAACAGGCCTCACCAGAAATTGTAGGTCTGCCACAAGAAAACTTGAAGGAAATAGCAGGCCTCACCAGAAATTGGAAAATAGGGGAAAGATTGGCTGACAGGAGGCACAGACACAATGATTCAGGAAGAGAGGTTTAGGGCTCAAATGGAGAAAGGGCGGGAGTGATTCATGAAGAGGGAGAAACTGAAAATCATGGGTTTGAGAGGTCAAATTAAAGACTTGCGTAATTTAAATTTTACCCATTAAGAAAACCCTAAAACTCCCCACCAGAAATTATAGCTCTACTATCAGAAAACTCACCACAAGTAGCAAGCCTCACCGGAAATTCAAAAATAGGGGCAAGGTTGGCTAACAAGTGGCACTGACACGAGGATCCATGAAGAGAAATTTAGGGCCCAAAGGGAGAAAGGATGGGAGTGATTCACAAAGAGGGATAAAGTGAAAATCATGGGTTTGAGAGGTCAAATTAAGGACCTGCACAATTTTAAATTTTTACCCTTTAAAAAATCCCTAATACTCCCTACCAGAAACTGTAGGTTTGCTATCAGAAAACTTACCGGAAGTAGCAAGCCTCGCCTGTAATTGAAAAATAGGGGCAAGGTTGGCTAAAAAGAGGCAAAGACACAAGGATTCACGAAGAGAGGTTTAGGGATCAAAGGGAGAAACGGTGGGAGTGATTCACAAAGAGGGAAAAAGTGAAAATCGTCGGTTTGAGAGGTCAAACTAAATATAAAGACCCATGCGATTTAAGATTTTTACCCTTTAAAACGGCATCGTTTCGCATGTATTTTTGTCCCTCAAGTAAAAACAAAGGAAGCGGCTGTGGATTTAGATTTGGGTATGATTTAATGAAATTTCAGCTGCAATTTAATTTGTGGCATGACAATCGCTACTCCCAGACACAACATGATGACGTCTTCAAGAGCAGGTGGTGCCTACTCTGCGCCGTACCTCTGTGGTTACTATTGTTTGACAACTATGCAGTAAACAAAAAACATATTCTACTAGGTGAGGTCCACTATATGAATTACACAATGTCATTGGGCAATTTGGTTATAGTGGGATTTCCAACCAAAGAGAAAAGGTCATTTTCGTCTCTCATGGATACAACTTCTATCAATTCAGTCTTTTAGAGATTAGTTTATGAATGCAATCCCTAAGTATAATTAATACACACCTACACTTGTTTAGGGTGAGTTAAGAAGGATTGAATTGGGAAGGAAATGATGAATTCGGGTTGTTTGATTGGGAGGGGAAATGAGAAGAGAAAGGGATTATTTCCATGGGGCCCAGAAATTTTAATTTCCATCCCACCATATTTGTTGCACTCTTTATGCATTCGATCCGTGTCATATTTCTCAACAGCCAACTCTTCTTTGTAAGCATTTACTCATTCCTTCTTCCCCATATATGGTTACCTGAATTGTTTCGTCATGTGTATAAAACAATCTATGTTATTCCTGAAAGGGTAAAATATCTTTCACATCTCTCCTCTTCTTTCCTTTCACCTTTCAATATGACCAAACAACTAAAAAGGAATTACTTCATTTCATTCATTCATAATTCCATTCATCCAATATAGATGGTTGAAGGGAGTTTTGGGTTGTTTATAAGGAGAAAAGGATGAATGAGAGTGCATGCATGTGAGTGAGAGGGAAACAACAGTTACTAGTATCCACACCACCCACTATTGCACTCTCTAGGCCACTAGCCTCCACTATGAGCATTCTCAACAGCCAACCTATGTGCTAGAATGCTATGCCACAATAGAAGCCATCAGGCCAACACATTTGTTATCTATGAAGCAGATGACACCAACTCGAACACTGTGAAATGGCTAATTTCAAAAAATAAAACCAAACAAAATTGAGCATATATACCATTTCCTTTTCATGCAGTTCATGAACAAATTTCAAGCACAAGTTGAACTACCCTGTAGTTTTCTGCATACAAAGTTTCATTAACATAAAAGGATATCCATACAAAAATGTTATGGGAAACTAGTTCACAATGACATGGCCCATACCACTCAGCTGTTTATCATTTAAAATTTAATGGAAAAATATTTCAAATGAAGAAAAGTACAGTTCAACTACCGTAAGTAATCATGATAAGATACAATGCCATATACATTTCCTAACAAATCTTTCACTCAATAGGACACTATTAAAACACTTTGGTAGATAATTTGCACACTATCTTTACTTATTATAGTTCACGTTCTTCAATTTTGTTAGGACAAATGATATACAGGTGTAATATTTGTGATATTGTTTATGAAATTTTCATTACTTAAGTATGAATTTTGTTTTGGTTTATGTCCATAACAAAGTCGCATTTATTTCTGGCAATACAACATCAAATTCATGGTTCAATATCTAGACAAATTACATTAATTGTATGATATATGAATTTAATAGCATGCCTTTATTACTTTTACTTTTTTTAATTTCTCAACATGGTAACAAAATTACTCGGATGAGTTTAATTCCATTTCCAACATGAAATTTTACTTTATACACTCTTTTTTGGAACTGGGTTTATGAAATTTTATCTCAGTAGTAATATTATCAAATATCCCCCTAATCAGTTTATCTCGATTACATCAGGGCGAGTAAACTATGATGCATGGATTCTCCCTAGTCAAGTATCTCACTTATCAGTTCTGTCTTCACTATTTCCTATACAAATATTTGAAAACAGAAACAGGTTGATTTTTTAGTAATTAAAAGTGAAAACAAAAAAATAATAAAAACATTTTCTCAAACTAACAGCTCTAGCTTTTACAAAAAAGCACAAGACTTTCTGACCAAGTTACTTATTTTTCAAAAAATAGGTAAAAAAGGGTATCTGTGTAAACTTTCTGCACAGTGATCTTTTTTCTCTTTCTGTTTTTGTTTGCGATAAAGAGGGGCTGTTTCTTCATGAACTACTTGATGTGGGTGGTGTCAACAATGTGATTGCCGGTGAGGGCAACAACAGGGAATAACAGAGGAAGTGAGAGCTTCCTGATGCTGTGTATAACACAGGAACAGGACCCCTTATAGCCAAACATGACAGCAATGACAATAATGATGGGGTCTAGGCTGCAAGATGGATACAGATGCAGCCATTATTTTTTAGTGTTTTGTATCAGGCATACATCTACCATATTTTCATATTCGTGCATTGAAGGTGAACAACAGCAAATAGTGCTGCTATAACAGCATTGCCATGGTGTAGCAGTTAGTGGAAGCTACCTGCAAGGTTCTGCTATAACAGCATTGTGCTTTATGCAGCCACTTCACATCTCTATTTAACACCATTTCCTGGCTCTATTTCAGAGCACTTCTTAAGGTTAGGTGTTCTGTTTCATTGTGCTTATCATTGTTATTGTCTTACTGTTATCAGTTATGCCTTGAATGCTGAACTATGTCCTTAAGCTATATTTTATAGTATCGATGATGAATTTGTCTTAAATCTTGAGTACTTTTCATGTTAGAGGATTAGTCATGTATAAAAATTAATTGCATTTGATTAATCCAAGATTAATCATTTGTCATCAATAAATTGCAACAAACTTTGATGAAACCTTAAGGTAGCTACCAATGCAAAAAAAAAATATTAAATAACTTCAAAGGTTACTTTATACATCTATGCCAATTTTGAATTAAGAAAGATTAAGGAACTGTTTGGTTTGAGAAAATATTTTACTTCCATTTCTTGTTTTCCCAGATAATTAAAAATGGGTCACGTTGTTTTCTACTGTCAGTCTTTGAACAAGAAGGCATTTTGTAACTATTTGGGACAATATTATATGAAGGTAGAAATCTTTTACTCAAACCAAACAAACACCTATTTACCAATGAAATGGAGGTACTAGTTTCAAGGTTATCAAAGAAAGCCAAAGAGATCATCATAGATTATAATCTGAAAAAATATTTCGAAGTTTAGGTTATGTTGCAAACTTCTGCATGCTTTATATTAACTGCATTACATATAATTCTTCAAGTATAGTGCCAACCATCAACTCCCAAGCGATCATGCACATTACACCTCACCAACCAATCCAGAGAACTATTTTATCCAAGCTTTTAAAGTTTTCTTTTGAAGCAATCATTTTTCATACACACAAAGTACCAGTAATTAAGATTTATAGTTTAATTTTGATTTAAGGTGTTTTACTTATACGGCATCAATTAAACTCATATAATTAATTAATCATGATTTCCAATTTTTCTGTAATCAAGCACTACAATATTCATCTTAAATTAATGACATTTTTAAAACATGTTATCAAGATTGTAATTTTTTCCATTGAGGTCCTCAGTATTTTTCCTTATTCTTATTCTCATGATTTCCAATTTTTCTGTAATCAGCACCATTTAAGTATTCATCAACTAAAATTAATGAAATTTTTAAAACATATCATTCAGACGACTGTAATTTTTCCATTGAGGTTCTCAGAATTCTCCCTTATTCTTTTTCTTCTTATTCTCGTGATTTCCATTTTTTCTGTAATCAAACCTTTTAAGTTCATGCATTTAAATCAATTTGATTTTTAAAACATATTATCAAGATTTCAATTTTTTTTCCATGGAAGTTCTCAAAAAGTATTAATTTTCCCTTATTTCCTTTTTCTTCTTCTTCTCATTATTTCCAAATTTCTCACCTATTTAAATTAATGAAGTTTTTAAAAACATATTTAGATTGTATTTTTTCCATGAAGCTTATATTTTTCTTCTTCTTCTCATTATTATTACTATTATTGTTAAAATTATATATTATGATTATTAACAGCAGTGTCCCCTGTTTCTTCGATAGCTGCCAGTATATAAAATGTCAGGGCAGAACGCAGAAAATAAAAGAAAAACAAAACGCAGAACAAAAAACCGGAGTATGACCAACAACGAAGAACCAGAAGAGAAAGAATGATCAATAAACCTAAAAAAAATCGAAAACAAAAAATTTCGGAAAAACAGGAAATTGGAAGAAAAGAAAAGATCGTTGCAGATATATATACCTGACACAGGTTCTCTCCAGTAGCCCACGAAACCCTGTTGGATTTCCTCGCTCGCTTCATATCGAATCGAATCAAAGTTAAAAAACACTCAGATTCACAATCGACGTTTGAAAAGGATTCACAAAGAGAAAGGTTAATCTGAGAACAATAAAATTAAAACCATTAACCAGTGAACGAAACTTCCTTTTTTAATAATTTACTTCGTATTACGCAGCAAGCAAAAAGAGAGAGAGAGAGAGAGAGAGAGAGAGAGAGAACCCTAGAAAGAACAAGAGAGTAGTGTCTTATGAGGGTGGTGGCTAACCTTATATAGTTTTGATGACGGTGAGGGTTAAGGGGTGGGAATAGGAAAATCTATTATAGGGAGGGAGGGAGAGAGAGGGTGATGGTGGTGACTGTGTGTGTGGGCAGTGACAGCGCATAGATGCAAACACTGACGATACGATACGATAATGTGCGTGGGTTGGTTATTAGGCACTACCCATAACCCTGGGTTGGGCCCAATGTAAAAACAGCGGTGCCTACCGGATACGACCAATGCGCTTTTTAGCAGTTTTTCTACCATTAATTAACCATGCTTTTGACACCGACTCTTAAAAAAAAACAAACTAAATTGCCTTACGTCTCTTTTTATATAATAATAATAATAATATAACTTTGTTGTATACCTTTCTTGTTCACGTAAATTTCTCTTAATTTATGTAACAATGATAATAATATAGCTTTATATATCTTTTATCTATAGTCTATACATAAGTAAATGATTTAAAAAAAAAATTACAAAAAAATGTTTTTAAAAGCAAAATTTTACACGTATCACTTTCCGGAGTTCTAAACAATAAATTTGTATTAACTTTAAGTTTGATTTATTATTGATCTAATCAAATATTTTTTTGTTAATTTTAATAAAATTATAAATATTGATTTGTCATTAATTTAGTTATTAAATTACAATGATTTGGTTTTGAAATCATAATATATCTATTGATATATTTTTTTTAATTCATAAAAATATATTTCCTTCAATAAATAGTTGTATTATAATTCTATTGTAATTTTTCATGATTATTATTATTTATTATAATAATTTATACATCCTTAATTGTATTCAAAATACATATAAAAAATCACAATCTAAATATAATTTATAATGATTGTTATAATTGATTGATAGGAATCAGATTTTTAATAATTGTATGTGTTTTTCAAACAATTTATAACACTTTCAACTAAATCAATGTCACAATTAAATCAATTTATAAATATATCAATTAAATTGATGTCACAATTAAAATAATTAAATTATGGTGCAATGAATTCTTTTATACTTTTTATTTTTCTTTTAAATTTAGATTAATTGCAAAAGAAAAATCATGTCATACACTCTCTTTTTCCCATTTTCCCACTTCTTTCTCTTTTTTTCCACCCTTCTCAACTCTATGGTATGTTGTCATTTTTTTATGATATGTTGTCATTTCATTTTCCTTTGGTCCTCTTTTATTCAACTCTTTTAGTGACAATAAAATCTTGCTCTCAACTAATTTTCATGTTTATTATTATTTTTTCCATTGGGATTCACTTTATTTAACTTATATACTGTAACTTTGGATGATATTGTGAACATGAGTGAAGGAATAGAAAAATGACAACACCATGCATTGCAGAGAAAAATAGATGGATTTGCCTAAGATGTCTCTATCTTCATACACGATCGATGGATGATAAAAATAGACAGGTGTTTCAAATTTATTAATTGATTTCTTATATTGGTAAATTGTTCTTTTATTTTGTTTCTCTTTTTCTTACGAATGTAAAAGATGGTAGATATAATTGTTAATTTTCTTTCGTTTAACAATTTTGCTATCAGAATTTAGTATAAGAAAAAGTAATAAAATTGTAGGAAGTTTTTCTTAATTGGCTATGCAACTAAGCATTACTTATATATTTTTTCTTCTTCATATTTATCCAATGCTTTTCATGGCCATTTTATATTAATTTTTAATTAATAAAAAAAAAATGGTTTCATAGGGCATTATAGAAAATCTTAGGATGTGCTTGATATATTAAAGATGCTTGACATTTTGTACTCGTTAGTGGATTTCAGGTTTCGGTAAAGAAAGATGAGTCTTTTAGAAGGATCTAAGGATGTGTGATTGACAAACACATGTATCTTGCTATGTAACTTGAATTTTTTTTGTGTGTTACAAAATTATTTTTGTGATATGCCTAAGAGAAAAATAGATTGAGGACTATTTGGAATATACCCAAGTCACTTTTAAAAGACATTTTTTTAATTTATCTGTTTGTAATAGAAAAGTAAGATTTTTATTCTTTAATTTATTTAAAAGCTTGAAGCAATTTGTAAAACACTTATTCAATATTTGCATTCTTAAGTTTTCAAATGAGAACAATTAACTCTAGGTATCAATTAAAGTAATTAAATTGTTTGATTACCATAATTTGAATTAAATTATCATTTATATTTAGTTAAATTAATTAAATTACCATGATTTGAGTATTTAAGTTAATTAAAATAATTTAATTATACTAAAATGAATAAAAAACATTTAATAGAATTTGAATATTAATAATAAATGATTATCAATTAAAATAATTAGTTATACTTTTTATGCAAATTTAATTACACTGAATGATCATGATTTGAATATTTATGAAATGGAAGGATGTAACAAAGTCAAATATATATAATTGATGCATTTATAACGAAGAAATAAGACACGTGTTTTCTATAAAAAAAAACAATTCTTTCAAGCCCAAATTAAAATAATTTTTAATTAAATCATAATTTTCATTAAGATATTAAGGATTATTTTAATTTCTGGTATTGTAATTTGTAATTAATATTTTAATTTTACATTCCTAAATTAGAATATGCACCAAAAAATAATTGCAAAAAACTTTTATTTTGCATTCCTAAAACCTTTTATTTAAATAATCAATTAAAAATAAGTTAAGGTAATTTCAGCTTCAAATTCATGGGCTGAAATTAAGGATAAAGTGATGGTTTTTGCATAAACTAATATTTATTATAAAATTTAACATAATATCAATAATAAAATTATAATATAAAAATATTAATCATAATTTTACCTATTATTTTTATTTTTCCAGTTAATCATAATTTGAGAATAAATAATTTACATTTTTACATGTTAAAAAATTAAAATAGTTTACATAGCATTGTTCACAAATTAGCATATATGTCATGCAAGGCATGCATCGATCACAAGCCTAATCTCTCGCTTCTTTTCCCAAGTCACTTCTTCACCCTCATCACAATATACCTTCTACTGTGTTGCTCCCTCATTTCTCTCCGACAAGTTACTATTTGAGGCACTATGATACTATCAACACAATAATTGGTGAGGCTTTCTATCCTTATCTCCCACTGATCAGGAAGATTCAAGACATGTCAGCCTTGAAAGGATAAAATTTCATATATATGCGTGATTCAGACGAATGGAGCATCAATATGGATGGAAGCAGATCAGAAGGCGGGATAAAGGAAAAAATCATCTGAATCAGGCATCGACTTTTGAAAGAGCAAGAAGTAATCCATGAACTCCTGAATCAAATGGGCACAAATAAGATTTTTCTCCCCAAACACCAACTTCCTTCTGCCTCATAACCTTGTAATCCCTTGAGAGATGGTTGTAACAACCACAATGGGCACAAATACGATGGAGACACTCATACTCCACCTTATACTAATGACCCTTCAACCACACCTTTTCGACCACCAGTTTATTCAAATCAACCTCCACACACACACACACAATAGCAAAGCGTCCCCTCTGAACGTCAATTTTGTTCCACTCTCACGAGGTTTCCAACAGCTGCCACAAGTGCCAAAAGAATATTTTAATCATAGAAAAACAAGTCTAGCCCAGGAAATCTGATCCACGCCATTTTTTTTTGTCAATGGTAGCTTTTGGGGACACAAAGGACGGTGACCAAGTCTGAACCGTTAGGTAGTGATTCAGTATCATCCAAGGTCCCTCCCCTATGACCTTTGTTCTGTCCATCTCCAAGTCGAATTTAACCATATAGAACTTCTTGTCAATATCCATTAGGTTAAACCTTGCATTCAATTTCCATGATCTAATCAACCGATCCTTCATCTAGTTAAACCCAATCTTTTTGCAAGTAGCTTAACCACTAAGGCATCTTGCCACAAAGTACAGAGTCTTTCGAACACTAAATCAACAAGGAGAACCTTGGGCTTCAAAGGGTTCCCATCCTCATTTAATTCTAGCCAGTTTCTCCTTAAAGAGATCAACCATAGGTCTCGTTGAAGGCCTTTCTTTGTTAGCCAGAGTCTTGTCTCTAAAAGAGATCTTTAGTGGTGGTGGAGCTAGAGAACCTCCTCTGCCATATGGTGGATCCTTACCTGAGCCCCGTTGCCTCGTTGCCTGTCGTAGCTACAGAGAAAACCAAAACCCGAGGCTTGGCTACTACTTTAGAACAACATATTTTTAAAGGCAAAAAATATAAATATTATTTTTTAATAAAAAATTATGAATTTGGGATATTTTTGAAACATATTACCAATCTGAGGTGGGGTAACACGCCAAAAATTGGCATGACTAATCACGCCCAGATTAGGCGTGACTAGAGGGTAGTCACGCCCAAATTGGACATGTTTCACCCCGTGATGACATGTGTCACGTATACGTGAAGTGATGTGTATATAAACTTCGGAAGGTCATAACTTTTGACTGAAATGTCCTAAACGCTTGAATTTAATGCTCAAAATTAAT
Source organism: Glycine latifolia (assembly GCA_013407115.1). Classification (NCBI taxonomy): domain Eukaryota; kingdom Viridiplantae; phylum Streptophyta; class Magnoliopsida; order Fabales; family Fabaceae; genus Glycine; species Glycine latifolia. The sequence continues at coordinate 37,044,111 of CM023948.1, forward strand.
ATTTAATCTTCAATCATCCAAAAATTTCCTTATTTTTCTACTTTTTTTAATTATTTAATTAGTTAATTTAATGCTATTTTTTATTTTTTTAATTACTTCTCTTAATTTCAAACGTTTTGACATATCGTATGTCTCAATCGGACATTTCTATCCAAATTTATGATCGTTAGAAGTTTATACATATATTTAATGCTATTCTTTTTTTTTTATGATTACAAAATAAATAAATTTTATTTAATTTAAATATCCAGTTACCAATAATATTTACTAGCCACAATGATACACTGACACGTCACGTTACTTAATAGTCAACGTTTTTTCTTTAACGATTAACTTAATCAATTTATTAAAGCAAAAGAATTAATATAATAATTATCCGAAAACGAAAGTTGTTTTTATAAATTGTTATTTAATATTATTAATTGTTATTTTTATCTAATATAAAAGTATATTTAGACCTTTATTTAATATATTTTTTAATTTTATAGTATTTTATTTAATATATTTTCTATATATTTTAAATATTATTTTATTTAATATAATTTCTAAATTTTTATATGGTTTTGTTTAATATTTTTTGGATTTTTTTTATAATTAATTTTTAATATAATATTTTATTTAAAATGCTTTCTATGTTAAAAAGTTATTTACAATTTAAAAAAACAAAAATTTTCAATTTTTTAAAAATCGGTCTCTATTTCAGTCGCTAATACTTTTTGCGACTAAATATTATAGTCACAAACATTAAAAAACAATATTATTGCAAAACGTGTTAATGACAGATTAGCGACGGAATAGGTCATGCCCATTTTGGACATGACTACCTACCCCAGATTGGTAATATGTTTCAAAAATATCCCAAATTCATAATTTTTTATTAAAAAAAATATTTACATTTTTTGCCTACTTTTAAATATTATTTGTCTAATTTTATATGCCATTAAATTGTATAAGCCATAAAAATATATTGATTCATAACATAAATTTATTATTTTTGTCTATAAAATTATTAAACATAGAGTATAAATATTATTTTATAATAATTATATTTAAATAATTTTTTAGTATACAAATTTAAACCTCATAAATATTATTCAAGAAAAATATTTATTTATGAGATTATTTAAAATTATTTTATACAATTTATAATAAGTAAAACTATTTTTGTAGGATTTAAAAGTAGATAAAAATATTGTTAAATTTTTTATATGTAATTGTGTTAAATATTAAAAAAACTTAAGTGTGATTACCTTACATGCATAAATTTTATGGTAAAAATCATAATTTTTTTATATCCATAAAAATTAAATACAATATCATAAGATTTACAATACTTACATATTTTGTTCAAGTATATGAATTAGACCCATTTGATAATTTAATTTATAATATTATGAATATTTAACATATAGTTATGTAAAAATTTAAAGAAAGAACTTTATCATTTATAATTATCTCGAGTATAAATGTCACTCATGAATAATTTTTGTGAGTTATACTTTTATGGTAAAAAATTAAAATTAATTTAAATTATGATATATTAATAAAGTAATTAAGATTATCTTAAATGTTAAATAAATTTAAATTAATTTTCAATATAAAAATCTCAACCTTATGATATAAATATTATTCAACAAATTTTTATTTGTAAAATTATTTAAATTTATTTTTATATAATATCGAACATATTATTATCTTAAATGTTTTAAAATGAATTAAATATAATTTCAAAAAACCATAATAATAATTATTTTTATGATTATACATACTAACATAAATTATTGAATATAATTTTTTATAAATTAGTGACATAAAACAGTTATATAACATAAATAAACCAGTAATTATTATTGTGTAAGTATAAAATAATAAAAAGATAAGAAATAGATTAATAGCTAGATATATAGAAGTAATAAATAAATAATAGAAGTAATAGATAGAGAGTAGAAGATAGAAATCATAGAATATATAGAAGTAATAAATAAATAATAGAAGTAATAGATAGAGAGTAGAAGATAGAAATCGAAAGAAAATTAAAAGTCATTATTTTATAACAAAAAGTTTATTTAAGTCTAACCAAAATTACAAGGCAAAACTACTACTACTACTACAAAAAAAAAAAAAAATTACAATAGAACATTAAAGTGAGCACGGAGGATTGAATCGACCCCGCTATTCGATTCGAGAAATTCGACGTTGCCAAAGAATTGGACACTGGAAACTTCACTTTCATTCGATCAATCATGAGAACTCGAAACGCCGATTCCGCCTCCAAATCCGCAACCCCTAAGAAGACGCCGCCGAGGAAATCCCCTGCGGCCAAGCGGACCACCGCCACCAAAACCAGAGCCACCAAGAAGAACGAGCTCTCGCCCGCACCCGATTCCAACCCCGATCAATCTCCTCGTAAGCGTTCTTTTTTTCTTCTTCTTTCTTTTATCCGTTTCCGAATTTTAGTTTGTGAGGAAGACGAAACTGTCTCGATTGGAAGAGAAAATGAAAAAAAACAAGACTTTACACTGAAACCCCTATGTTTTCAGGATTTCAAGTTTGTTTCATCCATGACGACGTTGTAATTGGGAATTCGTTTTTTCTTTTATGATTTTCCTGTAATTTGTATTTATTTATTCCTTTATTTTTTGTCTGAAACTGTTGATTCTTTATTTATTTTGACCTTATTTGTTCTGAATCAGTGGAACAGAAATCGTTAGGTAGTGCTAGCAGCGCAAAATCTGTGAAAAAAAAGACTCCGGGGAGACCGAGAAGTAAAGCAATCAATACTCCGAATTCGGAAGAACAATGTGAGGCAGTAGCTGATGAAACTCCAATTGAAGATGATACCGAGGTAGCAGAGAAAGTGGAAGATGTTGGAGTGGTTGATGCAGATAATGTTGAGGGTGAGAAGGAGGGGGGACAAGGTGTTGGTTCTGTTGAATTGTCTGATGAGACGGAACGTAAGTCGATGGAAGTGGATGAACTTGTTCAAAAGGTTTGTGAATCTGTGGGAAAGGAAAATGATGTAATGGACGTTGAAGTAGCTGCTTCCTTGGATGCTTCTGTTTCTTTTAAGCGACCAGGGCGACCCATTGTGGATCTCAATATATCTGCGGATAATGAAGATTGTACTGGTGAAAAGGAGGGAGAGAAAGGGAAGGAAGAGTTGAAAGATCAAGAGGGGGACAAAGGGAAGGAAGAGTTGAAAGAACAGGAAGGAGACAACAGGAAGGAAGAGTTGAAAGAACTGGAAGGAGAGAAAGGAGAGGAAGAGTTGAAAGAACTGGAAGGAGAGAAAGGTGAGGAAGAGTTGACGGACCTGGAAGGAGAGAAAGGAAAGGTTGAATTGAAAGAACCGAAAGGAGACAGAGGAAAGGAAAAGTTGAAAGAGCAGGAGCCAGAGAAAGCAAAGGGAGAGGAAACTAACCTTTTTGGACATGAAGAGAACTCTGAGTCTTTTGGTGTAGAATTGAAAGCCCAGATGCAAAAAGAAGATGCTAATCCTATTAAAGATGGTGGTGAAGGACCAAAGAATGGTGAAAATTCAGATCTTGGAGAACAAGGGAAGGTGGAGCTGGTTGAAGAGGATCTGGAGGAAGATCCCAAGAAAGATTCAAAAGAAAACCCTGAAGAAGATCCAGAGGAACCTCCAGCAGAAACTTCGGCATTGGAGGAGGAGCATAGGGAATTGGAGGCTATTGCAAATCAGCGAAAGATTAAAAAAGAACACGAGATTTTTGTTGGTGGATTGGATCGTAATGCTACAGAGGAAGATCTGAGAAAGGTTTTTCAGAGGATTGGGGAGATAGTTGAAGTCAGGTTGCATAAGAATTCTTCAACAAATAAAAACAAGGGCTATGCTTTTGTGAAGTTTTCTGATAAGGAGCATGCAAAGAAAGCTTTGTCTGAAATGAAGAACCCTGTTGTATGTTTCTTTATCTGATTGTTTATTTCTTTGACTTTATGCTCTCTTTGCTTTCTTTTGTGGTGTGTTTTTATTTTTACCTCCCATTTTTTACAGATACATGGTAAACGGTGTGGCACTGCGCCTAGTGAGGATAATGACACATTATTCTTGGGAAATATTTGCAATACTTGGACCAAAGAAGCTGTAAGTGTACAGCAGTTTTTTCTGTTGCATGTATTTACTTCCCTGGCTTGGTTAACTTATTTCTTAATATATGGGTGACAGATTAAACAGAAGCTGAAGGATTATGGTATTGAAGGGGTTGAAAACATTACGCTTGTCCCAGATGTTCAGCATGAGGGCTTGAGTCGGGGCTTTGCATTCCTAGAGTTCTCTTGTCATGCAGATGCCATGCTTGCATATAAGAGGCTTCAGAAGCCCGATGTTATCTTTGGCCATGCTGAGCGAACAGCTAAGGTAGCCTTTGCTGAACCCATACGTGAACCAGACCCAGAGATAATGGCACAGGTGAAGTCTGTGTTTATTAATGGTCTCCCTCCACATTGGGACGAAGATCATGTGAGGGAGCTGTTTAAATCTTATGGTGAAGTTGTAAGAATTGTGCTAGCACGGAATATGTCTTCAGCTAAGAGGAAGGATTATGGGTTTGTTGATTTTTCTACACATGAAGCTGCTGTAGCTTGTGTTGATGGCGTAAATAAATCAGAATTGGGTGATGGGGCATCAAAGGTATATAATCTTGTTTGTTAATTGACCATGACTTTATATTCTTACAGAATTATTCTCTTATTTCTATTGCTTCCCCTTCTGCCGGTTTCTGCAATGTAGGGAAGAGTGGAATCCTATCAACTTCAACTGCTTTATTTTTAAACTGTAGTGATTTGGAAAGAAATTTCCTTTTTAAAAAGATTGTCAAACTCGAATCTATGTGGTTTGGTTCAATTTATTTTGTAGATATAAAAACTTTCTAGACAGTTTTTGAAAAATAAGTGATTATCTCCTTGGAAATAATCTCAACCAAACTTGTGCTAAACTCTTGCGACATTCGTAGACTCAACTTTTAAACTCATACAAGTTTACATGATATAAACTTAACATTTAGAAAACCTAATGTTCTCAAAGATGTTTTTTTTATTACTTTGCTTTTTTATTAATGTTTGTGATAGGAACGTTATCAAAAAGGTGTATGCACGTAGCAAGTTTTTAGCTGAGCAACATAATGCTGAGCTGGAGGGTGGTTATTTTTAATAGCTGTGTTTCTGTTATTGCTTTATGTTTTCTCTGGGTTGCTGTCATTTTGGGTTAGTTATATTTGAACAGTATAAATAGGCAGTTAAGGGGTAATTGGTGGGCATTGAGAAAAGTTAGCAGTTAGGAGGGGAAGGAGGGATTCCATGGGGGATTCGTTCTTGACTGTCCAGTATTGATTCCAAGGGGAATCAATTCTGTTTGCTTCTCTGTACACGATTGCTATTACATTCTCAGGTTATCTAATAAAGAGGAAATTCAGCAATTGCTTGTGGTCATTGGGATTCTGTTTTTGTGTGCTGTTGTGGATTTTCTGCAGGATTGTTTGAGATTCCCGCCAAGGAGGCCAGGTCCTATTAGTTTGATTGTAATGAAAATCGTATTGTTTATTTCTTTATAAATATTGTCAAACAATATATAAGTTAAACCATACCTCAAGTTAGCTTTTATGAGTTGAGTCAAGTCTATGGAAGTTCCACAAGTTTACATAAACTCTTGGGTTTGATTACCTCACTTGTTCTTAAAAGGAACCGAAGTGCTGTTTCTCCACTCATCTGGCATCTTTGTAGATCTCAAAATTTCATTAAATATCTTAGGTGAGCTAAATGATCCCTTCTTTTCCTATACACTTCCAAATTTCAATAGAAATACCATTTATTCTGGACCCACTATTTTACCATTTATTGAGGATTTGTTTTACCTCTCCAATTCAAATTCCATGGTAGTAAGCCAAATTTTGTTCATTCTCTTTGATTTATAGTCCTTTCATATTACGAGCCTATCCTTGCCCATTATTGAAAAGCTTATATAAAAATAACTCTCCTTCTCTCTTGAATATCTTGATTTGAGATCAAAACTTTCCCTTCTTGATCCTTAATACATCTTGATTAAAATTTCTTGTTTTTCTTTTCTCTATTTTTGGCAAACAAATATATCTTACATTATTCATTTTTTGTGCTGAGCTCTTTGTAAAACTCATCCAAAGCTTTAGGTCGTGCTTCTGACCAAGTCTATTCAATTCTACCAGGAAAAGATTAATGAGTTTGAGAGCGAGTTAAATCCATTTACAACGTAGAATTTGACAACCATGTTGATTTGAGACTTGAGAGTTTGATTTTTTTTTTTTTTTTTTGATCGGCAAATATATGATATATATATATAAGTAAGGAAAAAAGTACAAGATGTACAACAACGAAAAGGTCAAGCCATGAGCATGACAGAGCTATGGCATGACCATGTTTATTGATATTCTTGGCTCCCTCTCCACCCTCAGTCTATCTCAAAAGCTTAATTTTCATGACTGTATCAGTATCACTATTTTGGGATTAATTTTTATTATAATTACGCCTATCTAATATTCTATATTTTATTTTTCTTTTAATTTTGACTTGATTTTGCATATTTTCCATTTGGTCAATAAGAACAATTTTTTTGCCATGCTTTGCAGATAGAAGTGAGAGCTAGACTTTCAAATCCTCTGCCTAAAACACAGGCTGTCAAAGGTGGTATGTGTGGTGGGTTCCGAATAAGTCATGCTAGGAGTGGAGCCTTTTCAAGACCAGGTTAATTATTTATTTTCTACGCCAATTAACTTGGAACTTAAATTATCTTGTTGACACCATTATTTGAATTATCTAATCACAATCCCTACTACAGGAAGGGGGTTTGGGCGGGGAAGACAGCCCTTCAACAACAGGGGGAATTTCAACAGGAGCAGGAGTTTCTATCGTGGTGGACGCAGTCAAATTGGAAGAATGGGTTTTCAGGATGACCATGATTTTAGTATGCATCCAGATTTCCATCAAAGGCAATTTGGTCCACAAGGTTATTTGTTTAGCTTCTTGCTAAATATTTTAGTTCTAGTTTATTGTGGCATGTAATGTATTGATGTGAAGGTTTTGAATGATTTTAATATTTGAATATATTGTAAAGCAGGAGCTGTGACGGGTGGACATTATGCAGGTAGCCGAGGTGCTGCATTTGCTGGACCATCTAGACCTTATAATGATAGAGCATGGTATGGTATCCCTGATGGAGGCCCTAGTGAGCCTATTCCTCCAAGGAGGCCCTACTCCCCAGGTGGACAGTTTGACATGGCTTTTATGGGAAGGCATTTTGATGATCCGTATCTATATGATGACAATATGCATGGAATGAAACGTCCATTTTATATGACTGTAAGATTTTATTTTGTTTTAATTTTGTTTATACTTGTGGTTGTATTTCCATACAAATTTTATGTTACTTCTGTTTACAACTGGAAAACACTTATTACTTTGAATTGATTGTATTCCTGTCTTTTAGGACCCTGAGCCTGATTACATGGGGCCTAGTAGATTACGTCCTCGATTGGATTATGCAGATCCACCTATATTTCATGGAACTCATCACCATGGTCTACCCTTTACTCTCTTTTTATCCTTACTTAATTACATAATATCATGTTTATATTCTTGATAACTTTTTTTTTCCATAGATTCTTTTGGGGCTGGCAGCAGACAGTACCCACCTGACTATTACGGTTCTGATGTGAGTTAACATTGTTTAAACCTATTTTTGTGTTCATTTAATTTAATTGTGATATTAGTTACGCATTATGCTATTCATGCTACAGTATGGTAGAGGTTCATATTCATCTTATTACGGGGGTGATGGCTCACATGGGCATGGATACCATTATTAGGGTGATGAATCTTTTGGTAAGGATTATTTTTAAGAATTTTATATTCTAATTTGCAGCAGCAAATTCTCTTCTAATGTTTTGTGGATTTTTATTCTTGTTTAGGTGGATCTGGAATTGTGGGATAGACATCTTCAAATATAAGCCTGCGGCTTGAGCATTCAATTCTAAAGTTGCATAGTTATTTTATACACTTCTCTGTTCCTCTTCCACCTGGTTTTTTCTATATATCTATATCTATTTGGGCATAGGTGGTATAGACTAAATTGTTTAATGATTGTAGGGTAGGTTGTCTTTCAGGTCCTGGAGTAAGGTATTAATGAGATTTATATGGAATGGGCTAGATTTTCTTTAACAACTTAGGTATGATGAGATCAGGGACTTGTATTTGAGGATGCTTTGTTGAATTTACAATATTAATCTTTGACTCATCAAATATAACTTTGGTGATTGGAAAGCTTAAAGGATTATTGGAAGCAAAAAAACTTTCGAGTGATGGATTTATCTTTTTATGAAGTGATAGGCAAGGTTTGATATTTGAATATGCATATTGAGGCTCTTGTGATTCTTATGGATGACTTTTGGAGAGTTTAGCTACAGTTTACTTTCATTATTAGGAGCCAATTTTGATCTGAACTGAAAGCTTTACCATATTTTGGAGTTCTTATGATTGGCCGGGATCCTTCAAATATTTATTGATATCCATACAGAAGCAGCCTTTTTATAGAGAACTTTATTGAATTTACTGGGAGATGAGACTAGGGACTAAATACAGTGAAAGGCTGACTTTCATTTGGCATGATGTTCATGGATAATGTTATGGTTATGGAGCAAATGATCTATATGATTGATTTGATTCCTTATGATGCTCTGAGTAATTACTAATTTGGGTTTCCTTGAGGAGATCATATTTTTTACTTTCTAATGTAGCTTTGGTGCGGACTGAGAATAAAATTGCTGTTGATGTAGTGTGTGAATACCTAATGCCGAGGGCATCCAAGGATGTTTCTTACTGTTTTAATTGTCTAAAATTTATTTTGGACGGTTTTGTGAAACATTGTGAACCATGAATCAAATGGAACTGTTGAAAGATGTTCGTTTTGCTGTGACGATTACTAGGTTGCTTCTCTTTCTGTAGTTTTTTTAGAATTTTTTTTGTAGTGAATAGGTGGTGGGTGCAACGTGATTTGAGTGCTACTTTTGATGTAGCATGCCCAGTGCCTGTCTCTTGAATATTAAATGACTAATTTATGTAATACCTAGAAGTTCGAGGTGTAATATGATTTATTCTGAGCTCTACTAATTTGTTCAAAAATCACAAAATTCACCAAAATTAGTCAAAGATGTAATGTGTCATGCATATAGGTTGTGTTAGAGATACTGGAACACAACTTGGACTGAAGATGAGTAGGATGCAGAAGATTTGGTAGTCATACATTCCATTTTCAGTATAAATTTACTAGGATTTCTATAGGGTCTTATTTTAGATATAGAAGTGTTTTCTTTTAGCTTATTAGTTTTTAAGCTGCTGCTTCTACAGTTTTTTTTTTTTTTTTGTTATACTTAAATTCTATTGTATGGTGAGCTGTGAATGTGATACAGAGATAAGAGACAATTATGTATATTGTTGTAAAATTTCTTGAATTGAATATAGGAGACACGTATGTTTTTGTGTGCGTGTCTTCTGTTTAAACACTTGCTGTTATCCTCTTTGTTTGGCTTGATATGTATATAAAGGGGAAATGCTAACCTTCTCTCCGCCTGAAGGAAAGGTCAGGGACAATTCAGTCTTAGTTTGACAAAAGTCCATTTTGTTTTGTCCTATTCAACTTAAATAAAAAGGCCATTTTAAAACTTTCGAATAAAAGTCTATTAAAAATATAATCAGTACAAATTACTGGCATATAAAAAAGCACATTAGATTTCGAGTTTCACGCTGATGGATATGTGTGATTTATAAAAAAAAAACACATCCATTGTTAAAGTTCTTCAACCCCATGTTTTTAACATGTCCCTTGTTTCTTTAATGGGTTTCATCATAAAAAAGAAAACGAAGGTTAAGGTGGGGAAAAAAATTGTACAATATTTATATTTTATTATCAATAAAATATTTGTTTAAAATAATATTATATTTTATTATCAATAAAATATTTGTTTAAATATGATTAAATTTATATTTGTACATTTTACTTTTTTTGTAAGCTCGGGTAATAATGCATAGAATACATTGAGAAACGAATGTATCCAGGGTCGGATCAAGATACCATTCAAGGGGCAATCCTGACATTGTGAAAACATAAAACTATATCTAGTATTGTTAATTTTTTGCCTCCCTATTTTTATAATTTGACCACGCTGCTTTTATTATTTTCCCCTCTAGTATTCCTAATTAGTGTTTATTTATCTTTTCAATATAATAATTTTATAAAATTCCCACTCTTTTATTTATTCATTATTATTTTTTATCAATGTAAAATAACCAATGTCACTTATCTTAGAACGGAGAAAATATGATTTTGAAACCATTTTTTGACAGGTGACATGTGTACAAGACAAAATATTTATCACTTTATAGAGTAATAAAAATACAACTATTGGTAAGATTAACAGGAATTTTTAGGGTTAATCAGCACGAATAAAGTTTCCTAAAAAAGAAACACGAATAAAGTTATCAAAATTTAGCTATCATTATATGGGGAAATGGCACAGAAGTATTGGGAGATATGGAGCTGTCGTGAGTTGCGGCGGCTATTCTCTATTGGCAAACAGACTGAAATGTTTTGGAGTACAACTAGACTAGTTTTCAATGCTGTCCATTATCTTGGAAGCATGATGCCTGCGTGGGAAATTATTTTTAAACATAAAATTGAAAAATAAAAATATATTTCTTTAATTTTTAAATGTCTATATATATATATAATGTACGTGTCATACTACAGTTAATTGATTTTTATTTTATTTATGTTTGAATAATAAATTACGCTTCCCTAAAATTTAGTAAAGGGTGATTTAGGATGTCAAATTAAAAAATGATGACACATCCTTTGGTGAGAGTTAAGCACGTGGTCCTCCTTGTTAAAGAACTACAAGTGGATCATGCAACCTTAATCAGTCCCTGAAGTCCTCACTAATAGTAAAAATTAATACAAATACTGTTTGGTTCACATTAATTGTAGCAACAACAGCTACACCCCCTACAGCCGCACGACAAAAGTCTCCTTGAAATAAAAAGAATGTTCCAAGAAAAATGCGTCTATATGTACCTTTTCAATAAAAAACAAACTTATATATATTAACAGCTCATATAAAAAAAACAGTTTGGCGTTTTCATGAATGTTTACAGAGTCTATAAACATTTGGACTTTGCGTATAATATAGCATATTGATAGAGACAATTTTACTAATGTAATGTAATGTAATATATATATAATGTTATTAAGATACAGTATACTATTAACATAAGCTTCTAATATCCTTATTAAAAATAATTTTTTTTGTTAGTTAAAAGCTATGATTAGGAAGATAATCCTTACACTTAACTTTTTATTATTTAAGAAATGACAATTGTTTTTGCAGTTAATGAATCACTTGGCAAAAGGTTTACAATAGGAAAATAAGTCAAATTTTCTGTAGTGTAAACATGTTATCGGCTAGGTGGTATAGCTGTACTTGATAGATACTACGACTTCAAATTAAACAAGGTTTATATATATATGCACACTTGTAAATGGGTATCTTGCTTATTTATATAGTATATTTTATTTGGCAGATAAAAAAAAGGTTTATAACAAAAGGGCCAGTGTAAGATAGATTAATAATAGAGAAAATTAATGAAATTTTCAACAAGGGAAAAAAAAGAAGAAAAACCTAAGCAAGGGATGGGACTAGGAGAGGCAATTTGTGACCAATAAGACAAAGCATGCGTAACAGGAACCATAGTGCACAGCGCATGCTAGACAACACACGGACCCACCAAAAACTCTCACCGAGATATGCCCATGCTGACCATGACTATGATCAATCTAATTCTTGCACCATCTTGTTTATAAACAGGATATGATTATCATTATAAAAAAATAGATTTTTAATATTTGTTGATTTTGATTTTTAATATTAATTTTTAACTGATATTAAAATCATCAACCTTAAAAGTATTAATGTTAACGTCAATTTAAAAAAATTGATTTTAACATACATTATATAATATCAATTTTAAAAAAAAATCGATATCATATAATAAGAAATAAAAAATATGTAAAATATGTAAAAATCAGCATTAATTTTTAGGAAAAACAATGTTTTTCGATATATCACAACATTGATTTTTAGAAAAAAAATAATGTTGATATTATGCACCACAATATATTTTTTTAAAAAAAATCGATATTATTTTTTGTAATTTTTTAATATTCTATCTATTTTTTAATATTATCCAAATCTGAAAATTAAAAAATAGACAACTCCAAGCATTTTCACGGTATAAATTTTTATATTATTATTGAGTAATTACTATCAATTATAAGAAATAATTAAAGAAAATAATAATATCAATATATAAAATCATCTACTATAACCAATTTTAATTAAACTATTTATACAATTGTAAAATTCTTTAAATACTTAGTGTTTCATTTTTAAATTTAAGATAATATCTTGTCCACTGAATAAGAATTGTCTTTATTCTCTATTGTTCCAATGATCTTGGATCAGTAAAATACTATATAATATAATAAACAAAACTTAATCTAGGTAAATAATAATAAGTATAACAAATGAACTAGTTCTAAAGTAAACAATCATTTTTTAAAATAGATGTTAACGAACTCATGTTATTTATAAATATGTCACCGTATTTTTGTTAACATTAATTTTATCAAAAATCGATATTGACATAGTAATGTTAAAACCATTTAGTAATATATTATCAATCTAATTCATGCACCCAATTTCTGTTTATACATTCTAAATGTGATTGGTGATACTTTTCAACTTCAGTTCTTGAGCTTATTTTTGACTTTTCTCACACATCCATTTGGTTGCTTTTCTCCCCTTATGCTTATCTGATCATTAGCTATATATATTTAGTGGATTATATTTTAAGTGACATAATTATTTGAGTTTCTTAGACTACCAACTATTGGAACCAAAATAGTTTCTTAGACGAAATTAAACGCATCATCTATAAAAAATGGAAGCGTACTTAAATTTATGACGCGACCAAATGCTCTTAAGAGTTGTGTGATTTGATCTTTCAAATCATTATGTATTTTCTTGAGAAAACTCTTTAACTTTTTTTATGTCTCTCTAAATATAGGATGTAAAAAAAGATGAGAATTCTATAATTATACGTGTGACTAAGGATCATAACCTATTTAATAAATGATCCTAGGGTTTTCGTTTGAGTATTCTTATCATAGTCTATCATAAAGATAAAATTACCTTTTAATCTAAAGGCTCATATCCTATTACATACGATAAAGTTCAAATTACCTAACCTTATTAGATCCCTTTTAATGAACTTAACCTTAGATGTCTACAACACATATTATTTACATATAAGGCAAATTTGTGAATCAGAGTATCCTTTGATTAAAAGTTAAAGACTAATGTTCCAAGATACTCATATTCATTTAAAACATTGACATCTTTCAACATATTTTTTTCATATTGACGAGTCATGGATCAAACCTATGACCGCATGTATAAGGGATAAAATTATCTATCAATCATGTTAATCATATAAAGTCAACATTGGATTGATTGTAACATCCAAAAAAAAATATAGATATTTTTCATAAAAAATATTTGACAAAAATAGGAAACATATATAGTTTAGATAAGAGGGATATTAGTTTTATCTTCTAATTTAAAACATATTAGATTTACCTTATATTTATAAGATAATATATTAGTATTGTTTTATATTCATATCTTATATGCAAGATAAAATAAGAGAGAGAGAGTTGAGATCAAAACAATTAAAAGCGAGAATGTATAGGGAGGGAACACGTTGTTTCTATAGGATATGTTGAGACGATAATATCTAGAGACTTAGGAAAATCTTCAATCAAGAGTGAGTATAAAGAGTCCACCAGGGCCACACAATGGGTCCCTAGTAGGCACAATTTTAGTAATATTCCTATCAAGACTTAAATATCATGTGAAAATAGGAGAAACAAAGATATAATTTAGTAAAAATTGTGTATTAGATTACACAACGAACGTGTGTTTATATAGATCAGTTACACATAAATAGAAGATATTTTTGTTTTCTCTAAATCAGCAATTATGTTCCTATAAACTGAAGTTATTAATAGAATCAAAATATTAATTATGATTTTCAACTCTCACATATCAAACATAAAGTTTGCAAGACTAAATATTTGCAGGTAATAGGATATTGGCCTCATAGTGCATGACATATATAATAGATCCAATAATAATTACTAGAATAGGCATTGATACTACTTAGAATGTGAATGAGTCTAATCCTATAATGTCCACTTATAAGCTAAGATTTGATAACACCTCAATTATATACATTAATTGATCGTATTACTATGTGGAATCTCCAACTTTTATAAATAGAGAAAATATTTGTATGTAAGAAATGTACCATTTTAAATACAATTATATATCTATTTTTTCACAAGATTATATATTTATATTTTATAAAATTTGTAGATAAAGATTTATTGTATATTGATTTGCTTTAAATTCATAAAATATCAGAACATGTCAGGGTCAATGGGGGTATTTGCATTCGTTTCCAAAAAGGTATTTATTTCTTGTACTCCCATTATTAATCCAGTACCTCCTATTATATTCTGGAATATAAATATATATTTTAGAATGAACATTTTAAAATACAATGAAAGTACATGATACAAATAAGAAATTGCAGAATTTAAATGACTTCCAAAAAATATTTGTAGACGTATCCTTTCAGCATATCCAAGTGGCCTCAAAACATGAAAAGCCCAAGAACACAAATAGCTATCAAGACATAAAGCAGCGGAATGTTCCAACATACATGCTTAATGAAAAGGGCACATGATAGGTTTTCTTTTACTCTAAAGTTAAAGAATACAGCATTCAGTAAGAGCATGGAATATCACTATTTTGTGCAGTAGCTAGGCACTGGAGGACTCATTAATTAAGGCATATATAGCACGTACAATACTATGTTTTTGTGATAATTTAAATGTTAATCTACTTAGGTGCTGGAGTCATATTAGGTGCATGAATCTCAATTTACACTGACACACCGCACTCGTGTCTCACCCTGATGGAGTTGAGAGAGAGAGATTATAAATTCTCACTCCTCTACACATATTTTTACAAATTAAAATTATTACATATGATCACATGTCTCAACATCCATAAAACCAATTATATAGTTACTACAATACTACCAATGCAACAAATAAATTGATTCATCCTACACCCTTCATTTTTCAATACGCATATCCCAATGTCACAGTCTGATGTTGAGCTTGTATTCAAAAACGGGTTGAACTTGTAATTCCTTCCATATTTTCCCTACTATTATTGTGCAGTAGCAGCAATGCCATGTCCGAGTTAGTAGTAGTGTGATGAGTTGCAAAGCTTGAGACACCTTCTATGAATTCATGCCTCTCTTCTTGACTCAACTGGGAAGCCACAAACTTGTCAAGAGCTCTCCAATCAGTAGTCACTTTCTTTGCAGTGTTGTGGGATAAACCGTTTTGAGAAATATTATCAATATCTTCGTTACTAATAATATTCTCTGATACTAGGGACATTACTGAGCTTTGCTTCTTTGCTAGTGGCACAGAAGGACTTTCTAGCTGAGGAAGCTGCACCAAATGTTGCTCTGCATGCATGAAGCTCAAATTATTATTATCTGCTTCTATGATCTCTTCTTGCTTGTACATGAAATTTTGAGCTGCTGAAAACCTCTGAGGTTGTTGTTGGCTTAACATAAGGTCAATATTAGGGTCCATCACAGTGCTGCTGACACTACCACATGCTTGTTGTTCATCGTATAAGTAGTTTCGATTCCATCGTTCAATAGTCTTTGTTTGGCCGTTTGTTGTTCTTTTCTTGAATGCTCTGCATACCACCCACCCTTCCTCCTGCACACACACACTCGATTACATGTTGTAAAGCTAAGATGAGACTTTTGTGGACTTAATTGGTTTCACTTTTCTCTTGAAATGTATTATGTTTGACTTGACTAGGTCAACTTATAAGTGTTTTGAAAGGGAAAAAAAGGGAAAGTTTCTGTTTATCTTTTTATGAGTGTTTTTCCCATTAGCTTTTGCAAATTTTCAGTCTGTTTGGTGAGAAATAGTAGTCAGTTTAGTCAAATAAATAATTAATTACATCCTAATAAAAAAGCACTCAACTACTTTAAAAAAGTATTATTGTGGCTTATGACATGTTTGATAATGAAATTCTGTATCTGTTCGCCTTTTGTCTTCTTAATTAAAATTGACATATATTAGCAAAAAAAAAAAGGATTGTAAGTGGTGACATTTTCTTTCTTAATCATTAGTTTTTTCTAGCTCATGTATCAGTTTTCAACCGAAAAGACGAGAAAAGACATGCAAAAAGGACACGTGGTTTGAATCGATCCTACAGGTTTGACTTCAAAACGATAATAACCAGAAACTTCTTACAAGTTGTTTGAGAAAGAATTTTGCTCTTAATATTTTCTTCCTCTGAGAAAATATTGGGGAAGAAAATATTGGCCATATGGGATGCTGCTTGTTACGTACACCATGGGTGTAGGGGTGGGGTGAGAAAAAATTCATTGGGGTAGCCAAACAAACAATAAGATTAATGAAAAATAAAAACAGAAAATATTAAAGCTAGTTCTTAATTTCTCAATGTTTTATATAACAATAAAAAATAATTAGCAAGGTTATAAAAAAAAAACTAACTAGCAAACAAATTTGAGGGTAGCCAATAAAGTTATTAGGAGTAACCAAGGGTGTTTATCTAAGCTACTCTAAATTAAAAGTTTGACAAAACATTTGGGGTAGAGACGGGGTTACCCCAAGGCTGAATATGTTGGACTAGAGTCAAGGTAGAAATTCTCTTCCTTGCTTCCACAATTTTTCTTTTACCATATAAGGGTAAATAACGAAGATGGGTTTGTATGTTTCACAAGAAAAATGGCAAGAATTAAAAGTCAAGCACAAAAGAAAAAGTAAAAAAGTTCAATTATACGCTTTTAAAGTAGTGACTTTTGACTTCTTGTTGGTAAAAGTTCTGTAGCAAATAGGTAGAACTAGAAAGCTGGTACGTGCCTTGGGGGAGAATATTCACTTAGTGGTCTACGAAAGCAAAAGTTGATAGGGTCTATTAAATTTTAAAATGAGTTTCGGGGGAACCAATCAAGTGCTTAATCTGTACTGATGCAGAAACATAAGGCACAAACGAGACCAAACTAACATGAAGGAATTACATGGTAATCGGAAAAACCCTTTGGAAGTGGTTAACACTAAACTAAGTTAGAAATAGTGCTTGATCTCGAATTCCAAAAACTATCCTTGTTTGCGTGTGTGAAATAGGACAAGGTTGGTTAGGGTAGTGAAATCTATGTGATGATTATGCGTAATTGACTAAATGGGGGGCCATCTAAACTCACTCATCAAGTGTGAACTTAACATCTCAAATTCAACAGCACAACCACACAAATAATTAATAATTTAATATGGTTTAGTAAGCAACAATTGACACACAATACGTAAAAGGGTATATGGTAATGGTATATGTGCACTATGTATGAATGTATGTTAAATATATAGAGATGCTTATTACCTGTGGAGGTCCATTCTCAACGGTTTCAAGCCTATACTCGTGCATGATCCAATCAGTTTTTTGTCCATTAGGGGCTCTTCCTTTGTAGAAAACGAGGGTCTTTCTCATGCCAATAAGTTTGATCCTTTCATACACCGATTTGTCTCTTCCTGTCGCCTTCCAAAACCCTGCCATGGTGGCTCTGTTGGTTCTTGTCCCAGTTGGATATTTCTTATCTTTGTGGCTAAAGAAATACCACTCATTCTGCTCCTCGTACCCAATCCTGCATATCTCTGCCAAACCCAAATCATTCACAACCGTCTCTCCAAAATTAAATTAAAGCCATAAACTAAGATCTAGCTTTGCCTGACCATATTTCTTTAACAATATGATCAATTTTACACTAAAAACCCTAATTTGATTCGGAAAGGAGTGAAGAAGTTGTACATGGTAGTAATTGTTTATTTTTTATTTTAAAAGATTACTAATTAGCTGATACAAATAGAAGATTATTTCTTTTAGAATAAATTGAAGTAAACATGCAGTATATATCTTATGCATATATACTTTGTAGTACTATAGTCTATACGTAATATATATATGTGTGTGTGTGTGTGTTTCATTATGTGTGCGTACCTTGTAGATCCCATGGTTCAATACGATATAGGTCGATCTCTTTGATAACGTCAAGATCAATCTTCTGAGAAGCAGCTTTCTTCCTCAGATAGTAACCCACAAGCTCTTCATCTGTTGGGTGGAACCGAAACCCCGGTGGGACACATGACTCCATCATATATAGCAATTACTGGAACTGCATCAAATTCAACACCACCATTAATACCTTCCACACTTGACTTTCTCCATCATGTATAAATTATAAGCATGAAGAAATAAATCTAGCTAGGTCTGTGTATATATGATGAATATGTATAATGTGAGAGAGAAAAGAGAGGGTGAAAGAAGAGAAACCAAAGCAAGAGATAACATAACACTTCAGTAACCAAAAAGCTAAAAAGGCAAAGCCCAACAAAAGAAAATATATATAATAAGAGTTGTCCTCTTGGTGAAAAGGTGACAAGTGTTATCAGAGATAACCATCATCTCATTTGGTGGAGAGCAGTACTCATCAAAGGGGAATTGAATTGAAAAGGGAAATAAAAATATATAAGCGCGTGTTTAATTATAAACAAAAACCCATAATTTGAGAAACAATAATGATTTTTTCTACTGCAGAGAAAGGAAAGAACCAAATCATGAGAGTTAGGTTTTGATGAAAACCATGAGGAGGAGTTTGGAGCTTATTAGACCTCTGTTTGTGAAGAGGGTCTGCGAGAAAACGGACAGCTAGAGGCTTGTGCTAATCATGCTGTCTTGTGTTGGTGAATGGCGGGAATCATTCATCAAAAAACGGGGTTTCCCTATCCACGTTACCATTCATAATTATGCATATTCGTGAATTAATAATCAGAAAATATTATAAATTTGTAAATAAATAAACATGATAAGCTAGGGTTAAAAAAATATGTTTCAAAAAATACTTTTGATATGTTTTGTTTAACTAAAGATTACATTTTATGAAAAAACACTGACCTTTTCAGTAATTAATGATATTGTAGACTTACATTTTTGCAGTATCCTTATTATATACTTTTTTTCGTAGTATATATAAAGGAAAAGGGACTTTAAATTCTATCCTTTTATTATAAGTCCTTGTATACACAGGTGCTCATCTAAATCAAGAGAAGGTACAAGAGATAAAAAAAGAAAAATATAAATAATAAGTGATATTATGTAAAAAAAAATGTTAATGATGTATATTATTAGGTTATAGATAATATAGGTGCAAGAGTAGTATTGGAGTTGTAGGAAGTGGGGGAAAGAAGAGAAATAGAAAAAGAATAAAAAGTGTGATAAATGATGTAAAAAAGATAAGGTAAAAATATAAATAAAAAAAAACACTGTAAAATATAATTATAAGAGTGAAAGTGAAACTAATAGTCTAATAAAGAAAGAGAAGGTATAGTGTAGTATATAGGGTAGATGAGATGACGTTATCAGAAATTGGCACGCGTTTCTCGAAAGGGAAAAGCTTGAGGGACAAAAAGATAGGCACCGTTCTATTGGATCAAGGCCTGCCACGGGAGAAGGAAGGGATAATAATAAAAAGAAAAAGTTGAAGTTAGATTCATAGCCAAAGGGTGTCTCATTGTGGAAGCTGGCCCTCTGACTCTGTTGTCCCTTTGTCGAGAATTTTCACGGCACATCTGACCTATTACCTCGACGGGACTGTAAGAAAAGACTAACCCTAAACTACTACAACTTTTGGATTTGGGGTACCCTTTGCCCAATGTGTCTGATACTTCTAGTTCTAACTTGTTTTTTCATTCCCAACAATTTCCACCTATTTATTTCTTTTAAACCTTATTTGTTTTATACCATAAGGAGGAATAAATAACAAAGACATTTCCAAATTTCCATGTCTTGGACGGCTAGTTATAGTTGAATGGATTCATCATGACGACCAAATTAAACAAAAAACAAAAAAAATATAAACATATGGTTTTAACTAGGTGCATGAACCAGTTTGGGAGAATGTATACTGAGTTAATCTGTAGGTAAAAAATTAGATATAGATAAAATACAACATAGCGTGCAATATTAATACTTTTATTTAACACTAATATATCCAATAGTGCAGCAAGGATTGGATGAACTATGCACTGGAAAGAACAAACACTGATGAGAAAACAAACCAAAACAAATAATTATAAAATCCTTTCCAATGTAAATTTTGTATAAATAACAATAACCTAGCTTTAAGCTGTGTGTCTTGTGAGGTGGAATTAAAGCACAAGGGGTGAAAAATGCATAACATACTTGGTGTTAATTATTGGTTGAACGATGAAGTTGGTTGTTTATGTGATGTTAATTTGGATTTGGCATGCAGAGAGATTAATCAGCTCACCTGATAATCAGTGTTGTTAGTGTTTAGAGAGAAGTGCAATGACGAAGAAGTGGACAAAATGAATGATGATGATGAGGTGAAGGACAAAGTAATAGAGAAGACGAATATTGAAACTATGAGGAAGAGAACAACATGATGAGAGAGAGTGTGACAAGAAAAACTGTGTTATAGGGGAGAGAGCAATTGAATGGGTATAATCCATATATAAAAGGAGGAAGGACCACTAGAATTGCGCATGACTTGATGGTTGTTCCCCCCATAGGTGACGTCATTCCCTAGCTTTTCTTTTCTCTTTTTGGTCATGTTTTTGTTTCTTTTCTTTTTGTTATTTTTGTTTTTTACCTTAGGCAAAAGGTAGGTTTCCTTCTTCTCCTTCGCACCCCACCTTGCATTACCTATTTTTATTTTAGTTACTCGTGAGTTTATTTTGTTTTGGGTTTTAAACGGCTGTTAAGTATCGTAGACTCAAAGTTTGCAGAAACTTCATAGCTAGGTATGATATGGGAAATATGGATGGAACCTTCCTTTCTATAGATCATATCTCATTCCATGACTGACTGGATCTACTTCTTCATTTTTCATATATTTTCAGTTATTAAAACTTAAAGCTCCCCATTTTATTAAAATGAAACTGAATTTAAAGCCCTCCATTCTAACATGCATCATCAAATTACAATTTTTTTAAAAAGTGTAAGTAACACTTTTTAATATTATCTTTTCAACATGTTTTCTGTTGATTAAAATTCAAGTGAGATTCATTCATTTGTTTCGGAACGAGACTTGATGAATTTTAACCAATATAAACTAACGTCATCAAAAACAGATTGTTAAGAGAGGAGTTATTATATTTATACACATGTACACAAATGTTCTTCCATCTCACATTCTTTTCATTTTTCTTTAAATTTCTCTCTTCAATTTTCATTATATTATTTATCACATTGATCGGTTTTTTTCTTATTTCATTTTTCTCTATTTCTTTCACCACACATCCCAAAATTAGGTATACACTTAACTTTCTCCTTAATAGAGTATATGTTACTACGACTCTATTCCCAAAATTGGGTTTACTCTTCTTAATTACTATTTCCAGTTTTAAAAAATTTAAAAAGTAAAAATCTTGTTTGATTAGTCTAGGGCTATATTCACAAAGTACACCTTATTGCATGTGTGCCTATATGTATGAAACATTTGATTAACTTGGATGTGATGTGTTGAGGTGACATAATTAATCATATATAAATGCATTTCATTTTGTTTGGATGAACTTGAGTATTTTTTGGTTGACATCTAAGGAGTTAATCTCTTCTAATATATTTTTTTCATATGCATAGATAAAAAATTGAACTACCACATGTTTAAGCAAAAAAGATAATCTACCAATTATGTCACACAATGTTGCTATGTATTCTATTTACTTGTGTTTCTTTTTAATGTCTTGAATGTATTTGTGTGAGATGTATCTCATTTTCCAATTGTTTATGTGATTTGTGTTTATGTTGAACGCCACCCTTTAAGGTGAGTCTTTACACGATCATGATGATGATGCTAGAGGCATGGTTTAGATCTATCGAGGTTATTTTTTTGGCAAATGTCATTCAGGTTTTTTGTTTGTTATTGACCGGATTATTTTTAATTTAGTTGTCGTCAACAAAAAAATTGTCCTGACTAACATCAACCAAAAAATACCCTCAATTGATGTCGGTAAAAAAACATGGCCAATTTCGATCAAAAGTAACCACAATCGACATTGATCAAAAAACTTTATCAACCAATGTCAAACGAAAAAATACTACTCAACCTCAGTTGAAGAACACTTCCAACCAACATCTATCAAAAATATCTTTAACCAATATCAGCTAAAAAAATCTTAGTTGACATCGATAAAAAAATATTTTTGTTTGATGTCACCTAAAATTTATTGTTGATCGACGTCAATTGAAAAAAACATTAATATGAATTTAAAACCCAATAAAATATTCAATCCATATACAATTTTTGGATTGAATTTAAAATAGTAATAAAAAAACTAAATTTGGATAAAAATCAATCGATTAAAATAAATTTAAATTAATTTGGATATAATTGATTATGAATTGATTTATATAATTGGATTTTTTTAACAGGCCTAATTCTCTCTCCTCTCACCACGTATTAGAAGTTGTTATTATGTCTCCTTTCTCATTCTACTTTTATATTATAATAATAATAATAATAATAATAATAATAATAATAATAATAATAATAAACATTAACAATAAAAATAAAATAATTAATATTAATTTTGTTATTTTTCTTTTTTTACTTGTTAAATCATTTTAATTTAAATATTTCTTATTTATTTCATCTTATTTATCTTTAATCAAACAACCTTTTCACTAAAAATTATTAGCACAAGTAATTTGATACTTGAGTTTTTTTTTCTCCGCAAATATTAGTTGTTAGTGAAAAAAATTTGAACCCATGACCTCTCCCTTCTCCTTGTCTCTCTTCAATCGTCAAGTTTTTTCTTACCTTGGATTCTTTAATCGAGGTCTAGGGTTCAACCGTAAGATTTTGTATAAAATCACAATTAAAGATACCATTTTTACTCAAAAATAAATTGACCTAGTGAAAAAGGATTAGTTAAGTATCAAATAAAAATAAAAAGTCTCAAATATCTCTTGATAAAAAAAAATAAAAAAAACACCCCCATTTTTCACCTATTTATTTTCTCATTTATTATCTTCCATTTCTTCTCTTTCCTTCCTATAATCAAGCATTCCCAAAGTACGAGAACCAGTATATGTACAAATGCCAATTTACACAGATGTTAAATGAAAAGGAATCTCTACTAATTCGACAACTTGAACTCGATGCAATCCCTTTCATTACGTATTACAATCGCATATATAACTAACATGAATGTAATAATGATTTGTGGCAATAGTCATGTCAAATGATACTCTATTCACTATTGATCACCAACAACACCTTATTATATTTTTCTGCCGCAGTTAGAACAGTGGGATTTTGAAATGAATCTTGCATGATCTGAGGTAGTCCATTTAGGAAAATACGTGGCCCAATTGGTGACAAAATTACAATATGCAGGCGTCACGGTAGATGGTTGGTGGAAACAGGAAGAAAGCGAAGTGAAACAAACGCATGCAGCAAAGCTTTGTTCGCGAAAGCCGTATGAGCTTAGTCTTAGTGGCTAGTGAAATCACATCTTTTACGCAAAATTATTACTCATTAGTAGTAATTTTGCGATCATAATATTTATGATGCACGTGTCACTCTAATATCCTAGCTTGGTTGCAAATTATTTACCTTTATTTTCTGCTTACTTTCTTTAGTTTGGCATTTGGATCAAAAGATAGGAAAGCGTATACTAAGCCATAATTTACCCTCTTATGTTCCATTCGTAAGTTCTAAAGTTATCATTTACTTGTTTATTTTTATCTGATATATCTATTTTCCTCTTTAATTTTTTTGGAATGCACTTTTTTACTTATAAAGGAGGTCTAAGATAATGTAAAACAAAGTTAAGAAAAATGCAAGCAAAGTGATTCAAGAATTGAACCTCAGGAAAAAAAAAGTCATCAAAAGTAATTTTATAATATTTTTTTTTCATAAAATTTACAAGTATTTTCAACGTAGGCAATCCCAGCAATTTGAGTTGTATTAGATCAATATAGGCAAAATCTGTTCTTCTTCTAAATGTTTAACTTAATTACATATCTAAATTTAAACTCAAAATTACTAGATTAAAAACAATTCTTCATCAATTGAATCACACGTTTAATAATAAAATGTTATACCTTTTGACCTACAACTATATTTAACTTTGGGAATAAAGTGTATATATATATAATTATTATTCTAAAATAGACTAATACAACAACAACATAATCTTATCCCATTAAGTGAGGTAGATTACATGGATCATACAATACCATTTAACACAATTGACAACTAAAGTTTCATAAATATTATTCAACATGAGATCCCCTTTGATAACTTTTATACTCTTTTTTCATAAAAACTACAAATATCTTCAATGGAAGACAATTTTGTTTGAGTTGCGTAACATTCATATGAGCAAGAAATTAAGGTATTCTTTTAAGCAATTACTTAATTACCTATCCAAAATTTAAACTCAAAACTACTAGTTAAACTGAAATAATTTTACATAAGTTGATCCATAATAAAATTTGTATCTTTTGAAATACAACTCTTTACCTTTGCGAATAAAGTATGTATTCTATTTTTTTTTTCCTAAAGCAAACTAATACAACAACAAAGTCTTGATAGACTACATAGATCATATGATCTTATTGAACACGGTTAACAATCTACTTTTCTAATTGTCTTATTCTCACTCGGTGTTGCACCAATCATTTTTTTTCTCATATATAATAATTTTATATAGTTATCTTTCTTGTATGGTCATATATAATCATTCTATATTATGTTGTTCCTTTAAAGTCCAACATACACTACCATATAGTATAATTGGATGTATAACTTGCTTGGTAGGTATTTGCCATCATAGATAACCCCTAATGTCTTTCTTCATTTTAGCCATCACACTTGTATCTTGTGTATAAGATCTCCCATTAAATTTTCCATCATTTTGTATGATTGATCTCATAAATATATTTAAACTTAGAAACTTATGATATGACATTCTCATTTTACTTTCAAATCATATTATTTTTTGCCTCTTACTAAAATTGCAGCACATATACTTTGTCTTACTCCTATTAAGCAAAAACCATTTGTTTTCAAAGTCTATTTTCAAAGTTCACGCTTAATTTTAATTGCTTCTCTTATTCCTAAATCAGAACTAATCATTCGCAAAAAAATGTAATTAAGGATAATCCTTTGCATGTCGTTCATAAGTATGTCTGAAACTATATTAAATAAGGACTTAAGGTTAAGCCTTAATGTAATCTTATCCATAGAAAAATCATTCGTCTCATCAATTGGAGTTCTCGCACTAATTATTATTCATTCATACATGTTTTGTATAACTTGCATATAAGGCATACACACATTATTTTTCTCCAAAATCATCCACAGCGCGCACTTCTCGTACTCAATCATTAGCTTTTTCCAAATTACTAAAAATAATATGCAAGTTTTTCTTCTTCTTTACCTTTTCATCAATCCCCGTAAAATCAAATTTAATTCTCTATAATCCTTATTTCTGTTCTCAATCAATGTTCAATAATCTTTTCCCGTAATTTCATAATGTGACTCAAATTTTATACCTTGTAGTTGGCATAATTTTAAATATGTCTATAAAAAGTATTGACATATATAATAGTGTTTTTTTTGTCAAAATGAATTTGTTGGTAAAAAAATTACATTTAAAGTGTATATTGATCCAAACAAAAAAAAAGAAATTGCTAATTTATAGTTAAACTTAAGAGATCCAACTAATGCTAATTAGATAAATGCTTATAAAAGAATTTTTTTTAGGTTCTTATTAAATATGTGTCTCATTTCCTATTCAATGGATCTCGTTTTATAATCAGTGAAATTACATAAATTTTAACTTTAAAAAAAAGAATAAGTTAAAATAAAATAAAAAGTATCAGAAAGTTTGTTACTAATCACTCTTACTAATTTAGGCCTTTCAATAATTGGTATATATTTGATAATTTTTCTTTACATAGTAGTATACGCCAACTGTTTAAATTAAACTATCCCTATATAAAAATATTTTGTCCATATTTTCTTGTACTGACTTGACAGATTGAATACAGTTTTAAACTAACAAACTAGCTAACCGGAAGCTTGACCGTTTAATTGATAATTGCTACTTAATTGGTAAATTGAATTACCTAAAATAGTTAAACATATTTCTGTAAAAAAAAAGTTAAACATATATAACGGTTTAAATCATATCTAGATACATTACATTTAACTTCATTAAATAAAATGACGTAATTTTTGTTAATTTAATTAATAATATTAAGTTTAAGTTTTAAATATATAAATGCATTAAATATTTTACAAAAATTATCGTCTATAATAATATATTTTAACTCAAATAAGATTGTTTCGAAAGAAAAATACATGTCTTTTATTAAAAAAATCATTTAATAAAATAACACATAAGCCATCATTATTATTAATGAGCCTTACATATAATTCGTTAAACCAGTGTTTGTGTGACCTACAACACTTAACTAGAATTGTAAGTACGCATGGGAAACGGTCATATTATTATTTACATCAAGCGACTCACTGTATGTCATATGGATTATATAAACTATCAAAAACATTGATGACTTAAACAATTAATATATATATATATATATATATATATATATATATATTAATGTAATTAATGTAGTGTAATGTAACAACATTATGACATACATAAAAAAACAACTTTATTAGAATTTCACACGCTTTAGACATTGATGTGGACAGGCTTAGTCCACGTAGGACGGCGGTGTGGTGCATGGTCGGCCGTGGGTCGGAATCATGCGGCGGACCACATCATTGAAACCGATAAGAGAGCCCTTTGTAGAGCCTACCATAATCGTTCCTTCTCCAAACCTATGTTGTGTGGTAAGCAGCAATGAATTATTAATTTTTCTTTTCCTACAACGAGTATTTTTCAGCCTATTATCTCATTATTATAACTAATAAGGTATTAGTTCAAAGGTTTCCACACATGGTGGAGATCTAACATGAAATTATTTGTTAAATATATTGTTCATTACTAAAACATAAACTTTCAACATCGAAAACTTAACATTTACAGGTTATAAAAATAACTTATGTTAAATTAAGAGTAGTGATATTTTTGTAAATAAATGAGTGTTTTTAATATTGATTTTCCAAAAATCGATATTACTATGAAATAGCACACGATGATTAATATCTGAACATTTCTTTTATACAAATATGGATTCGGTAAGTAACTTTAAATACAATCAATTACCTAATTGATTGTTTTAAATTGATGCATAATTTACTTTATTTTAACAATAATAGACATATAAATGAGTTAAGTCTCTGATCGAAAAATGTCCATATATATGGATTCCTGGAATCACAGTCCATACAAAAATCTAGACAATTGTAATTTGAATATAAGGATTATATTAAGAAATAGATGCAAAGTTCACATAAAGATGTCTACCTAGGAACCTACTTGAATAGGTAAGTAAAAATGAACAAATCAATTTAAATAATGTATGCATTATAATAACTTAATGTTCTCCAATGGAGTGGATATTGACAACTTGTCGTTATATGTCCTAAGGACAATATTGTCGTCTTGTTTTATTCCTTCCATAATAAGTTCGACAACTACTTAAAAAGGAATTATTAACAGATCAATTATAATTTGTAAGACATTTATTTTATCATTAGTATTTGACATCAATATTTTAATTGTACAATATGCATTCATGTTTCTCTTAATCAGTGCTTTGAAGGGATTCAACAATAGTCAAGGAAGTAAATCCAAGGATATGGTTAAATGAATTCCAATTAAAGTAAGTCATTTAAACAATGCTTAATGTCTTAAAAATTACATTTTATTACTGTGTATATTAATTTTGGGTTAACTTTGAATACCTTATTAATTTAGTGTAATAAGCAAAGAGGAAGTACTGAATGCGACTATTACGTGATGCATTGGATGTCAACGATCGTCCTAGGAGGTTTCAAAGATAATTGAGAAATGATAATTGTTTACTTCAAAACTAATTTCATTTGTTATAGTTGTTATTATTTACATTGATTAACTAATATTTTATTATATCATGTAGTATTTTGCTGAGACAAGAGCATTGAAACCAGATAGAATAAAGGCAATTCGCATTCAGTAGACAAGATGTTTTCTTAGAGTTAAAAATGAAACATTAGATTTTAAGGAATTTTACATTTGTAGAGTTATGTTTAGTTAGCTTATGTTATAGATAATTTTATGTATTAATATTATTGTTTTCATTACTTTAACTATTTCTTTTAATTGATAGTAATTATTCAATAATAATATAAAATTTTGTACAACCTAAAAACTGCTTGAACTGGTTTTGTTTTTCAATTTACATGTTTGAGTAATATTAAAAAAAATAGACAAGATATTAATTTTTTTTTTTTTGCAAAAAAGAATACCGATTTTTCTTAAAACTGATGTTGTGCACCCATAACATCGATTTTGCTTAAAACCGATTTTTTGGTGTACTCACAACATCAATTTTCTTAAAATCCATGTTTATTTTTGCACAACAACATCAATTTTTCTTAAAAGTGATATTGATTTTGCATATTTTACTTTTTTTGGCTTTATTCTTATAATATGACATTGATTTTCTTAAAAATTGTTGTTGTATAGTATATTTCAAAATTGATTTTCATAACTAATGTTAACGTTGATATTTTTAATATTAGTAGTTTCAATATTGATTATACAACAAAGATTATAAATTGATGTTAAAAGTCTTATTTTCTAGTAATGATTTCTACCATGTGTGACCCCATGATACCTAAATACTACTACAATCTATCAGGTTAGCTATGAAGTATCCTCTAACAAGTGTCATGTGAACATTTTAGACCAAGAAATAATTGGTAGATATTCATTATATTTTTTTAATAACTGTAATTAGTTTTTTCTTGTTTTGTTTATCTTAGACATTTTTTAGATTAATTCTTGAATCAAAATTTAAGTCACATTTAATATTTTTCACCTCTCTTCAAATATGTCTTTTGTTGAAATTGAACTTTTCTCCCACAAACTTATATACCCACTTGTTTTTTTTTAAAAAGTAAGTTAATAAATTATAACTAAATTTTCTTAAAATACATTTAGATGTAACTTGTTAACTTATTATTTCTAAAAAATAATTGAGAGTATATCTTAACAAATTCGTAAAGAATTTATTAACTTACACCTACTTATTTTTAGAAGTAGTAAGTTAATAAGTTATAAATATAAATTTATTTAAAATACACTCCAGTATAATTTGTTAACTTACTATTTTTTTTAAAACAAGTGGGTATAAATTAATAAACTCATATATATATATATATATATATATATATTTGTTGGGATATAAATTATCATTTGATGATCTATCATGTGAAATAATTAGTATACGATTATTAGCTAAGAGATTTCCTTGATGAAAAAACAAAAAAGGAAAACATTTATGTATTATTATTACTATTGGCATGAGAAAAAGGTAGACAGAAACACATAGCGTAACCGGGTAAAGGAGATCCTCGATGGGTCCTTAAGGATCTTCACCCTTTTGACATGGACTAAGCTCCCAACCCCTTGTATCTCTATCAATTAATTACACTTCACCCTTTTATTTATTTTTTGTTATTTGTGGAATTTTAATTTATGGTTGACGGCGGTTGGTGAAGATAAATCACCATATTCAATTTGAATTCCGTAGCTTTACATGAAAAGCAAGATTAGAAAGAAAGAAAAAAAAAAAAAGAAAGAAAAAAAAAATAGGAAAATGGTGTATTGGGTTCACCAAAGCCTTCAACTTTACTCCCTGTTTGTATCTAGGTATGAACCACAAGCTTCATTAAGGGGGTGCATGAACTATGATTGCACCCCTTATAGTTGCTAATTTTTCATTTTACTGAAAGGGCTATTAAAACATGTATGTTCACTTTCTAGAGCGCAGACCCTAACATGTTACTCAATACACTATCATTAAAACGAATTTTTAGACCCCCTTGATGGGATTTCTCTGTCCCCTTTTCTACACTATTCGTAGGAGTGAAATTATAAGCATTAATCACCTTGTGATTTTTCATTCAATGAGGTGATGATTGATCATTATGTTTATCAAGAGTGGGCATTCCTGTTCCGAATTTCTATTACAGTCGGATTTTAAAAGTGGTTTGGTTGAAAATTCCACCAATGTTATCGCAAATCGAGACATCAAGTTGTACCGATTGAGGTATCTTCTGGATATTTAGAATGATTATAGAATGAGATCGATAGCATTAGGGATTTAGGGCCTTAGGGGTAGTTCTTCGGGACCAACGTTTACCAATGGAGTTAAAAGGAGACGTAAGACGTGTTATACTTATGGTAGAAAGTTACATTTAATACATACTTTAAGAATAAAGTTACAATTTAATCCTCGAGTGATAATTTTGTCTCAAACTGTTGTACTTGTATCTATACAGTTAAATTTATATGAATTTATTACAAACCAGTACTAGTATTTCCGTTGATGATTATTAAAATTATTTAACAGAATGTCGATCGAGTTGGCAAGTTAATTACACATATGAAATGAGTCCGATGATATCACATGTATACAATTTAAATGCTTGTCTGTGCACATACCTAGCAAGGTTTGATGGATGAAACAATTTAAGGATTTAACAACTTTTTTTATTGAAACTGACAGGATGATAATAAGAAAGTGCAGTAAAATATGTTTTTAATCTTTATAATTTTTAAAGTTCGATTTGTATTTTTTTTTTAAAATTGTTTGTTTCTCATTCTTTCAATTTTGAAATATATTACTTTTGGTGTTTCAAGCCATCTTTAAACCACTTTTTATCATTTTATAAAAGGATTATCTAAACTACCTTAAGATTTGTTCGAAAAGATCCAAATGTGGTAGATGGTGTAAATGACTCTTGTGGTAGTGATAGCGGTTTTCGATGAGTAGCAAGAACTTCGTTCACCTGCGCAAACACTCCGATGCCAGTTAGAGAGTGTAAGGGGGGAATAATGAGGTTAATACGTATACCTATAAACATAAGATGCCTTATATAGTGGTAGATGAAGGAAAAGTTGTTTTGCTTTTTAAAAAAAATGAGAAAAAATTGGTTAAGTGACTGCTTTGGACCATGGATCATGTGTCAGGCTCAATATACCTCCAGAGCAATAGTGGGCCATGGCCCATGGGTCATGATGTGTCAGGTTCAATAAACCTCTAGAACAATTGTTTCCAAAGTCGTTGGTAAGTGGTTACTGTGAGACATGAGCCATATGTTAGGTCTAATATACCTCGAGAACAATATCAAAAGTAGTGTATTCCAAACGATAATTTTAGATAGACTATCTGTGATCAACTTTGCACTACATCAAGGTTTCCAACGTGTGCCTGAGTAGTGAGGATTCATTCCTAACAACATATGCCATCTGTTAGAGTACTTTTCACAAATTAACATTCGTTCAACTGGAATACAAAGCACACATGTTCTACCAAATGTCACATATGATTCGGTTTGTCCCCAACATCAATTTGGTATAGGAAAACAAGAGAAGTATATATAGGAGTTGAAAATGGTGGATAGTTATATTTTTCATTTGAACAAGAACTTTCCAGGCATGTAGTATAACGGGGGCAGAATGGCGAATATATGATGGTCACAGGGTCCTGCATGCTTTAGAGATGACAGTGACTGAATTTCAATGAAGAAGCTGCTTCTACTCTGTCTCGTGTTCAGTAGAATTTTCTAAGGGTTTGGTGGAGGGTCCAACTCAAATCGATGGTAACGCGTTTGGAATTGACTACATAGATCCCGTGTTGCTTCTTCTCTACACACATTGCTTCTTTTAATTATAGATGCATTTTTTCCATTGATTAGGATTTAGGAAATTTTCTTTTAAGCTACTTTGTCAAAAAGGTATAATTCACGTTGAGTTACCTTTATTTTTTCTACTTTTATCGTGATAAATTATGGTCATAGAACTTTCTTGCCAAGACTTGTCACTCATAATTAATGAATCATTTACTGCTTCATGAGATTGATTGCTTAACTGCAGAAAGAGTATGCATTCGTTACTATAATGTATTTGGTTTAGAGGATAGAAGATAATTTTTTTCAATTAAAATAGTGTGTAAAAGATGTGAATTTCAAAAAAAAAAAAATTCAAAATTTCTCTCCAATATTATTTATCTTCAATCTATCAAACACATCATACAAGATGGCAAAGTGATGGAACAATCAAAGAACTAAGACTAAGCTATAACAAAAATGGAATGAAAGATGTGCTATCTGATTGTACTGAGTAATTTTGCCATTTGCAACACTATAAGATCTGTTCATTCGTAGTTACGCCATTACAGTAATGCAATAGAAATTAAATAACGACTTACGAGAAGCGTGTTTAGTTTCACATCTTGGATGTAATATTTCATATCTGAGATGTAATTTTAAGAAACTAACAGTTAATGTTTTTATATCTTAGACGTAATTTCTTATTTCTCAATGAGTTTCTAAATACACAAGATGTCATTGTGATTCAAGTCTTACTAACTACTGTTAGGTGAACTTGAAAGATTTAAATATAAAATCCTTATGAAAGCAAAGTGAATAACTAAACCAACTTATATTTTACAAGTTAAAGAATAAATGAGAATATGAAGTTTTACACTGAATAAAAATGAATAAATTCAACAACATATAAGCAAAGAAAACCCATCAACCTTTAATGTTGCTATGACATGCTCATCCAGTCAGTGTTCGGATGAAGGGATAAATTTTTGGTTCGGGCAAAAATGCCTCAGACAGAGTGCTGATCACAGTTCTAATTAGGCAACACCAAACGATGATATGTGAATGTGAGCAGTCAGTAGTTAAGATGTGAACGTGCTAAACATATGCCATTTAAGTAATGGCAAAGAAAATCAATATAAAATTTCAGTCAAATATAACGTGACCTAATCGTAAAAAAGGTTCATAGATAAATTTCTTCCACTAATTTTATTTCATTTGATAGTTATGCACGGCATAAGCACCGATGATAGAAAGGGAAAAAATGTATCATTTTAAATTATCCTAGAGTTATTGTATCAGGAAACCTAGTAACTTTCACGTCTTATGGTTCACTTTATAATTATAAATGAAATTCATTTTGTTTTTTTTTTTAAAAGAGGATGAATTGAATTAGAGAGCTCAATGTCGATGTAAAGAATAAATAAACCATCAATTTAATTTCTAAAGTATTATCCTCTTGTTAATAGTGCTTGAAGCAATGAAATTATATAAATAATCCTTAAAGTATTAAATATTCATTAATTTGGTCTCTATGTTAATATATTTTACTAATTTGAGAGACTAATTTAGATTATTTTTCAATACTTGAAAGATTTTGTAGCATGATTTTTAATACTTTAGAAACTATTTATATAATTTTATTAATTTAAGGACTATATATAGAGGGGAGAGAGGCGACATACTTTTAAGACTAAATTGATGGTTTATTGTTAAAAGAACGAAGCTAGGTAAAGAAAAAAATTAAAGGAAAACAAGAGTATATTTTTTCTATCTTAGAATAATTTTATAAATGCGACAAGATTTATTGAGTAACAAGTTTTAAAAGTTTGTCATATATTCAAGTCCTGATATATTTTAAAAATAAAAAGTAAGAAAAAAAACTCAATTAGGTTAAGAATAGGTTTGAACACTTAAATCACTTTATATTATTATAAATTTAACAAATATAACTATTGAAATGTATATGTGATATTATCTTGATTGTCATGCATGTTAAATTTTAGATAAATTAAACATTGATAAAAAATGTAATTACATTTACTTGTATTATAAAAAATTAATCATTAATTATACATGTTAAAATAAAATTAACTAATGAAGTGTCAATTACTTTTGATTTACTTAAAAATTTAATTTTAAGGGTTAGATTTATTAAATTCAATCTCCGTAAAATGTTATTAAATAAATTAAGTTTAATAACAATTATACTTGAAGTAAGTAAATTTTTGTCGCAAAATAAAGGAAGAATCTGAAATTGAAGTTTATTATCAATATGAAATTTTTATTTATGAATGATCTATACATATTTCTGTAAGTGTTTGGTGAATATTAAAATATATTTTATTTTTAATAAACTTCTAAGATTCAACTCACTTGTGTTTTAAATGAAAATACTTAAATAAACGTAAAACCCACTTGATTATAAAAACACGTTGAAAGAATAATTATACTGCCACAACAAAATGCTAATGCCTATTATAATCATATTGATCGTGGAAGCTTCACTTTTTCATACATATTTCGGCCCCATAGGCCATACCATATCTGAAATAAACGTGTACTGAATTCTAGTTCTTCAGTGTGACTTGTCACGGTTCGAAATACGAGATGACTATCAAGATAAACATTAGCAGTGAAACGAATCCAATTGATTTCGTAAAGTAATTTTTTTTTGTCTCCGCAGTATTTTTTTTAATTTTTATATTGTCATATTACTCTTAAGAAATTCACTTAATATTTTGTTTTAATGTAAAAAATTATAAGGAACTCAAAAAAATTCATATATTTATATTTTTTTAATAAAATTTAACATTTTTTTAATTTTAATAAATATAAATTAAAATAAATAAAATAAAATACATAACAATATAAAACTAAATTTTACATAATAATAAATAATTAAACACAATAACATCAAAATAAATAAAAAACTTAGACCACAAAAAAAAAATTACGTAACATATTATTAATAACTGCATACAAAATAATTGAATAACAAATAATTCAAACATAGAGACTAAACTTTAATTAAATAGTTTCTTCCTAATATGATTACAATAATTTTCGTAGTCTTGACGTTGTTGTTCCGACATGTTGGATGTATCCTTCATGAGGATTTCATACTTCATGCGTCGTTCCTGATCTTACATATGTCTTTCTTGTGCCTCCTTTAACTAAATAAGTTTTAATGTGTTTGCATTCCTCTCATTCATTACACTTTCAATTCCAAATAAATCGATATTGTTAGAAGCTTGTTTTCCTTTGTTCTTTCTTTTTGCTGCTTTTTGTCCCATTGGGCGAGACACTGGCGATGACTCATCATATTATTCGGCTTCAATGGGTGTCTCTATGTTAGAAGATGATGTGTAATTTTCACCTGCAGAAACCTTTGTTCTTTTTGAAGTATTTGACATAAATTCTGCATCGAATTTTGGTTGATCTTTTAACAACAACCAGACATGCTCAACCTTAAATTTTTTGCCTATATCCTGCGAGTAAATCAAATGAGCATTAGTCATACAATCCTTCTCTGAACTTCCACTTCTCCTGTGCTTATCGGCTTGTTTGTAGCACTCATTAAATTTTTGAACTGTTGGGTGGACCCTATTCCATCGAGCTTTCAACTGAGTCGAGCTTCTTTCACAAAATAACCCGCTTTCACGCTCATTATCATTGTTGTACGCATTTTTAATCCTTGTCCAATATTGCTTTGATGTTTGGTCGACACCGATTATTGAATCCTTTGACACATTGAGCCACGATCAGACGAGAATCACATCTTCTGCCACCGAAAATGCTGTACGTGTTTGTTTTCCACTACCAATGTGGTCGCCCTCATCTAGTTCAATATTGTCTACACCGATTGTGGATTCAACTTCATTGATAGTGGGTGAAATATTGGACAAAGAATGCCTATAACACGTGTTTGGATTGATGGGGGTGATGGTTGACTACAAAATTGTGGATTTTGAGAGCTACCACCGGTAGGTGACTCTACGTTAGATGGATGATGCATATACCACATGTGTGGGGGTGGTGGGTACATGACATATTGTGGTGGATTTTGAGAATTTTCGCTGATAGGCGGTGGTGGTGGATACATAACATACTGAGGTGGATTTTGAGCATTTTCACTGATAAGGGGTACTTGATTTTGCAAATAACTATAATAAGACTGCAAATTATACTGATTGGGATCCATTCTAGAGAAGGTAAAAAAACTTGAGGCTTAATAGAAACAAGAAAAAAAAATTAAGAGTGAAATGCTTTTACACACTTTTACAAAGAGAAGGTAAAAAAACTTGAGGCTTAATAAAAACAAGAAAAAAAATTAAGAGTGAAATGCTTCTACACACTTTTACAAAGAAAAGGTAAAAAAACTTAAGGCTTAATAAAAACAAGAAAAAAAATTAAGAGTGAAATGCTTTTACACACTTTTACAAAGAGAAGGTAAAAAAACTTGAGGCTTAATAAAAACAAGAAAAAAAATTAAGAGTGAAATGCTTCTACACACTTTTACAAATAGAAGGTAAAAAAACTTGAAGCTTAATAGAAACAAGAAAAAAAATTAAAAGTGAAATGCTTCTACACACTTTTACAAAGAGAAGGTAAAAAAACTTGAAGTTTAATAGAAACAAGAAAATAAATTAAGAGTGAAATGCTTCTACACACTTTTACAAATTTATAGGTTGAAAATTTTAAGGGTGATAATTTATAAATTCATTTTTTTCCCATCAAAGCTGCTCCAGAGTCCAGAACGTCCCCTTCTCTTTTCTCACGCTACCTTCCTCCTTCACTTCTCCGGAACTTTCCAGCGCCATTCCCGTTCACGCTTCCTCCATTCTCGTTAAAGCTCAAGCCTCCCCTTTCCTTCCCTTCCTATCCTCATTCACGCTTCCCCTTCTCCTCACGCTTCCCCTTCCCCTTTTCCTTCTCCTCACGCTTCCCATTCTCCTCCATCCATTGGTGTGAATGCGTCACTTCACCGCCTCAAACCACCAGGTCGCGTCGTGTGACTTCACTGCCTCCATCCACCAAGTTGCGTTGCGTGACTCCATGGTTACCGGCGATTTCTGCAACAACACAACAACGACACAACTCTCTCTGGTAATTTCTCCTTCTTCCCTTTATCCATTTCAGTTAGTTGGTATTTCTGTTATGTTTTTGCCTTCTGATTTAGTTGGTTTATGCATTGAAAATTAATAAATTATACTAAGAAACGGTTTGTTATATTAGAAACCCGAAATTAAGGGGAATGAACTCTTGTGCCACGTAGACTGTCTCCAGTGCAGGGTTTCTTAGAAGAAACAGGTTCTTAGGCTAAGAAATGCAATAAGCACTCCCCATTGGAGATGCTCTTAGAACTCAGCCAATACGGTAACAATATTTTGACCTTAGTAAAAAAAAGAATTATTTATTTATTTATTTTATGTTGTAAATGTTTAATTTGTTCACAACAAGTTTAGATGAATTCAATGATGAAAGAAAAAGTTCATTTTCATCCCTTTCATATAAAATAACATATCAACTTGCAATATATAGTTTTGAAGCATTAAAATTCTTAGGATGCGTTTGATTAGCTATAAAAAATAAGGAATTAGATAACACAAAAATTATTCTACATTTGATTTAAAAAATAATTGAGGATAATATAAAATAAAGAATGATGGATTTGACAAATACCCAAAAACTTATAACTCGTTAAATCTAGTATAACTTTTTGTTCAATGTCTAACAAAAATAAAAATACAATATTATCCATATTTTCTAACTTTTCATTATCCACACCTTTTTTCTTTTTCCATATGCGCCTCCTTCTCTAAACATTCATCTTCAAACATTAAAAACCTCACCACCCTCCTCTCCACTGTGACGGAGCTCTCCCAATTTGCCTCTGCCACGCCCCTCATTGCAGATCTCTTAGACTGCTCAGCCCTCTCCATTCTCGTCGTCCCTAATGCCTACCTCGCCGTCAGCAACCACCTCTCCCCAGCTACCCTCACCGACATCCTTCGCAATCATGTCCTCCTCCAGTTCTTCTCCTGGTCCGACCTCCACACCCTTCCCCCTCCAAGAAGCTAATCACCACGCTCCTTCAAACCACCGATCGTGCCACCAACAACTTCGGCTCCATGAACCTCACATGCGACTCCCAATCTGGCGTCATCTCAATATGCTCCCCCGCACCGTACTCCCCCTCCAGCGCCACCATCCTATCCTTCAACATTTAATAATTAAGAAAGTTTGAATTTACATATTACCAAAAATCATCTTAATAAGATTTTATATTTTTAATAACATTGTATGATTGTGAAATATTTTTAGTTATAACATATAATAAATTGTTATTAGTTTACTTATGCATTTTGTTAATTTATTTTGAATTATTTTTTAATTTATAATATGATACTTATAAGATATAGTTAAAAATATATCAACATAATTAATAAATTGTAATTTTTTTTATTACAATATGTCTAAAATAATGCTGTGTTTAATAATTAATATCCCAATATTAGTAAATTATAAATATTAGTAAAATATGATAATATATTTTATGTTTAATAATAAAATAATTTAAAAAGTTTCAAAAACTTGTTCTATATCTTTCCTTAGTGCAAACCAAACATTACATAATACAAATGATATTATAGTAAAATTTACATTATTTTGTCTAGTATATAAGCACATCAAACAAGATATAATACAAAATTGCAATTGTGCATTGATTACCAAATAGTGTATAATATAAAATGTTGTCCTTTGATTCAACTACTTGTCTAATATTGGTTTGTCTATCCTATCTTTTTATCAAATCAAACACACCCCTAATGTATTAATTAGTTCATTAGGGTTGTTGGTAACAAATAGTGATTCTTATGATTGTTGGTTTATTTGGAGTTCAAAACACTAAAAATGTGATTAATAACAACTTTAAATGATCTATGTTGGGTTCAAAATTGATTCAAGTAACAAAGGTTATATTTAAATACTACTTAATAGTGTTCTTTATTTTTAAAAACCAAAAAATCTTTAAATACTCAACATGCATTCACATTTCACACTATCAATAGAGTTTGGTATTGTTTGAAGGCAAAGTTAGCTCACACGTGCCTCCAACAAGTCTTCGATCTAGTCAGTTTCCAGCAAACTAGGTCCATAGTGTCAGTGTGAACTCTTGGCCTCTTAGCCGAACAAAAATGGGAAGAGGTCACTTTTAAAGACTCCAAAACTTAATTTAGTGAAAGGCAAAATAGATATGGTGGCTAGGGTATAGAACTCGTACATAATACACATGAGATCTTCTTGTTTATATAGGTGGATTTTAATATGAAATTGTGAAACATTTTTTCACCCGTGAGAAATCATAAGTGATCGTATAGGATATAATATTTTAATATTTGACGATTCAGATTAATTACTAGTTATTGGTAAGATATAATTGTTAAATCTAAATTTATTAATAATTAAGTTATCTTTTATAAATTTAATTAAAAAGTTGAAACAATTGCTAAATAAATTCATCTAAGTCTTTCCAATTGGATGTTTTTTAGATCTAGAATTTTTAAAACTATGCACCAGTGAGTTTTGCATGGACATTGTCGTATTGCAGTTAACCACCACACTTACCACCTCCGATCCTCCGCCATGAAGTTCAACAGTGACTTTTATTTTCCGTTTGCTCTGTGTCGCAGCATCTATGTTATCCTCGGTTATCTAATTGTTTTTTGTATTCGAACATATATTTAATAATTTTTACTTTTGATTCTATAAAAAATTTGGTGTTGTCCCATAAGACAATTTTTAAAAAAGAAATATAAAAAGTTATAAGAGATAAAAAAATTGATAATAATTTTAACAATTTACCTTTTTAATTTGATGGTATTGACAATGAAAAAAATCATATAACATTTTATCACTTTATAGATAGTATTTTTTTTTACTATTCAAAGAGTTTTAAAAGTAAAAAATAAAATAAACATAATTTATAAGAACTAAAAATAAAATAAAAAAAGTATTTACAAAAATAAAAACTAAAATAAAATAAAAAAGTATTTACAAAAATAAAAACTAAAAAAACACTGAATTATAAAGATTAAAAATATATTTTAAATTTTTTTTATATGGACAATTTAAAGACATTTTCCTATTATCATTATCATAAACATTTATCTAGTTAGGAAAAGGAAAAAAAAATCAAAAACGTCTTTGGTAAAATTGCAAGGCCCTAGATCCATAAGCTCATACACGTAAGATGAATAACCCAGCTAGTATGAGTTGGTCAAACTGTCAGGAGTCATGTTTAAAGACTTTGCTTAAGTGAGCTGCTATTCTCAAGTCCGACTTTACTATTCTCATCCCCTTGTTTTATTGTATTTTCTTGTTCTGAAAATACCTTTTTTCATAAACATGATTTCGCTGTATGATGATCACAACATAATCATTTTTTGTTACATGAGAAGGGTTAAAAAATATATAATAGAAATGAATTTTTGTTTTTTTATGAACGAAATTATATTTTTATTGTATATTAGATTTGCATTCGATAGATGAAAATTTGTTTTCATTAATCAAAATACTCAATAAAATTATATTTTATTGTGTATTTTGATCAACCAAAAAGTTTTTATGTTATTTTTATTTTATTTATGTGGCATAATTAATTACAATTTAAAAAGGGTAACTTGTGTTGCCATTCATTCAAATTTCAATTAAAAAAATAAGGAAGTTTAAATTATTTTATTGAACATGGTGTGTATTCTAAATAGTATTCAATTCTTTTAGGGGGCATTAACATAGATTGCAAATATCTTTAGGGGATTCTTATTGTCACTACCAACTTTCCTATTGCTACTACTAGCGTGAGCTTTTACTTTTTATTTTTTATTTCTTTTTTCTAATAATGTATTAACATAATCATATTTTCATTGAACTGTAAAAAAAATTAAAAAATTAAAGCAACATAAATATGTTTTTATTGTATAATATATAATGAAATATTTTGGTTACACAGGGTGAAAAAATAAAGTAATAAAAATATAATTTCGCTCTAGGATGTACATTTCTATTTTATATCTTTTATTAATGTGTAATATTATTATATTGTTTGTAACTTTCCAATATTATTTCTTTGTCACTTACAATTAGAGTATAAACTATTTTTAAAATTAAACAAAGATAAAATTATGATTGATATGAAAATAATTAATATTATTTATATTTTTAATTAGATATATTAATTAAAGATAAATAAAAAAGTATTTTCTGAACATTTATTAATTACTAGAAAAGCCAAATCTCCTTTAATAACTACCCTTATTTTTTAAAACCATTTAAGGAAAACATCAACCAAAAATTAAACTCATAAAAATATCAAATTCACACCCCTTTCTGCCAGTATTTATGTATTATTAAAAGTTAAATTTTTTTATGTTTAACAAATTCCAAATATTCTATTTAAAAATAATAGTTAACAAAAAAAGTTATCTCTATTTCTTTTATTTATTTATTAAAAGAAAAATTTCTCAAAAGGCAAGGACAAGGAAGAAGAAGTACGAAAAACAAACAAAAGCAGAGAGCAACTACCAACCAAAGAAGAAACAACCGCAACAGATCTCCGTTTCTCGCCAAACAAAATCCAAAAAAATGGCTGCCTTCAGCGGCGACGAAACCGCTCCTTTCTTTGGCTTCCTCGGAGCGGCCGCTGCCCTCGTTTTTTCCTGTAACTAACTAACTAACTCATCAAATCAAAGAGTTTTTTCTTCTCATTTCCCGAAACCGGCGTCGTTTTATCTGAAACCGTATGTCGTTTTTGTTTTTTCAGGTATGGGCGCGGCGTACGGCACCGCGAAGAGTGGCGTCGGGGTTGCGTCGATGGGCGTGATGAGGCCGGAGCTGGTGATGAAATCGATCGTGCCGGTTGTGATGGCGGGTGTGTTGGGTATCTACGGTTTGATCATTGCGGTTATCATAAGTACGGGAATTAACCCTAAGGCCAAATCTTACTATCTCTTTGACGGTTACGCGCACCTCTCTTCGGGCCTCGCTTGTGGCCTCGCTGGCCTCTCCGCTGGCATGGCCATCGGCATCGTTGGCGATGCCGGTGTTAGGTATTCATCATTCAAATTCAATCATGCTTCGAGTTGTTGCTGCTGCTTTATGCTATCACTGATGTTGTTTGGTTGATGTGCTGGTGTGTTTTGTAATTCATGTATTGCGTCAGTGGTTATTGATACTTAGTGTGTGTTTGAGTGAGCGTTGACAAAATTGATTTCGGATGAAATTCAATTTGCAAAATTGATTTTTGGATGAAATTCAATGCATGTTTGGTTTGCAGTTGAAATTATTATCGCATGGGCTCCAATGCAGATCCAACGGATAAAAGTACAATGAAAGCAAAAGCAATGGTCTTGATGCTTTGACAAAAGTACTTTTGCCTCAAAAGTAATTTTTCAACAGATTTTCAAACATGCACTCAATTTGTAAAATTGATTTTGAAGTAATGTGATTTATGTCAGGATGTTTTTTATTCTAAATAAAAGAAAGTTAATAGAAAAACTCATTATTAGGTTTTGATCCAACGCAAAAGCTCCTTAAAGTTGTTTAAACTCATAATCAATTCTTCGAAGTAAAACCAAACATGTGAAGATTTATCTCAAATCATGTTGACTGGTAATTCAACGTGATTCTGGAGAACGCATTTAGTTTTAGAGAATGTTTTGTGTGGTTGCTAGTTTACAACTTACAGGTAAAATGAAGAAATTAAGAAGCAATCATTAACCTCTTCAAAAGTGTTTAGGAATGAATACATAGGATTATTTACCCAGCAAAATATCTTCTTTCTACACAGTTTTTAGCAATTATTCTTGATGTCTAGATGTGTGTATATTATTAGTGAATCCGGAATCATAATGGCCTTTCAAATATTATAATACTTTTGGAGAGATGAAGAATGTGATGAAACTGTTGAAGAGTGCTTTACAATATAAATTGGGCTGAAGAAATATATGGTTAAACAATTTATGAGAATTTTGTTTGTTTTAAGTGCCTTATCTGTTGAAGATAAATGATTACCAAGTTGGCAGGCAAGTGTGGAAGAAGATTGAATGTTTTCATGTCTTTATTTTATTTTGATTAAATGCATGGACAGCAAAAAGTAGTTCAGAACTGTCATCGCACTTATTTGCTCCACTGCTAGAAAGATTGTTGATTTCTTCAGATCCTGGAATGATTTATGGTATCTTTAGTTTGGAAAAGTTCAATTTGGTTAGTTTTAGGCTACACATCATGTTGCATTTTTAGTTCACTCCTGTTGATTATAAATTTACTAATGGTAATTTAAGCTTCATTTTAACAAATTGAATATGACATTCCGGTAACTCTTTTGCAGGGCAAATGCTCAGCAGCCAAAACTTTTTGTTGGAATGATTCTCATCCTCATTTTTGCTGAGGCATTGGCATTATATGGTCTCATCGTTGGCATCATCCTCTCTTCCCGTGCTGGCCAATCCAGGGCTGACTAATAAACTTTCCTGTTGGATGTGGTACACAGCCACAGATTGTGAATGTTACAGTGGAGTCCGGGTGGGTAATGTTAGTACACAGACTGCTGCTTTGGCTTGCTCATGTGATTCTATTTATGTCCGCATTATAAAATTGAGGCTATCCAGGAAGAAAGTCAGTCAAACTTTCCTTAGCCATTCATTATTTTTAGTTATATGCTCAAATCCAAACTAGAATAGAGATCTGCAAAATAAGACAGATGTATGTTTTGATTCCATTTACTTTCAATATTGTTTTCTACTCTTCAAAACGCCCCCTAAATCTCTTCTTATTTGATTTCTTTGAGATGTGATATGTCGAAATGGGTTTCTTTATAATCAACATGATAGTATTCTTGCTCCTATTTGGTGCAAAGTAAATAGGATAAGTATTGGGATTTGGGATCAAAAATAAAATTGTCATTTGATGTGGTAAATTGACTGCATGCGTGGATGTGTAACATAACATATGATAGCATAATCTGCAAATAGGAATGGAATTGGCAAAAGTGTGTTAGTATTGACTGCACACACACCTGTGTCACTTACATTGTGTGTTGGAAGTATCTTATCAGTTGTCACTCCCCTTAGTAGAAAAGCTTTGCCTCTTTTTATCACTTCCTACTTGATCGTTGCTCATGTCCTTCTTGCTCCTACATTTTGTTAGGTTCTTTTTCTGAACCATTGTTATAGTAGTTAGGATGTGTTCCCTTAGTAGTTCCACGAAGGTTTTAGAGGAAAGTCCTTATCTCATTCAGAAACTTGATTTTCTTTCTTTCTTTTAGAACCCTCTTTCCAGGTTTAATGACACAAACCTTTGTAATCTGATTTGGTGGATTTTCCCATATTACAATGTCATCCCAATCCCTAAATTCCTTAAAGAATTATACTTGGGTAACACCCCCAGGTTCTTTAATAT
Organism: Glycine latifolia; assembly: GCA_013407115.1. Taxonomy (NCBI): domain Eukaryota; kingdom Viridiplantae; phylum Streptophyta; class Magnoliopsida; order Fabales; family Fabaceae; genus Glycine; species Glycine latifolia. Next base: position 37,088,676 of record CM023948.1, read on the forward strand.
GCTTCTGACTTTGTAAGTTTGTCATCTATCAAGAGGTTAAGGAAGTCCATTTCCATATCCCATACGGTCACGAAAATATTTTTTATGCTCTCCGTGCACTTGTATCAGATCACGAATTGGCTTTTATATTTTATGTATGAAACTTGGTTTTCCTCATTAGTTTTTCGTCTTCCTTTTACTTCTTTCATATTAGACCTCGAGTTTTTAATATGACTCTGGCTCGGCTCCCACCAAATAGTTAGGCCTTTTGAAATTTGTGTTCTCATTTATATGATCTGGCTACTCAAAACGTGGCTCCCCTCTAAAGGGTCGAAGATTTCCTCAAGCACTTGATACTTTTGCATTTTTTATAAGTGACTCTATTTTGGGTTACTTCCTTTTAAGTTATAAAAAAAGAACCATTCTTTAGTCGTCTATCATATTATCCTTTAAGACCCCAAGACCATCTAAAGCTGTTGTTTCAAATTTCAAAGTTTTGCTCGTGAACCTTGTGTTTTATTGAGTTTATATAGTTTTTGACTTCTAAAATTAATTTTGTGTAATGAAACTAACTGGATTCATGGTACTTTACATTTTGATAGACGAACTTGTTTGGAATATGATAGGCTTCAGAATTGAGGAAACGTTTCTAATTCTGACTGGTTATGAGCCTTACATTTTGGGGATGCCACTATCACTTTTGTTCCATGATGAACTCACGCAAAGCTTCCCCTCACTCATAAGCCTTCAATCCCGATATATGATTAAAGACATTATATAACATGGGCGAATGCATTGATTGTTCAGAATACCTATACATCAAATTTATAGTCATGAAGGATAGTCGACCACCTAAGTATTCTTGATAACATAAAGTTATCCTATTCTATTTACTTATCAAAAGTCACATGGTAGACATGAGAATTATTGGAGGAGGATAAACTAGCTTCTAGCTTTAAGAGCATTATTTGTGGAAGAATGGGTTCTTGAATGAATATAAAAATAAAAAATAAAAATAAAAACTAATTTCTGGGAAGAACGTGTTCCATGAGAAGGGTTCCTAATCTCGTGATAATTGGAGATATGATGCGAGTGAAGAGTCACCATTGTCCCACAGCTTCTTGTGCAACGGTACTTGTCCCCTCCTTCCCTACCAATATGTTAAAAAATCTTTGGTTTGACTCCGGTTGAAGCTCGTCTCTTGTCATCAGTAAGCAAATAATTCACACTCTTCCTTTATCAATCTGTTTCTGACTTTTAATGCTTCTTGTTGAAGCTCGTGGCATATCAGTATCTGACCCTCCTTGAGCTGTCAAGTTGGTAAGTTCTACGACTTTTAAAATCAAGCAAACTTGAACCCTATTTGAATTTTTTTAACAAAAATCTTTGAATTCTCATTTTATGCAAACATTTTAGAGAAATTTGAAATGATTTTAAATAATTGTAAGTTACAAATGTAGTGAAGATTTGATAAAATTTGAAGGATTTTGTAGGATGTGATATTAGGATTTGAAAAGGAAAATAAAGGAGATTTTCTTTTCAATTTTGGATGAAATTTGATGTATATGCTTGAGTTTTAAGTAGGAAATTTAAAATAATTGAATCAATTTAATTTATGAAGATAAATAGAAGGAAAACAAAAATTGATGGGAAGACCAAACTTATTTAATTTTAAAAATATAGATACTTGCTAAGTTCTAAAAATGGTCAAAAAGTGTGATCAAGTTATAAAGACTGTCTGCTTTAGCGATTGGGGTATGAGTATTATTATTTTTTATTTAAAAGGTGGCATTTAAAAATCAGACAAGTAAAGAAGAGGTTAGAGTTACTTAGTTAAAACATTTATATACTGGATTTACGCAAGGAAAAAAAAGTATAACTAATATTATGACAGTAAATGAAATTCACTCAATTTACTTTGGTTCATGCTTAGGCTTTCTATGCTGAATTTATTATTTTGCTTAATTAGATAAAACGACCTGAGGTTGATTTCACGTTTTAAGGCTAGCCTTTTAGTTCAGCTCATTCATCTAATTTGTCAAACGAACAAAGCATAGAACGGATAGAAGTTCTACAGCATGGCGAGATTTGCTCCTTAAAGTCAAAACACAAGCAAGCCTTCAAATTTCAAAGGTAAAAGGGTGTCAATTTTCCGGCTTGTTATTATGAACTTGGACTTGTGATGCTCTGGATGTCTCTCACTTGTCCCTTTTGATTTCTATATTCTCTCCCGCCTAGGCTACTTTTAAATTTTTCTCGTTTCACATAAGAAATAAAAAAGACAAGATTTAAACCTTATTATATAGCTAATGTATAATGCAGCATGGGAACCATAAGACAAGATTTAACCTTAGATATCCCATTAGTTCAACAACTGCGGTGCTTACAACATTGAAATTGATGGACATAGTCACACATACTTTACCATAAGAGGCAACCTCAGTTTAATTTTTGTGTTTGATGATTTTTTATTCAATTGGAATTCACCAAATAGAGTACAACTTAGGGCGTGACAATGGTGTTCAAAGCTTTAATTTTGCGGGAAAACATCCCTACTTCATTTTAACAAAATAAACATACCTTTCTACAATTAATCTCGTTACTATGTTTCCATTAAAAGAAATAGCCACTTAGAACCCCTATCAGGGCATGATGTAAACGATAATAAAAAATTAGGCTGATGCTAAACAATCACTAATTTTCTTTCCCCTAGTCTCTCTGTATATACACACATATTTCAAAGTGTAGGCAAAACGTTAGAATATTCATACCAGCATTCCACTTCTTCTGTTCCAAATAGCACGAAACAGAGAAATGCAGAATTATTCGATCTACAATTTGAATTTTATCTATTCGAAAGAATTAGATAAAGACGTTTTCACTCATTGAGAACTTTGAATGAGAATGAGAAGAAAAAATATACAAAATAAGTATAAAAATAGGTATAGAAATAGAATAATTTAATTGAAACAAATTTGAATGAACAGAGCAAAAGTCAGTGACAAATTATTGCTTTTTCCTTCCCAAATCCTGTTCCTGATTCACGCCCAAAACCAAAAAAATGGTCAACATGACAGATCACATTGCAATAATCCAAATCAAATCAATCAGGACCCACTCTAAACACTGCCTAATAATTGAGACTTCTAATCCTTCCTTTCTATTTTTTTCTTACTACAATTAGGACAACAGTAACAGTGAGAGCCACGTGTAGCATCAAGAAACTCATATCCCCGTATACATTCCACGACACTCTATCCTTTTCTTGGTAACAGAATCAACCTCTGACACCACAAAGTTTTCACTATGATCCTACGTGTCAAAAGGACATTGACTTCACCAGTGGTCCCCACCCCCACCTCAGATTCCCAGTTCTTCACTTGAAGAAAAACACCGAAGTGTCCATACTCCAAAGTCCAAACTTCAAAAGAAATGTTTTTTTTTTCATGCAGAAAGAATTCTATTCCAGCTAAGAAAACAACAAATTAACCACCAAGAGCTACTGTTTCATTTCCAAAGTCGAAAAGTAAAGTTATTTCCTGACAGAAAAATGCTAAACTTCAGCAGAAAGATATTTATTATCTAACTCAATCGATTCAACAGTGTGTAAATTGTTGTTATAAACTCAAACACGTGTCCATTTTCTGGGTTACACCGGAGAAGGTTGCGTGGTGGGATCAGCTGAGGAAGCAATATCGGGTTCAACACGACAACCTTCGAGCATGAACACGATATCAGACATGGTTGGTCGATCAAGAGGATCCGGTGCTGTGCAAAGCAAGCCCACTTTCACACCCAACAGAAACTCTTCCCATTCAGAAGACTCTGGGTCAAGTTCAAACAAACCAGGCTCTAATAACTCCGTAATTTGCCCCTTCTGAAGCTGTTTCTTCACCCATTTAACAATATCCTCGTCCTGCGTGAACATCACGGGCCTCTTCCCCGTGAGAAGCTCCAGCAAGACGATGCCGAAGCTGTACACGTCACACTCCTTAGTGGCCTCCCCGGTTAAAGTAGCTTCCGGTGACACGTAGCCCAACGTGCCAACGGAAGCAGTGCTTGAAGTAGAGGCTTCAACTGCGTTATTGTTGGTAACTGTTAACTTGTGAAGCCCGAAATCTGATAAATGGGCTTCGAAGTCTGCATCAAAAAGAACGTTTTGCGGTTTTATGTCGCCGTGGATAAGCGAGGATTGATGCAAAAACGCTATGCCGCGAGCGATTCCTAATGCAATGAGGTGTCGCATTGGCCAATTCAAAACATGGCCATCTAAATGAGAAGCTTCTTGGAGCAGCGTGGCGAGGTTTCCATTGGGCATGTAATCGTGTACCAAGAGTCTAACATCTGGTGGTCCAGCGTAGTAGCCTCTCAGAACTGTTAAGTTTCGGTGCCTGATTTTGCCTAAGGACTCTGCTTCTTTTCTGAACATGTTTTCGTCTAAAGACCCATCTTGGAGCTTGCGAATTGAAAGGACCATTCCGTCGTTGTAGCAGGCTTTGAATACTAACCCGTGTCTTGTTCTGCTCAGCACGTTCTCTTCGTCGAATTGTCTTGTTGCCTCGATTGTTTCCGCGAGTGTGATCTTGGTGTTGAACATGACGAGTTTTGGACCGTTGGTGTCAGTGCTGCTGCGGCTCTGGCTTGTTCCTGAACTCGTTCTTGGACTCTTTTTCTTCTCTGCGGACACTGCCGCTTTGATCCTTCTTCGCCATCTCAGAAGACTGAAAATGTAGACGCAGCAACATAATGCTAATAAACAACCTCCAACTGCAATGATAATGATTAATACAATTAACCTATTTCTCTCCCCACTGTCTGTCTCTTCACACTTTCTATCCAATGGCTTCCCACATAGGTTCTGGTTGTTTGCAAACACAGAAGGGTTGTTGAATTTAGAACCCAACATTGGTGGAATCTTGCCTTCTAAGTTGTTACCCGAGACATTTAAGTAAACCAAACCAGGGATTGTGTTTAGATTACTTGGGATTTCCCCATTCAAATTGTTGGTAGAGAGATCCAGCATTGTTAGGTGTGATAACTCTGCCAAAGACTCTGGTATAGAACCAGAGAGTTGGTTGTGATCTACTAACAAAACAGTTAACCATGAGCATTTGGAGATATCCTCAGGCAAAGCTCCAGTTAAATTGTTGTTGCCCAAAACAAGCACTTTCAAATGGGCAAGGCTAGAGAGATCCTTGGGGATGGGACCCTCCAAGTAATTTGATCCAAGCTCGAGAATTTCAATGTCGGAGCAGTTTCCAATTTCCGGGGGAATTGTTCCTGTGATGCGGTTATCGGACAATGAAAGAACAAGCAATGATCGAAGAAATCCATAGTTCTTGGGAATATGCCCAGAAAACTCGTTAGAGCTTAGGTTCACCTGTTTCAAACTGGTCAAGCTGCTAAACCCTTCGGGGATCACCCCAGACAACTTGTTCTCTTGAAGAGCAATGACTTGTAAACTGGGAAGCCCTGAAATTTCAAAGGGCAATTCACCAGAGAGATTCTGTTTGCTCAAGTCAAGTGTAGTGAGACGGAAAAGATTCCCCAATGTAGAAGGAATTTCTCCGTGGAAGCCATTGCCACTCAGATTCAGAACCATTAATTTACTCAGATTCCCAATTTTACCAGAAACATGACCTGAGAATTTGTTTCCACTGAGGTCTAATATTGTCAAATTCTTCAAACCCATAACCTCCTCTGGCATTGTACCATTCAATCTATTACCCCTTAGACTCAACGTCTCAAGAGACGCAAGCTCACCAAAACACACAGGTACAGAACCAGAGAAATGGTTCACACCAAGAGACAGAACCTTCAGCCCTGTAAGATTACCGAAAAACGAAGGAACCTCGCCGTAAAACTTGTTGCCTTCAAAATCAACAACACGCAGGGACCAGCATTTCACGATCTCCGGAGGAATCACGCCGGAAAATGAGTTGTTGGCTATCTTAAACTCCTCCAAATTCTCGAGGCGTCCAATTTCCGGCGGAATCTCGCCGGAGAGCGCGTTGCCGGAAACATCGAGGACAGACAGCGTGGTGACATTGGTTAACCACAGGGGAAACTTGCAACGCACGCGATTCCGCTGAATGTTGAAAACTTGGAGAACGCTGAAACACGTTGTGGCGGGTTGAGGCCACGCAAAGTCCGTGAAACTGTTAAACCCTAACTGAACGATGCGGAGGGACGGCGTTTTGAGCAAGACGTTGCAAAAAACGGAAGCGGGAACTGCGCCGGTGAAATTGTTCTGCGCGAGGGACAACACCTGAAGGTTAGGGAGAGCTGCAATTGCCGCCGGCAACACACCGGCGAGCGCGTTACCTTCAACGCTTAAATGAACGAGCGAGGAACAATTCGCGAGAGACGAAGGTAAGGTTCCTCCAAGAACATTATGATCGAGCCAAAGGTATTGCAGATTCTGAAGCTCTCCTATACGCGCCGGAAGCTGACCAGAGAACTTGTTGTAGGAGAGGTTTATAAGCTGAAGTTCGGAAAGAGCAGCAAAAGTGCTTGGAATCTCGCCGGAGAAAGCATTCGCGGAGATGTCGATGTATTTCAGACGGAGAGGGAGTTCGCCGGGAATTTCGCCGGTGAGGTTGTTGCCGGCAACATTGAGAATCTGGAGGCCGGCGAGGTTTCCGATCTCCGGAGGAAGTCCGCCAGAGAGTGAGTTGTACTGTAGAAACAAGGCGCGTAGGAGCGTACATTTGGCGAGCGAGTGAGGAATGGTACCGTTGAAGGAGTTTGAACGAAGGCTTAGCCTTCGAAGCATACGTAGGTCTGAAATGCGGTCACCGAGTTGGCCACTGAGTTGAAGGTGAGGCAAGCGTAACTCAGTGACTCGGCCGTTTTTGCATGAAACTCCACGCCAGTCGCACGGAGCTAACGGAGTTGAAGGATCCCAGCCGTTGAGCGCGCCAAGAGGGTCGTGGAGGTTGAGCTTCAACGAAGTTAAGGCTTGGATCTCTGTAACGGAACCGCATTGGGCGCATGATAAGAAGCGTGCGCACAATAGCACGAGCATGAGAAGGATCGACATGGTTGTAATGGTAATGCAGAAGAGGAGAGTAAGGTGTTAGTTTGTGGTGCACTTATCGAAGGCAAGGAAGAAGCATAGATGAGTCGGTGCTAATGTGCGCATTTTTTTCTCCAGATTCACTCGAATGTCTCTTCTCTGACTCTATAATTTGTGTTTGCTCAAACTTGAAATAGAGTTGCCTCTTCCCTCTCAGATTTCTTCTTTTTTATATTTGACTCGTAATATTCGTGCCACAATAAGTATCTTATAGTAATACTTTTTATAATGATTTTTTTAATATTTCCCTCCTTTCCTATTTTATTTCAGGGCTTTGTTTATGTATGAATGTTTTACTGTTTCCTTTTTTTAGTCGTGATTTAATTTCACTGCAGTTCTTTGATGAGAGCATCTGAAAAAGTGTAAACGGCGCCAAGGTGTGATCTGGCCCTAGGTTCTCTGGTGAGTTTTTAATATCATGTGATGGAAAAATAATGCAGTAGGCTCTGTCAATAAAAAGAATTTAATTTTATTTAAATTTTGCAGATATTTAATATTCAGTTTAGTTTGATTATAGATATATTCATGTTTGGCCTAATGTGGTGGGTTTTCAATGAATCGTCATACTTAAAAGTTTCTCAACGATGTGATAGCATGAATCATTGAGCTATATGTGTCGGTCTATCTTCTTATCTTTGCATGTTTAACTTTCCCTTCTGTTTTGTTGTCGAGGGTTTTAATCAGTACATGTAATTAATTCGTATTCTTTTCCATTAATTTTAAATCACGGTTCATGCCTCCAAAGAAATTTTCTTGGTCGATTGTGTAACCATGCAAATTGCAATGGTTCTGTTCTCGGATGTTTCATTTTACTTCCCCTCAGTGTTCACTAAATTCTTAAAATTTATACTTCTTACGGTAATACATATTTTAATTGAAATTTTGTAATAAAAGTTAATTTGAACATTTATTTTAATGAATTTAATTTTACTTAATTACCACTTTTACTTTATTCTTATTCTTTCATATCAAATTTAAATCATGTTTGGAGCTTTCTGAGAAATTCTCTTGGTCGATAGAACGTGGAAACATGCATTGCGCATCGGAGGCTTTTCAACCATAAAGGGGTAAAAAAAAAATTAATTATATATGGTGATAGTTTTCAAATTATTTATCATTTGTGTATAAGTCGTGACATGAGGTTCGATTTCTAAATCATAAGTCGTGCCCTCTAGCACGATCTTTATATTTTTTATTTTTTAAAGTGAAATCGTAAATTTATTTACGACTTCATATTCAAAAATTGTAAATATATTTACGACTTTCAAACTAAAATTTTTTATTTTTTATTTTTTTCTAACACTCAAAAGTCGTAAATATATATATGACTTTAAAGTGGTATTTTTTTCCTTTTTTGCTTCCTACACCCCCCAACATTGATGTCGGTGTAGATCAAAAAAATTCTAAATGCACACCCCATTTTTGATAAGTTTATCTGTAAAAATTGAAAGTTGCTAATTACACCCTGTTTTTATTAAGAATAGTTCAATATTTTCTTTTAAATCTTAAATTTCAAATGGTAATATTTTTAAAATATACCCCAAATAATTATCACATTGCGTTAACAAAATTAAAAATAATTATATTTGTAAAAATTCATCAAAAAAATCAATATATTTAATTATCAAAATCAAAATAAATATATGTTATGTCATATTTTATAAGTTAAAATTATTACCAAAATATTTTCATCCAACAAAAAATCTCTCAAAATTTAAATTTTAACATTGCTAAAAAA
>CM023948.1:37127470-37172464 GCA_013407115.1 Glycine latifolia
TGAAACCATTAAAAGGAAACTACTTGCTTACATGACTACAAGAATAACGCGAAACACGACAGCGGCGTCAACTCACCTCCTACATCGAGATGGGGCAGAATGAAGAACGCTGGGTGGCCGGAAGTAGGCTGTGGAAGATGATGGTGTTCGAAAATGTAGCCTGTGGAAGATGGGGCTGATTTGAAGTGTGGCTGGAAGTAGGCTGTGGAGATGGTTCGAAAATGTCGATTAGGGCAAAGCTAATGGGTATGGATTTTGAAGCTACAATTTTAAATATAAAATGGAAATGTTCCTTAAACAAAGACGGTGCCAATTTAAAACCGTATTCGAAATGTTACACAAGCTTAATCAACGACGGTGCCAATTTAAAACCGTATTCGAAATCGACTAAAACGACGTCGTTTGATGAGAACTGTCTTAGATGTTGGTAAAACGACGACGGTCTATATAAGAACCGTCTTCGTTATCGTTGTAAACCTCCAAATAATTACAAAATTGTCACCGCGTACTAAACAAAGTCGGTTATCGAAGAACCGTCGTGGATACGCTGTCGTTAAACCCATTATTTCTAGTAGTGTTTCTAAAAATTGATAACCACCACTTGACCTTTAGATACAATATCTGAAGTCCATTGTTACTAGTGCAATAAGGTACACATACCCTAAAGCATATTTAAAACGTATCAGTAGATCCGAGACCGTGGTTCTTGACTAAAAATAAAAATTCATATTCAAATTTATCCATCAATAATTGATCACAATAGAAGTTGGTTATAACGTAAAATAAACTTTACTTATGGGAGTCACTGATCTTGGGAGGTTTTACTTAATTACTACCCCTTACTTGAAAGTTAATACGAAGCTTTCTTGAAAAAGATAAAAACCCTAATGTAAATTTAAGTATAAAAATTGAATGTTTCGCTCTAAAAATAAATTTAGATAATTTTTTAGCTTCAAATAAAAAAATCCTTTATAGTTATTTTCCTTTCACAAAATTATTATTATTATAATATTATAAATTTTAAGTCATTGTATTTAACAAAACCGTGCATCATACAGATATAAACACACACCATTGTTAATGATAAAAAATATATATATTGTTAATGTCAAGAGTCCACTAGTGGACCCTTATAATAAAGGATGCACCACAAACATACTTTATTAGTATCTACCATGGTCTATCATTAAACACAATCATATAAAGCCTTCCAAATGCTCTAGAACACAAAAGGACTCCATTAGATGACTATTTGCAAACTTTGTTGATTCCAAACAAACTCAACCACTAATTCCTTAATGAGGAGACATCCATTTGTTCAATGCTCTTAACATAATCACTGGCTGGAATGGTACACACCTGGCTAGTGGGTTTGTTACAAATAGATGGATAGTCAATTCTACATGTTCTCTACACACCAAGCAGAGTGGCCATGCATCAACACCTCTCATGCATAGGATTTTAGGGACAGATAAGAGAATTTATCAATAACCACTGTACGAAAAACAGCCAACTCTCAATATAGCTTGATTTTCCAACAAGCCACACTTTTCTTATCTTCAAAATTTTCAATTGATTGCAAATCATGAATCATAGAATAGTTAATTAATTAGTCTATGACGTAGTATTAATTAAATATGAAGGTAATTACTTGCGTGTTATGAATTAGTCTGGAAGAAGCCGAAAAACTGAGTCTTCACTCTCTCTTCAAAATAACCCAAAATATATACAAGCCCAAGTGTTATTAGACACCAAAATTAAGCCCAATTGGCCTCGAGAGGAAAGGTTGCAAGTTGCAACCAACGGTCTTCTACGACATCAACTTCACATCCACCCTTTTTTTTTTCTTTTTTGATAATTCCATTCCTTATTTATATCTCAAATCTTTCACGAAGAAAATCCCTTATATATAGCTTCCAACATACTTTTCCACTCCTAGATGGTTTGGATCCCACTATAGTGTTAAGGAAAGAGCAAAGTGGAAAATATTTATCCCTAAATAGCCCAAAACAATATTCGTCGATCTTAATTTCTATATCTCCAATTGTGATTGTATATTACAAATGATTTGAAAGCAATCAAATCTATGCATGCATCCCTAACCCACATAACGTTGATGAAGACACAAACTTCCAACCAACTCAACATATTTAGTCCTATCACTTTGTTGGTTCCACCCAAACTTATGTAGGCCAACTTGTGAGCTCAACACAAAGATCCTCGATCTGGCGTGGTTTAAAGTAGTCCATTGAATATGTCGGTGATGTTGTGGCAATAGACTTGATTGAATTTCCTTATGACAAGGGAGTTCCATTCTTGCCAGCCACTAAGTCTTTGCATAACTGTCTTTTTAACAAGAGAAATATTATTATTGTTGTTATTATTATAATTACTTTTTTGGTTTAGTTAACAAGTGAAGGTTCAAAATGCACAACTTTGGCAATAAATCTGTAGTGTGATAACTTGGTTTCCAATACGAGAAAACTCCTAGTAGTTGAGCTGTTTGATAACTCTTTATGTGAAGAGTGTTTGTACTGAAGAGTAAGGAAGATTTGATTTTCTACCCAATTACTTGTTCATGTTGAATGAAAATTTTATGCCCAGATTTGTAGAAAAAGTCATTTGCAAACAAATCATGATTAATTAGGGGGGCAATGTCTTCCAATTTTCAGTCCCCGGCTAGTTCCAATCTTCATAGTGTTGAGGAGATAAGAAAAACCTACCCTCTACACACAAATGAAAAGTAAAATGAATGAAGAGGGTCTCCTTGTAAGACCCTAATTAATTTGTGTGGTTTGAAGAAATCGTTGAGCTAGAAATTAATTAATCATTAATACACTTCCTATTTAATCGAACCTGTTTTGAATTAACCTCTAACTTTTGTAACATAGCCACACATGATCCCATTCAATGTGCTCATAAAGCCTTGGTCATATCAAATTTGCCCGTCACATGGTTATTGTTCCCTTCGTTTTTCTGTTTTCCAGATAGTGCACCATTTCGTGTCCCACTAACATGTTATCAGTTAATAATTTATCCCCCATTTATGCATTTCTAGCTGATATTGTTCGGATATAATATGTTTTCCCTTACAATGAGGTGTATTGTGTATACCTTGGCAGATAAAAAGTGATAAGAAGGAATTGAAAGAGAGATAAAGTAATAGATTGGATAAGTAAAACAAAAATTGAGAGAGAGGTGTGAGATGAGGGTAAAATTAGGATGTGAAACATTTGCAATTGTTATAAGTGTGGTTAAAATTTATTGTCTGTGAACTTTGATTTTTTATATTTGTAATTTTTTTATATTAAAAACTGGCTTTGTACCGGTGAGATTTTTATAGTTAATTTTTCAACTTTAGGTTTAATTTCGAGATGCTTTCAAAAAATTCAAAATGACATTTTTGTTTTGGGGTGAACAAAATTTAAGGTTAAAGGATGTCGTTAGGTGATCAGTTTAAGGTAAAAAAAAAAACATTTAGCTTCAAAAGTATTTATAAAAACCAATACATCAAAACTATAAATAATAACAGAGCAAAGAGCAATTGACATGACTTGCTTGTTGGAGAGAAGAACAGTACTGTACTTAGAGGATAAGAACTAGTACATGTTAGCGACGCAATCATTGATAATTCGATATTCTTTTTCCAAGTAATTGGGAGTTAAAAGCTTACAACACTGAATTTTGTGACTTTCAGTTCAGTTGCAAAAAATATCCTCAAACTACATTGAAACAATAACATATACGTAATTTTACAAAAAAAAGGAAATATTTCTTTCCAAACATGGCTTTTAATTTAGAAAATTAGGCATACATTTATCTTTTATGTATTTTAATGTGTGATGAATGGAAATTATAGATCACTCCGTTTTAGCTTCGAATAAAACAGTGTACTCTACAACGTGGGGTATGTGGATTTCATGTTCCCTTTCCCTAATATTAGGAACTCCGAACGTGTTTTTTTCTTTATCTGCAGTTTGTTCTTGGATACTCCCTATTGTTTTTCTTAGATAACAAAGGCATGTGCTTATGGATTGGCGGTTCTTCAATACAGCGTTATGTACTATGACCTGTTGTTAACTTGTTACGTCATTGAGGTATTAAAAGGAGTTTCAAACGGTAATGAAACGGTTAGGCGATACGTAATAATTATGTAATAAAAGGAGTCTCTAACTTTTTAAAATTAATTTTTGTGTCATGTTGATCCTTTTTATTAACTGTATTGTAATGTAAGAGACACATCTTATATGGATGCTACATGGTTCTAACGACATTAATTAAGTCTTATTGCATGTTTGAGTAAGTCTAAATTAATGTAATGTATTACTTCTAAGTTATAACACCCAAAGTAACAAGTATGATTTTTTTATATGTACGTAGTTTTGAGTCTTAGGTAATTTAAACATGCATTTAGTTGGCAACACTCCATTAAGAGTAATTTAATTTAGTAGATTAAATATGATATGTAAATTATTATAAATTTTATGATATTGTCTATGATCCTTGTAGATAAAAAAAATTGACACCACCTCATCTTGACTAACATGGTTATTGTAACTAGAGTTTCATTTTTCCCTCATATTTTTCTTCTCATTCACACTCACCAGCAAGCTGGGCCGGCCCTGGGGCAGGACGAGCGAGGCGCCCGCCCAGGGTCCAAAATTTTTTGCACCGATAGCTTAAGTAAAAAAAATTTTAAAAAATAAAATAAAAACAAAACCTGGGGCCCATTTTGTGTGTTAGGGACCCATTTTTTCCATCCCTTAGTTTTAATATTATTTGTATTTCAAAAAATTTGTGTGTTAGGAGCCCATTTTTTTCATCCCTTAATTTTAATATTATTTGTATTTCAAAAAATTTGTGTGTTAGGCGTCCATTTTTTCCATCTCTTAGTTTTAATATTATTTGTATTTAAAAAAATTTGTGTATTAAGAGTCCATTTTTTTCACTTCGTCCTGGGCCAAAGAATTCTCAGGACCGGTCCTGCCAGCAAGGAAGCAACAATGCCCTATATAAACAACTATTCTTCGTCTTCACTCCCCAACTCGGCGGACATGTCCAATTAGCATCATATTAGAGAAAGGCAAATTGATTATGAGTGCTTTGATCATGGAAGTAGATGTCTATGGTGGATGTGAGCGTGTGACATGGTTCGTGATAAGGACCATTGAAGTTGTTGAGGTTGTGATAAGGACCATTGAAGTTGTTGCAATGATAAGCGAATCTAGTGCAATAAACTCTTAGTAAATTTTACCAACTACTCTTGAGATTTCGGATAATTATACAAATAATTATTGTATTTTTAAAATATTATAATTATCTCCCTTATAGGTGATAGTTTAACATATGAAAGATGTTAGGATAATATTTTTAAATATATAAAAAGCATCAGCATAATGTTTTCAAACATAAAATGAGCATAGTATAAGAATAGAAAAAAGAATGATGTTTATATGTAATTTGAGAAAAAATTTAGGATGTGAATATAATTTGCTCTAAGTTTTTCATTGGTTGAGGAAGATGGGTAAAGGTTGAACAGTGTAGGCATATAATGGACTTTTATGGCAAAGATGATGGCTTTGGGTCACAAGTGAAAGATGCCTTTATAGCAATTTGCTCTAAGTTTACAATGGTGGGCTTGTAGAGTTTATGTGAATAAAATTATGGTTGTATAGGATGAAGTGTCCATGAATTTTTAGTGGAGGTATTTCATGGAGATTTTTTTAAAGAAAGATGATTGCTCTGAGGTAAAAATATATAATAAATTTACAATAATTGTAAATTTATCCCAAAGCTTATGCTAAACGTTTCATGAATTTTTATTGCATTCTTAGAAATATAAAAATTAAAATATGTATTCTCATGTTTGTTAAAAAGTAATAAAAAAAAATATCTCAAACATGATTTATTTTTAAAAAATTATTTTGTACATGTTTCTCTGTTATCCTATTCTCATGTAAAAGGATGAAAATCTTACATTCCAATGAGAATGTTTAAAATAATTTTTCACTTTCTTCTTATTCAACCTCATTTATTTATTTAATATTTTTATTTTTAAATTAAATAAATTTAAAAACATTCCCAAGAATTAGAAATATGTATCAAACATCTTTGATGAGAATAACATTTCCAATGATAACATTCTCAATAATATTATTTTAAAAAATATAACTAAATATGTGAAACAAACATATCGATGTAAAGAACAAATTTTAAAAAGAAGGAAAAGATGTTATATAATTTGAAATTAGAAATATACAACCTCCGCTTTTATTTATAAGAAGAAAAATAATTTTATATATTAAGAAAATTAGTTTTTTTAACTAGGAGGAAATTAGTTAGGTTTATTAAATTGTGTTAATCCAATTAAAAATAAATAATTTTCCCATAAACTATTCTTTTTTTGGAACTTGATACCAAATATAATTTTTTAGTAAATGAAGAGTATTTTGAGGATAATCTTATTAAATGTGGCAAAAATAGTTAAGATTTGTTTATATTTGAGAAAAAAATATTTAATTTTTTTTTTTAATTATAAAAGAGAACTGAGGGTGTATAGAATTATTCTGAATTTTTTTATACTAAAATATAGAAAGTTGTTATCTATTTATATTAATGGTTCACAAGTTATTGTGCATTCTTTTGTGCACAGTAAGTTGTATAGAAATGTCTTCTCTTGTAACAATTTCTTTTCCAGGTTAGAGATTCTTCAAAATAGAAAAGGTTGAGATTTGTTAAAGAGAAGGTTACAAAAGAAGTAGACAAGACTATAGAGGTGGTAAGTTTTCAAAATTGGAAAACAAACCTTAGTTTCTTGCAAATAATGCTAAATGCAATCTAATCATTCATTTTTTTAATATTGTATTAATGGTTCACAAGTTATTGTGCTTTCTTCTGTGCACAGTATGTGCAGTCCTCAGTTCTTAGGTAAGCATATTGTACAAAAGAAAACTGTAACCCTGGAATTGCGCATCCTTTATAAAACCTCTTTACAATCAAGTAGCAATCGGAGTTAGAAACATAAAACAGAGATAAGATTGTTTGTAAAAGGTGGAAAACAAGAATGTCCTATGTTAAATGGAGCCAAAGGGGGATTTTTTTACATGGCCAAATTAAACATCCTATAAAATAATTCGCTTAGACAATCAAATCAACCTCACAAAATATTCTTCATACTGGCTGTCCAACCAAACGATTTCTTTCTTGTGCGCCTTGGGGCAAAGTTGAGTACAAACATCTCCTTAAAAGCCTGATCTGGCTCTACTGAACCAACCAGCTTTGCAACAATGGTGGCACTCTCTCTAATGTGCTCTAAGTCTTCTGTTTCTGACCACAAGCAATGGGCCAAGTGCAACCTTCTATTCTTTGAACTCAAACGAATTCCCCATTTAATGTATAGGCTCTCTCTTTCAGATCTTGACAGCTTCTTCTGCATTTGCTTGCTCAACATCTGTCTCTCTCCTCTAAGATGCCTCTTACTGTTTGCAAAAGAAACGCATTGCAGGTTTTGTAATTACACAAAATTTTAACCTTGTAATTGAAATAAAAACTTGTGAGAACTTTTAAAAGAAACTGAATACTTGAAATCTTACCTTGATTCAGGGGTAAGTCCATCTTCCACAGTCTGATTCCCTTGGTCAAAATTTTGCTTGAGATAGAACAGCCTTCTTCGCTCTACTTCCATATAGATAGAATCTGAAGGGTCTCCTTTGAACAGAAGGAAAAAGTAAGTCCTGTGAACCAATGAAACATCACAAGCATTCCAGAGTTCAATAATCTCTTTCTGCAGCCGCTTGAATTCTGAAGGCCATTCCAACTGTTTTTCTTCTTCAGATTGCAATGGGTCCAAACCAACATCTTTGAACTTCTTTGTAGTAATATTGGACTCCGTTCCTGTCTCTTGAACCTACCATGCAAAACAACCCAAAAGAATCACTGGCTGAATTTTCATTATAAGAAGGGTTTGTTAATAATATACATGCTAGTTGCTACTTCCATCAATTGCATGATTAACCAAACATAAAAGTGAATCAGTATAGTAGATTAGAAACATTCTCAGTTAGATCAAATAACTGATATTTAGCCATCAACACTCGAAAATAAGACCAGAGGAAGACACAAAGAAAGGAAGGAAGATGAACATTAGAATTTAGAAGCATACCTCAGGGCTCTCTTGCAGATTTGAACTTTCAAAATCATTCTTTCCGTTTCTTCCCTGTGGTAAAGAATTGTCTTTATAACTTCCATTATCGATGGAGGATTTCATATTCTGTACATCAGAAGCTCTTCCCAGAGAATTCTCGTAGCCAGCCCATGATAACCTCTCGGCATTGGCATTATAATTGTGTGTACAAGTCTTCCTTTGAAGGCCCTTGGGTCTTCCTGTGAAGTCTTTTTCGCTTCCTATTGGGGGCGCGTTCTGAATCATTTCTTCCTGGTCAAACCAATCTGAAGATGGATATCTCATGAGACTTGCTTTACAACTTCTGCTTCTGGTTAATTTTGCGTTTTTAGAACTAGATGCACTACTTTGTGTCAGACATGGAGATATTTTCTCTGAAGAGGGAAGAACAAAGCGTTCTTGCAAGAACAAAGAGGGAAGAACTAGATGCACTACTTCTTTGTTATTCTTTAACCCAGATGAGCACAAATCTAGATTTTCTTTGTCTCTATTATCAACATCAGTTAATCCTGAGACGGCTGGAGATGATGCAGTAGAGTGTGTATGTGTGTTTGAAGTTAGATCATCTGACTCAATGCACCTAACTTCCCTACAACGGTCCCCTAAATTATCTTCAACGCTTTTCTGATCCAAATCATTCTTCGCAGCATCACGACTTACAATAGAAAGCGCAGGGGAAGAAATACTGACAGGAAGATTCTTTTCCAAATCAGGGAGTTGGAAATAGTTCTCATCAGAACTAAGACTATGTCCATCGGAATATTGAGATGCATCAAAAGATCTGACACTCTCAACACAGTCAAAATTTGGTCGTTCGGCTGTTTGATTTTCAAAGTCATATGAACTTCGCACACGTAATTTGGGATATTGTTGACCTGAACTGTCCTGAAGATTGGGTTTGAACATAAAATGAATTAAAAAGGAATGCCAATTTGTACTTTTAAATGCTTTAGAGTAGGCAAATACACTACACTTACTAGCTCAGTTGAGGACGCATCGTCTCCAACCACTTGTAGCATGTCCTTTATTTGAGATTGAACAAGGTCCCGCTGCATCGAAACATCCATTACCTCTTTCTTTAACTGCAAGCACAGAGGGACAACAACGGGATTCATAATCACAATTACAGCTTTAAAAAAAACACATGCTCAGACATAAGGAAATTACAGTGTCCTCATTCTTCATACATTCTAAAACTCATATGTGAATACTTCAGGGCAGGAACTTAAAATGAGAACCCCCGTGTCAAAGCTCACCCTTTTTCTCTAAGAATAATTCAATATAAAAAGTTGATATATACAGAAGTATGTAGCTAAAGAGATTCTACAGAAGGGAAGAAGGTGTGGAATAAACCGTCAACTGCAGAACATTAAAGGATCAGTTGAAATGAAACAACAATCTGATGAGAACATCTAGTCATCTACTAGACTACTACTACCTTAGAAACAATGCAATGTACTCTTTTTTAAGGAAATGCAAATACCTCATGTAACATTGTGGCTGATATATTTCATTAATTTATCAATAGCAATTTTAGAAATTTTCCTTGATGTCATAGATGTAGAACAAAATCCACTTCAAATCATAATAAACGCAATTAATCTTTGTTGTGAAAATGTTGATCCTTACCATCTCAATTTGGAGGTCTTTTTCCTTCAGCAATGCTGCAGAATCAAATTTAAGGCGGGTTGGCCCTGAATTTTTCAACTCACTTTCCAGTCTAGCCAACTCTTTTTGTAGTTGCTTGACCAACAACTTATCAGACACCACTACATTGACTTTTGCATTAGTTGTCACTTCTTTAGCACAACTTGCAAATAAAAGGGTGTTTCTGGTTTGTTCAGCATGGCTCCTTGCAGGGCTCATGGTGCAGATGATTGCAGTTTTAGCATTGCCTGCTAATGAGGACTGCAGTATGCGGGTTAGCTTTGAATCTCTGAAAGGAATATGTCCATTTCTCCCCTTGCTGCCATCAAATTAATTATTTTTAGATAAAATCGAAAAAAATATTTCCCAAAAGTATATCAAACATTGATAATTTTGACGGCCAAGTCTCGCGTGCGTCCTCTCGAAGAGGGAGGCACGGTGCGGGATGAATATTTTGAGAGGGGTTGCATGGTGCATACGTAATTAGAACCGTTAGATTTCATAAAATTTTAATCAATGGCTGAAATTTTTTTTACTTTTCCTTTTTCTTTTTTTGCTTTTCTTTCTTTCCTTCCTAATTTACCCTTCTTTCTTTAATACCTTTTCCCTTTCTCTTTCTGCGACATAGCATCCCGCGTGGAGGAACCAGTGCAACAATGTGACAATGAGTCAATGACCCACCGCACGGCATCGATGAACCACCATATAACGACGACAATCACCGCAGTCAACTACACCGCACCACCGCCACATGAGCTAACGACATTGACACCACTTCAACCACTAGCGACATTAAATGAAGACAACGACAAAACCATCAATGAAACGATTTTCCCTTCCATGGCAACGACGGGTACACCATTTCGCAGATCTAGAATAAAACGCAACCATCTCAAACAACCAGCTCCGATGCTGCAACTACAAGGAGTAAGATAGAGAGGATGAAGAAATGGGTCGCACCTTCGGCGACAATGTGGCGGACATAGTCGACATCGTGCGGTGAAGGTGAGACGGGCGGTGGGTTGTCGACGTCGTGCGGTGGGTCATCGTCGCAGTGCACCGGTGCGGTGGTTCCTTTAGGCTTTGTTTGGGAGAGAGATTTTAGAGGGGAAGGGAGGGAAGGAAAAGGTTTAGGTGGTGACATCTCCTTGTTTGAGAGATTTAATTTTTGAGGGAAAGGATTTGAGGATTTTTAAAATTCTTCTGAAATCCTTCAAAGTCTAAAAATTGTTGTCCCCCCTATTTGGGGGGTTTTTAGAAGGAAAAATAATAAAATTATTATCCTACCCAGCTCAGCTAGAGTTAATAAAATTATTATTTTACCTAAGTCAGTGTTATTTAATTGAATTTAACTTTTTTGAAATAAGGACAAAATTGTAAAAATATCTTATTAACTCTCCATTTTTCTCTCTTAATATATTTTTAACTCCCAAACAAGGAGGAAGAATTTCCTTCATTTTCCTCCCTTCCCTTCTCCTCCCCTCCCCTTGAATCTCTTTCCTTTCCTTTCCCTCCTAACTCCCAAACAAAGCCTTATGCGTTGGAGGTTGGTGAAAGGGAAACGGGATAGAGAAGAGGAAGGGTAAATAAGGAAAGTGAGAAAAAAAAACAGAAAAGAAAAAGGAAATATGAAAAAATAAGTCAATCGTCGATTAAAATTTAAAAATATCCAAGAGCCTCAATTCCTTTTGTATGGTGAAACACCTTGTAAATAGTAGGTGATCGTGGTGCCTCTCTCTCTTAGAGAGGACGCACGCAAACCTCGGCCTTGTATTGACACATTAGGTAAATTTATGAAGAAGAAAAAATTCAGTCTGAAAGAGTTTCACTTTCACCTATTCATAATTCCCAAAGTAATAAACTTGGTAATAACAGAATCAGTTAGCCAGATTATTGCATAATAATGATGTAAAATCACGATTAAGGAGCATCCTAGAGTTTGGGTCATTAAATGTAAATATTTGTGTTTCTTTCATTAGTTGTCAATATTTGCAACCTATAATCTATTTGTACCAAAAGTATACGTATAAAAAACAGAGAGAAAGCTGACCAGTTAATCAAGGGTCAAGATCGTGCATAAAAGTGAGCAGTGAAATGGCAGACAACAGAGAAAAAAGATTGAGAGAAACGACAGAGAAACTTTATGCAGGTATCCTTTTTTGTATTAATACAGTTGCTACCGTTAGAAATATCAATATATCAAAATCACCTCATATTTGAATTTTGAAGAGGAATTAAGCAATCACCGTATACTATTATTATTATTATTATAAGAAAAATAACCTCACGTAACCAAAAAAAGTCATATGTTTATAGAACTGAACAGTCTTCCAACTCTAAATTCAACACGTATCTTTACTATTTCAAACTTACCCAAAGCTCAGTTTCATGTGGGTTAAAGTTCTGGGTAAGGCGAAAAGAATATCGAAACGGTGTGCATTTAATTGAGTAAAATAAATATTGAAATGCAAACTTCATAAGCTAACCTCAGTTTGCGGATGACAGTTCCTAGAGTTAGTAAACTACGATTTATGTGGCAACCCTCTTTCAACCTCGTACCAGCTGAATTAGTTTGGGATGCGCGCTCACTCCCAGCAAGATCAACGAAATTCTGTACCCGGAAAAAAATATTATTTTGGTTTCCAATTATTGCTCAAGTAACAGAGTAATTCTTGTATATTTTTCTGTAATCTGAGTGACTCAGTCGTACCACCGAAGCAGAAAGGGAGCTCATTTTGTCATTTCCCAGAAATTCACGTGCAGAACTTTCAATGGTCTGAAAGAAGAATCGCATTATTTAGGAATCATTAGCAATGAGGCGCTGTAAGATTCTCTTCCTTTAGACAAAATTAAAAAAATAGGAACATAAATACCAGTCTTAGAATCTGATGAGATCTGGAGCTCACTTCATTCAGGGCAGTCTCCCCTATCTGCCTTTGAGCTGAAAGTAATGAGGAAAATTAAGCAAAAAGAAAAATAGACAAAGAATGTAAATCTGTACAAAATTATCCTTAGTCCTTCCTTGCCTTCGCAGAATGAAATAAGTTCTTGAAAATGGTTCCAATCCCTTAAAGTTTCCTCTGTGAGTCTCTCAACAACTGTCCCTTTCTGTTTAAATTTCAAACTGTTAAGTAAAATGTAGAAGCACCAGATTTTTGAAAAGCACTGATAAAGATATTTACCTCTGGATCATCAAGAAGTCTGAGAGGTGTACTGTCAACACTAAGGAGGTCCCTGACAGATTCATTATAGATCTCCAATGCTGAAAACTTCAAAACAAATTCCCTTTCTGTGCGCTGTGAAAAGTGAAAATATAATCAATCTAAGGATTTGAGAATGACAAAGCAATGCAGTGATTCATTGATGAGTTCAGATTTCATTTACCTTTTCTATGTAGCTGAAAATATCCGCTATGGCGAAATCTGTTATACCACTCATGGTGTATGTTTTTCCGCTGCTTGTTTGTCCATACGCAAAAATGCTTGCTGATCAAATAGGCCCGACCGAAGTTGTTAATGTAGAAATTCCATGGACGTTCATTCTTATGAAGGAAGAAAAACAGATAAAGGGAACAAAGAAAAACTCACAGTTGATGCCACTGAGAACTGAAAGAGCAACTTCCTTAGCTGCTGCTTCATACACCTGCTTTGTGGGGCTGTCATTCCTAAATACTCGATCTACAGCAAAAAAAAAACTCAAGGTGGATCAACAGAGGGAAGCAATTTTAGCTTTTAACCCATGTTGGACTAATGGAATAAAACCCAAAAGTATGGTCTCCTATTTTCAATTTTTCATGTATAGAAACAACCAGATTTATGACATATATATTAATTTTCTCCGAAGCAGAATGGTCACAGCTGACAAATCATCTTAACAAACTATGACTAAATAAAGATCCCAAAGAGCCCTTGATTGAACCCAACTACATTCCAGCAATTTGAGAGCTCAACATCAATTATGGTGAATTCCCACCACATTCTCCACGCTAATTCATTCTGCCTTATGTTATTAATAAATGACCATTCTCAATAAATAAATAAATAAATAACCATTCAAACACATGAAAACATTTTCACATTCCAGGCAGCATTATAGGAAGCAAAAACAAATTAAATTAACCCCATGTTTCCACTATTTTTTTTTTCACTCCAAAAAATGTTTTGTTTCATACATAAGCCTAACAGTGAAAATGTAAGATTAGCCTTTTTCTTACCAAATGTGTATGCTGTTGGATACAGGGACCTTTCTGTAGCTGAAAGGTTGTTCCTGTGCATGATGGTTGTGTCATTAATGCATTCCCATTCAGACAGATCATTTCTTGTGAGCTCCTTTTCATTCAGAGGTCTCACACGAATAGAAACAAGAATCCTCTCTTCACTGCCTGCTTGGTTTGACATTGCCTCCTCCTCTGCAATGGAACCCATTTTCTCAACTTTTCTTCTCTAACAAACCTTCAATTCCGCCAATGACAACGCGACCATGTCCCGAATTCAAAGCACCCCAAAAGGCCACTTCAACATTCACTTATTTTATTTACTTTTCAGTTGCTTTTTTTTAAACTTATATTGTACTATTGCTTGGATGGTGTGGAACACAAGGGCCACCAAAGCCTTCAACCCCCAATCATTATCTGCAACAACAAACTTATCAAAGGTTACAACTCCATAAACAAGCAAGGAAAATCAAAAGATTGATCTTGTTCTATGCAATTCTAAATTCGAAGGTGTCAGAGAGGGGCAAAAAATAATAATAAACCAGCATGGCATGCTCCTATAATTTTGACACAAAAATGAGGTGCTCTACGTATTCTAATGGAAAAAACTTGGAGCTTTCTGAGATGTTCCCCGAGACACAGAAACAGACTGTCAAATTCTCCCTCACATGGAACATTGAAAATTTTAGAATTTGTTAAAGGAGAATATTACCATCGGCGACAAAGACTGGGGAGTCAAATTATTATTAATTTTCAAAGAAAATTCTTCACCTTGGTGTGATGAGAAATTTGGAAACAAAACTTCTGAGACGGATTGCCAGAAGAAAAGAAAAAATTGAATGGACGTAATTATCTTACTAAACTAAAAAATCTTAGCTGTTTCTTTTGTGTTGAGTTTCTAGTTCCCCTAAATTTAGCATGTGGAAGATAATCCAAACAAATCCAATTACACAAATAGGATAAATTTGAAATAAAACATTATATTAAAAATAAAACCAAAATTGCAAAGTGCCTCATAGCTGAACCGTTAATGTGACGCAAATTTTGCCGTGTTTAAGAAGAAACCGTTAAAAATTAAAATTAATCCGGAATTAAAATCTGAACTTCAGATAATGAACATTAATCTATCACTATCGATCAAACGCTGGGAAACTCATATTTTCGGCATAAACAAAACTCTAGATCAATTTTAAACAAAACAAAACCAGTTCTCATAAATAATAGTAATAAATTAACAATGACGATAATAATAATAATAAATAAAATAATAATTATAATAATAAGCTTCACATAAAGAAGAACTGAGAAGGTTTCTGGCCTCGGTAGTCTGAAAAAATTGAAAACATAATGCGGAAGTTTAAAAAATCAGCATCTGAAAAAGAGGAACGAAAAAGCGAAACGAAGTTGCACGAGAATTTAAATAAAAAAAGAAAAATAGAAACGAATGTTGAAGCGTTTCTTCACCTGCGCAAATGCAATTGCAAACGAGAACAGTGAGAGAAGAAGGTGATGAAACGAATAGTGGAAGTCGAAAATTCTTGAGCTGAACGATGATTCGTAGTTAAAGAGGAAAATGAAAAATGAGAGCGAAAAGGAAAGAAAAAAAAAAACGATGAAAGCATAAGAATCATGAGAGTGTGTTTGTGTTGTGTTGCTTTTGAAATGGTGAGGATATGGCGTCTCCTTCTTAATTTGTTAGTTGCAGTTCACTCTATATTTTCAGCTTTATTATTTTGTTTTATTTTTTAAAACAAATTTAACGACCGCGCTAAAGAAGAACAAAGAAGCATTCGTCTCTCACAAATCACTGTCGACACAAATTACCGACCTACCCCCGACCCTGTACCGATGTACCTGCACCTGCTGATTCAGTTCACAACTAATGCGTATAATTTCAAAATCCCAGTAAGATAGTAAAATCCCAAAAGAATTAAAGAGGATTCACTTAACTTCAGTACAAATAAATAAAAAAAGATTCACTTAACTAATCCAAGAGGAAAATTTAAAAGCCCTCTGAATTAAAATTATTATAAGTTTCGTGAACTCATTTAAAAACAACATCAACAAACAAAACAAAATATTATTAGTATTTTTTTTCAGTTGTAAGGTTGAAATATGGTATCATACTTCATAACATTAAGATGAAATTAGATTTGAATTTCTTAACAAGTTTTTCATTTCAAACTTGTGAATGAAAAAAAATAGTTGTTAAAAGGTATTTATGATTTTTTATTTAAAATCCAACTTAAGAATTTTTGGATTACTTTTTTTGGATGCATATCATATAGGATGTAAAAAAATTTGTCATGTTTGTTTTAATGATATAATCCAATTTGTGTTTCTGGATTTTACTTGTAAAAAAAAATTCTTACAAATTATATTAAAAAATAATATTTTTTGACAAAAATGAAAAAATTCTTGAGAGTTATTTTTCTAGAATCTAATCTCTACCATAAAGAACTCTTAAATAAAAATAATAATAAATATGATAGAGAAAATTTCTCAAACTCAAGATTTCTTATTAAAAATATTCTTTTTCCAGTATCTAATCTCTACCATAAAGAACTCTTAAATAAAAATAATAATAAATATGATAGAGAAAAATTCTCAAATTTAATATTTCTTATTAAAAATATTCTTATTATCTTCCATCGAGGCACTCATGATTGGATAAAATAACATTTTTACTTGTCACTTCATGTTAAAGTTCTTTATCCTCAAATGTGGAAAGACTAGTGTAAATAATTTTTAGTATTTATATAGTATTTTTTAAAATACTCCTATATTGAATAATAAATTATTAAATCTTCTTCAAATTTAGATGTATCCTAATAAATGCAGATAAGATACAGAGCCAGTGAGAACCGAAGAGAAAAGAAAAAAGGAAGCCTTCAATTTATGTAGGAAGCCATAAAATCGGTGAAACACATGCACGTGGTGCTTTTTTCCAACTTTTACAGGTTGAGCGTTGACGTGTGTGCGATAACAGATAACCAGTATAGCACGGCACCAGACTTGCCACCAAAATAATTTGAATAATTTGAACTTCAAGACTACGGTTTTCGTACGAAATATTATTAATGGAAAGGTTAATTTTTGTTTATGAATAAATTATTATATTTTTATTTTATTTTTAAAAAATATTTGTTTAAATTTTTAAATTAATTTTTTATTAGTAGAATATTAAACCCGTTACATCTTATCCCTTTTCACTCATTTATCCATTATATCAATCTTATATAATATATATATATATATATATATATATATATATATATATATATGGACCATGATTGAAATTCACTTACTAGAGTATGTGAAGCTTGTCAATCACAGCATGTATCAGTATTATAGGAGTCCTGTCAAGGGTCCTATGTGGCTATGTATGTATAATCTTAAGAAGCCACAAGGAAGAAAGGTTTGAAAAAATTAATCATTGAATCAAAATTTGATATACAACACGTGCGTTTGAGATTGAGGGCATGCCCAAAATTCAGACATGTCAAAGGGAGTGGCCCCAAAGAGAAATGAAACGTAAAATAGCACAAAATGGTTTACGATTATGAACCCTCTGCTGCATTACATTTTCAAGGCTAAACTTATAATCAATGAGGTATTAATTTAATAATTTAAAAAAAATTTGCCTTGGGGCGGACTTACGGAGGCATAGCGAATGCCACAAAGATGAACGATTTTGTGAGAGTCCAATATTTATAGCTAGACGTATCAAACATCAGTTTCTCATGTTTATAAACATAATAAAAACATAAGATGCATCAAATAATAATTAAATTCACATTAAAATTTACATTAAAATTATTTGAGAAAACATATTGACAATCAACAAAAAGGACCATGTATATATAGTAACTTTATTTATTTTTATAATAATAACTACCTTAAAGTTATATATAGTCTAATTTCTACTTATTTAATAATGTGAAAAATTAGTCTGGTTTTTAATTGATTGATAATGTAAAAATTCTTTATACTATCAAATATCAATGAAAAGAAATTAAACTCGAATTGTTTTATTTTTTTTATTGTGTTGATAATTAGAGTTCTTGCAAAACTACTGGAAATACCAATAGGAAACAAAGCAAGCTGTGAAGTTATTTCTTTGTTGACTTGATGGTACAAATACAGGGGCTAAAGTCCAAAATTGGCCCAAGATGATCAATCCTAGGAAAAGAAAATCCTATTATTGTTTGCGAAACGATTCTTCTTGTTCCAATCTATTAGAGGCTGGTTGAGTTGATTGATGCAACCAAATACAGAAACGTACGTATGGACAAATTAATCTAGACATTTTCGATATAATTTGATTATCAATTAGCCTCAAACATGTGTGTGGAGTGGGGACTTATCGTAGTTATCACTCTTGTAGAGATATCAACAAGTCAACTAATGTTCTAAACATAAATTGCTAATTCATTTGAACATGCTATCCTGTTGTGGATCAAGCTTATTAGGTGTTCTCTTTCACATCTTTTTCTTATGTATGAACTTTGAAATCTAATAATTTTTTTTTTTAAAAGGTGAGAATGTGAGATGAATATTATTAGGAAAAAAAGGTTAAGTGAGACTAAGAAGTCACATTCCAATCTCTTAATCAACAAGTTGAGTCTGGTCACACGCTACACTTGCTTCAAGTTCTATCTCACTTAATAGATGCCTGACTCAATCACGCAGATTAATTACGTACGAGACTCCAAATATTATAGGTGGATGGATGGTTCTTGCGGGCTACTTCTCATATCTCATATTATTTAATTTGTTTTTTTATTAATTACACAAATTATGATAAAATACTTATCTTTAACAGAAAAAGGATTTGATGAAAAGAGTTAAAATATAATTGTAAATCAATTTAAACATTTGCTTGATATATTAATAAATGCAAATATTACTGAAAAAATTACGTATACTTTGTTTTAAGTGAAATATTTTGAGGAAAAATAATTTATGATGGATGGTTGCTGAGAGAAAAAAAATAAAAAATAAAAACCTTGAATACGAGAATAAGAGAATACGAGAATGGTCAGAGATCATCCATTTGGTAAGCATATGAAATTATGAATATTTGTTGCCGAGTCTGGCGCGAATTGCATATTGCTTTCACATCGATCATTCTCCAATCAATTTTTAGGTGTATATGCCATTTGTTTCCACAGCAAGCCGTGCCCATGTTTGTTTTTTTTTTTTTATTAGTATGAAACTTGATATTGATTAGAAAGTCTTGTTAGTTGTTATTTCTAAATCCATACTTTTTTATTGCCAATAAGGATTGGACATTTGGTAGTTTCAACTCTTTATTTACCAAAAAGTGTTAGAGGTGATGTCGCTGATGCAATGCGTAGAAAATAATCCACCAATTACCAATGTATTTTTTTCCCTTTCAATTTTAAAATAATCCGTGCAAACACACATTCACTTACTTATAATTTATGTGACCAACTACTAATGACTTATGACATACTAGAAGGTTGTTATTAATTACTTTTTGTCTTCAACAACTTGGCATGAATAGTTGTCGTTATGGTTTGAAACAAAAATACGGATTCTTTTTTCTGTGAGCGACACCGTACGTGGCCCCGTCTTCTCCATAATGAAACTGAAAGTTGGTTTTCATCGAAAGTTAATTATTGCTAGGTTTAAAGAATAAAAAGGAGCAGAAGATGTGTGTTGCAGTGGAAACAATAATTAGAGAAAAAGATATAATAAGGATGAACATACATACATATATATATATATATATATTTGATTGATGGTCAGTGTTTGGTCTTAGTTAAGGTGCATTGGTTTGGGGGAGGAGGGGGTCATGTTATGACCATTAAACAACAAACAAATCCAAATGGTTTGGCTTGAGTAGTTAAATGGTTTCATTAACAGCGATTTATAATCTAACTAACAATTACTATTGGCCCTCCCAGGGAGGTTAATTTATAGGTTAAGTGAACGTAAATCACAAGTCAATTTGATCAGAGAAATAATACATACGTTGACATTTGGATTGCATTTTATTCTATAATATCTGGGTGGTAGTGACTTTTTTTATTATTATAAGCAAATATTAAGAAATAAGAGAGTAAAAGAGTACTCTAATCCATACAAAAGTCTTATAAGACTAAATCAAATGGACAAAAATCAACAAGTTAGAGCATCAATACACCTGTGAGCAATAATAAACACTATCCATCTTAGTCTTGAACTATGTTCACGATCTAATCTTTATTAAGTACCATTAATTTAATTATAAATACACAATTTATTACGCATAATCTAAGTAGATCATATCAGTGACTTAAAATGTCAAATAGAACACATCTTTTTTCCTAAGATAAATCTAAACTATTTATTATTCGAATACTAGTAATTGCTTTTGTTGTTAAAAATTTCAAATATATTAAAAAAAGGATACTATATATATATATATATATATATATATATATATTCACACGCATTAAAAATATAAATACTACAAAATTAGAAAGGAGACAATTTTTTTAATTCCATTTTATCGTTGACAAGCCAATACATTTTTCGGATGATAATAGAGTTGGGAGTAATAATAGCTATAACCTATAGGTTACTAGATGAGTATCTCTCTGTGACAGAGAAATTCATAATGCATTTCACGCTTTAAGAAAAAATCAATTATTGGGAGTGGGACAATGTAGGAGAATGGAGAAAAGGACATGGACACAACGAGTATGTCACCTTCCACCTAGAGGGTAGGGCTGCTCAAGCCCGTTTTCACTTTTCTGTCCCTTTAAAATGCTAGCTAGTTATATGGATCGAGCTAAATATGAAAAAAGCACATGAATCTGGCTCAAATCAAGGCCGGTTGGTCGATATAAATGGGTTTAGTTTTTTTTTCAAAATTTTTATTTTAAGTTCATAGAATAAATTAATACAGTAAATGCCAATTTCTCTTAACTGTGTTTATTTCCAATGCTCGGTTTGGTAGAGATTAAAAAGGATAAAAAATGAGTAAAATGATAATAAAATTTTGTAAGACTCACATTTTTTTTTACTATATTAATCTAAAGTTAACTTTCTTCAAACTCGCTCCTCCCAAACTTGTGCAATGCATTTTTCTGTGATATTTTGTTTTCGTCGCACGAAATGATAAAACCTTTTATATAGGAATATTCTAAAATTTAACATAAAATTCATAAAATAATGGGCACATAATTTTATTAAAAGTAGTAATAGATTTTATTACACTAAGCAAATAATATAATTTTAACAAATATCAAAATAACATATTACAATTTTCATTTAATTTACTTATTTGTTATCGTCAATCACCAACAAAATGTTAGTCTTACATTAAAATTTACATATAATTTTTTTTATTAATATATTAAATTTTAGTTTTAATTCTTTTATAAAAAAATTGGTTTTTGTTTCTTATCATACTAAAAAAGAGAACACTTTCAATTTTCACATTAGGTCTATTATATGTTAATATGTCATTGTGTTAAAAATTATTTTAACATTAATTTATGAACATATCACATAAAAAAATACTGATAATTAAAATGGTGATATTTTTTAATCATATATCATATTTTAATTTCAATATATGAAAGGATATATGAAACGTAATTTTAAACCATTTATTGAATTTATTGCTCAACCTTGGACCTAGGTCATTGCCCTTTCAACCTAAACTCAAGGTCGACCTGATTGTTGGACACTATAATTAATAATAACAAGTTAGTTGAGTCACATATCTATGGAAACTATTAGGCTAATGAGATAATTGCTTTGAGCCCTAATTATTTTTGGCATAAATTTTTCCACACTTCTTTAATAAATTATTTATTATTAATTTAAAGAAATAAATGATAAAATTATTATAATATGATAATCATTTACTACTGTTTTTCTATTAGTAAGATTATACAATCTTAAGATATGAATATAAGTATTACTATAAATCATTTAAGTGTAATTTTATTATTTGTTTTAAATTATTTTTTCATACTCTACTTTTCCCCTCCTTAAAGAAAAGATATTGACATTAGTATAGAGTTTACATTTTTTGAATGAATATATGATTTATATATAAAAATATATTTTGTGAAAACATTTTGTATATTTTACAATTTATGAAAATAATTTATAACATTTCATTACATGTCACTTGAATATTAATTGAAATCATGGTGGCCGGGAGACTATCTAATAATTTCTCCCCAATAAGATTTATTTTTCTTTTTGTTCCAATAAAATAATAGGAGTGTTGGAAACATAGTTTCTAACATACTCCTTCTAACACATGCTCTATTGTTGGTTAAAATATATTGAAATTTATGAAATAATGAGTGAGACTTATTAATTAAGAAGTGAGACTCCCATGTTTTTTGTGATTTCCAATTTATTTTAGTCAATACTATGGAGAGTGGTCAAAAAAAGTGGGTTAGAAAGTGTGTTGTATAATGACCAAGACCAAAAAAAAAAAAAATTGTAGACGCCTCTGGTTCCCGGCACGAATAGCGCCAGACACGGCGCCAGAGTGCACCAGATGACCAATTTTCACTGGAATCTGGCGCAGTTAGTGCTAGGGTGGAGCGATTAGCGCGGGGACGCGGACATGGTAACTATAAAAGGCCCATTTAAACGGTTTGTGAGCCAAAACTGCAGTTTCTTCTCCCTTCCTCCGCCTTCTGTCATTGATGAACTAGAAAATCTTCATAACTACTCAACCATTGACCAAAATCCTTCACATCCAACATAAAAGTTGAAGGGAACTACTCAATGAGCTAGATTCCAACTTCAATTTTCTCTGAAAACCATCAAACTGAGAGATCGTTTTCTCCAAGGATCTCCACACAGTTTTTTATTTTGAGGGGAAAGAAGGTGTTTTAAGGACATTAAAGCTTGGAGAAATCATCCTTTAGCCTTCCTTGTCGTTTTTGAGGTAAGAAACACAAGTTTTACCGATTATTTGAGAATTTATTCTTGAGATGAATAGTAACTCATTTGAGTTAGAGCTGAAATTAGGCTTGGATCATTTGGAAAAGTATGCTGAGGAGGTTGTTCTTATGAAGCTTTAACCTTGAGATATGATTTTTATGGATTTTGAAAATTTGGTTTGAGGAATGTATGTGTAGGAAGAATGTTGGTTAGATTGATGATATTATGATATATATGAGCCTTGATGTTTTTACAAAATGTGTTCAGGAGACTAAATAAACGGTAGAAAAGTGTTGAAGTAACTATTTTAGCCACCTTGATAATTACTGAAATGTGGCATGGATACAGCTTTAAACTCTTTGAATTGGTTTATGCAGAGTCTCAGGGAGACTCTGGGGCCTTGATCAGGCCGAGATAGATCCTGTTGGGGGTCTGTAAGTCACCAATTAGGTGACTAGTCCTTATAACTTAGAAAAGAGGTTTAAATGAAAAAGAATAGTATTTCTTTTCATTCTAATGGTTGAGAATCGTTATTGATTATTTGTATGCCTTTATAGGACGTGAT
Organism: Glycine latifolia; assembly: GCA_013407115.1. Lineage (NCBI taxonomy): Eukaryota > Viridiplantae > Streptophyta > Magnoliopsida > Fabales > Fabaceae > Glycine > Glycine latifolia. The sequence continues at coordinate 37,151,006 of CM023948.1, forward strand.
TCAGAGGTTATTGGTGGTTGTGACCACGAGGCCGAGAGAGTCAGTGTAGCACTTAGAGCAAGTAAGATCTTTGCTCTTGGGAGTTTTTCCCTTGACTGTATTACACCATACTCTGAGGGAGTGATGATTACTGTATGTCATGATGCATGTGGTATTAAAATTGTGTGTTACTGTTTTTTTATTGAGAACATGTATATGATGCATATATTGTGATGATATATTATATGATTGATGAGATTCTCTGACCAGTAGAATGGACTAAATATGAACTTCCCTTAGAGCCAAAATAATGTGGAACAACTCAAAGTGGTTAATATATGTATATAGAATAAAACCTGAGAGGATGTGTCCTTAAGTGGATAATCTTCTCTCGGAAGTACCATATATGTCCGAGTAAGTCCTAGGAGAATGTGTCCTTCAGTGGATGATCTTTCTCAGACAATGATATGTAAAGTCCTGAGAGAATGTGTCAGTAAGTGGATGATCTTTCTCAGACAATGTTATATCTGTTGTATATGTATATATATACTATATATGTGTTGCATTCCTGATGTTGGTAGCGCCCAACGGAATGACACCTGTGTTGTGATATACATGTGATGTATTTTATGAAAGCCTTGCTGGCTAGATTATGTGATGTCAGTTTTGATGTTTTGTGTCATGAAAGTGAACCAGGGGGGAAAAGAGACCTCTAAGAACCCTGAGTTTACTGATATTTGTATCTCACCCCGTGTGTGGAGATTATATTTTGCAGGTGATGCTCAGCGAGCAGATGGTGGATCCCAGGGCAAGAGGCCCGAGTAGGGATATGGTTCTGTGTGAACTTTAGGCATATTATTTTGAGAGCATGTTGGCTCATTATTTTGTTATGCCTATATTTTGTACCCCTGAGGGGAAGATGCACAGTGATTGTATATTGTTGTATATTTCATGAGAGATGTTGATGTATGTTGAGAGAGGACAGGGTATGAGATACCTTATTTTGTACAGTCATTGTTAAGTTACATATATAGAGATATATGCATATGTCTTATTTGGTCCTCTAGTTGTATGATGTGAGTGTTTACCATACATAATGTAAAGATGGTTTTGTTGATGACGTATGATGATGTCATTTTGTTATTTTGCTTTCGTATTAATTATCTTTAATTAATTGTTGCGCTTAACGACCATAATTGAATGTTAATGAACCGAATGCATATAGGGCGTTACATGTTGCCATTTCTCAATAATGATGTGACTCATGTCAAGAAAATATGATAATAAAAACTATTTTTCATCCATTATTTTATTTTATCTATAGGTACTGGCAAATAACTTTGGAGTAGCTATGTTTACTAGCTCTTGAACATTGCTACTATTGAAAGAGTTCCCCATTTAATTATTTGGAGACAAAAAATTTGAAATATCTTTCATCTAAGTAAGTTTTAATTTTTTTTATAACTAAAGAAACATAGGTAAGATAAGGCATTGACATTGTTCAAATATAGGATGCTTGGAACCAAAATTTCAAAAAACTGTAAATGTTCACTGAAAGGGATTTGTGTGATTGTGAATGACATTCAGATGTAGATTAAGGTCAGCAATGGTCAGTGGTGTTCCCTCATTGGGTCTCCTAACCTATTTTATAAGGTTGGGTCACATCTGACATAGTTAAATATAATCCACCAAATGCATTGTATAGATCACACTCAATTGAGCACATGTAATCCCCTGTTCACCCATGATACCTCATAATCTAGGAATTACTACCCCCAATTACTCATGGGAATCTGATATATATGAGGCCTCCATTGCTTGAAGGGGCAGATTTTAGTATTTCCTAATATGACATATTGAGGTCCATCTTCATCTTAGGTCAAATCATTGAGGATCAGTGTAAAACTGGTGGCATTGAGATATTTGACATGTGATGTTTTCTGTTACTTAATTTACCTAACTTTTGTCTATTTAAAACAAGTTGAATTGCATTTGCATGCAATATAAGAAATATATATTGGTGAATCCCAAATTGTCTTCCGAGACTTCAAAATTATCATCAATGAAGAAACAAAAATAATTGGAATCATAAGAACAAGAGATCAAATTGCTCCTCAGCAATTATTGCTCGTGTTCTCAAATAGGGCTTGGAATTAGTCATGATTATGACTGGGTTGTGGATAAATGTAAAATAGCCATATGTGGATGCATTATTTTATAGTTCAACAGTTTCCTACATGTTTGTTTGATTATATCTAATGCATATATGGTAAACCATCAAGCAATTTCTTTTTGTTGATAGTTCTTCAATGTTGGTTCATTGTATTTGCATCTTCTATTTGTTTTTTCATTTCAATTCATTTATAGTTTTTTATGGTATAAGTCTATTTTTTCAATTATCCATTGTTGTATATGGTGTTTATTGAATTGCTACTCAATTTATTTGGATTTATTACTGTCATTTTCATGTAGGATTCCTTAAATGCAAAGCTTAATAGAACAAAAATTGGGAACCCTTGGTTTGTTTTTGGTGGCTCATATGCTGGAGCACACAGTGCATGGTTCTGTCTCAAGTTTCCTCATCTAACATGTGGAAATATGGCAAGTTCTTTTGTTGTTCTTGCTGTTCATAACGGCTTTTTCACCATTTGGGGGTAAAAAAATTCGTAATTATCAAATGGGGATCGATTTCGAAAAAATTACCATTTAGAGGTAAATCATGTTACGTGGTACGACTACTAAATTAGAAGTCATCACAACCTTTAATTAAAGTATTTTTTATTTAAAGTCGTAACTTTATTTACTATACTTTTTTTTAAATTTTACCCACCAGAAACTTTTTTTAAATGACATTCAAAAGTTGTACTTTTCCTTTTTTTTGTTTTGTTTGGTTGTTTTTTTTTATGTTTTTCATAAATCAGTATTTTTACATATCAATTACGTTGTTTTTTTTTGTTGGTTTTGTTTTTTTTTAATGGTTTTAAATTAGTTATTTTTATATAATTATATATACGGATTAGGTAAACCCTTTTTTTGTTTGTTTGTTTATAATTTTTGTTATTTGAATTTTTTATTGTATTTTAGTTCTTAATTTCGTGTAATTAATTTTAAAAATGAAAAAGTAGTTTAACTTTATTATTCAAACCATTATTTATTTAGTTATTTATTTAATGGTATTAACGCTTTATTTTATTTTATTTTATGTTCATTTCGTGCCACAATCCACGACTTTAAAGTCATGTGAAGGGTCAAAGTCGTGTAGTATGCTACACGCCTACACCCTTAAATTGCATATTAATATATTTATTTGGAAAAAATGGCTTCATTTGGTGGAGGAAAAAATTGCTAGTGATTTCCAAATAAGGAGCTCGTACTGGTCATTGCACGGCATTTCGTAATTGGTTGATGCATGCTTCATTAGTGCATCTACTTGTTTATACATAAAGAGAAAAAAGCAAATAGAAATGGTATTAAATGTTGTGAAATAATTTTATTTTTTTGTTAATTGATGTGGGTAACCTGGGTTACACATATCGTGTTCCCTAGTTTCTCAATCTCTCGTCAATATATATGAAATGTTTTTTTCCTTTAGGTGCATTACCCCACCAAAGTATATTGATTGACAATTCAAAATTTTAAACAAAAAAGTTAAACTAATTTGATGTTGTAAATATCTTTAAGACTTTTGGATTCTATTTAAAAAAAATGTTTCTCGTAGATAAAATTTAAGAAGTGTAATGAAGTCGTAAATAAAATTATGATTTTAATTAAAAAAATATTTTAATTAAAGGTCGTGATAGGTTGTACGACTTCTAATTTAGAAGTCGTATTAAGTGATACAATTTATTTTTATATGATAATTTTTTTGAAATTGACCCCTATTTGATAATTATGAAATTTTTTTACCCTTAAACAATGAAACAATCATTTATAACTTCACAAAATATGATCAAACAAATCTGTATAATAATCAAACAAAAGATATACTATCCTCTTTCTTAAATTTAATTTGAATTTTTTCATACAAACATATTCAAAAAATAAAAAAGTAAGAGTTTGCACAATTTTTACCAACTTCTTTAAAAATGACATTAGTCCGTTTTACATTATATATTTAAATTCCAAAATGAAAGGTTCCATTTATTTTTTAAAATTACAATAAAAGGATAAAAATAAAAAAGGAGAATAACTATTTTTTAATAAATATTTTGACCTATTTTAAAATTCTTAAACAAAATATGCCATTTTCAAGTTTTCGTTCATTAATTTCACTTTTCATATAATTATTACTATCAGTTTTTATAAAAGAAAATTTATTGTGATTGTGATAATATGTGTAAACATGGTAAAGTTGTTTTAGACAGTGAAAAGGTAAAGTTGATATACACTCTGAAAGGTATTTTAAAATTTAAATTTTGGTAATTTTTAACGTTAATGTGAAAAAAAGCTACTATAAATTATAAATGGGCCTACACTTGGATCCCCAAACGAGACATCACCGTGGCGTGACTCACATGCTTTGTGTTTCGAATTGTGTCTTAGGTCATTTTGGGTGTCGATTTTGATGCTACTGAGGGAAGAAGAGTACTCCATGGTGTTGCTCGTCTGGGTTCATGTGATCTTTCTGGCTCTCTCTCTCTCTGTTTCATTTTGCTATCTTAGTGTTTCGAATTTGTTTTCGATGTTGCTGAGGGGAAACGAGAGTATTCTTGATTGGGCTTCTAAGAACCCTGGGTGTTACTCGTCTGGATTCGCGATTGGGTTCATGTGATTTTCTGGGTTCTGCTCTCTCTCTGTTTCATTCTGATTCTGCTATCTTTGAATTTCTTTATAATTGATATGAGAAAATGGTGTCTTTCGTTAAGCAAATGCCACTCAGTCCCAAAATCGTCTTTCGAACAAATGTTTTGTGGCAGTTTTTATGTTTGCGATAGTGGTAATCTTTTCTTTTCTCATTATTGATTATTCAAAAACATTCTATTTTCTATGAACAAAAGAATAACCCTAAATTCTGTTGCAAGAACGAATTCTTTGTTTCAAACTTTTGAATTCTTTTCAATGACCCTCGGTGACTCAAAATTTTTTGTGGCAAGAACGGATAATTCTTTGTGATTCAATGACCCTCGGTGATCCTAAATTTTGTGGCAAGAATGGATTCATTATTATGAATTCTTTGTGAGTTCAATGATCCTCGATGACCCTATTGTGGCAAGAACGAATGCTTTATTATGAATCCTTTGTGAATTCAATGACCCTAAATCTGTGGCAAGAATGGATGCTTTATTATGAATTCTTTATGAATTCAATGACCCTCGGTGACTCTAAATTTTGTGGCAAGAACGATGCTTTATTTTGAATTATTTGTGAATTCAATGACCTTTGGTGATCCGAAATTTTGTGGCAAGAATGGATTCATTATTATGAATTCTTTGTAAGTTCAATGACCCTCGATGACCCTAATGTGGCAAGAACGAATGCTTTATTATGAATTCTTTGAGAATTCCATGACCCTAAATCTGTGGCAAAAATTGATGCTTTATTATGAATTCTTTATGAATTCAATGACCCTCGGTGACTCTAAATTTTGTAGCAAGAACATATTCTTTATTTTGAATTCTTTGTGAATTCAACGACCCTCGGTGATCCTAAATTTTGTGGCAAGAATGGATTCATTATTATGAATTCTTTGTGAATTCAATGACCATCGGTGACCCTACATAAATTCTGTGGCAGAATGAATGCTTTATTATGATTTTTTTTGTGAGTTCAATGACCTTTGTTGACCCTAAATTTTGTGGCAAGAATGGATTCTTTATTATAAATTCTTTGTGAATTTAATGATGCTTGGTGGCCCTAAATTTTGTGGCAAAAATGGATTATTTTAAAATTTGTAGGGTTTGAACTTCCATGATCTTACAGTGCAACTGCAATATGAATTCTTTATTCATAAATAGAATTGGGAATTGGGATGCTATGCATTGTGCCTGGATGACTGTAATATATGAATTTTTTATTCATGATATAAATTTGAGGATGGTAAGAGCCTTTGATGAATGATGACCTCAATTCAAGAATAATGGAGAGTTAGAACAATTTCAATTTGATTGTAAGACAAATGAATTTAATTTTGGGAAGACACTTGATTAGGCTCAACTTCTCTTAAGGAGATTTTCCCTAGATTGTATCAAATCTCAAAGGACAAACATGTCTTAATTTCTGAAAGGAGGGGTATGAAGCAGTAACAGGTGGCTTTGGAGGTGGAGGTGGCATATGAAAATGTTCTTTCCGGAGGCAAATCTTTCTGCAGTTGTCAAATCTTCTGGTTGGTGTTCATATTTGCATGAATGAATGGAATTGATTTGGCTGGCAGACAGTCAAGGGCCTATTCAGTAAGTTCAATTTATTTTGTCCTAATTAATCTACTGCTCTCTTGGAAGAATTTTTTCCCTCAAAAGGTTAGGTTAGAGCCTTTTCATGGAGTTTGATGATGGACAAATTGCCCTCTAAACTTGGTCTCTTCAAAAGACAAAGGGATACACTTTACTCCTTTTGTCACAATCAACAAGAATAGGCCAATCATTTGTTCTTTAAATGTATAGGAACTTCTTTGGCATGGTATCTCATATATGCTTGGTCTGGATTTCATACGGTTATTTCTTCTTCTAGAGAGGCTCACTTTCATCAACAGTATTATGCTCTTCTTATAAAAGGAAGAAATACAAAGAAAGCTTGGTATATTGTGTGACATGCAGTGACACAAGAGTTTTGTCCCTCAAAAAGCCCTTATGGTTGATGCGGAACTCTATAATTTTTCAGCAGGACAATTTTCTTATGACTGAGTTGCTGGACATGATCAAGATTCGCTCCTGGTTGTAGTTCCAATCTTTTACAAGAAGTAGATTTTTTTTCTTTCTTAGATTGGTGTATGAATCCAGTTGCTTGCATCTCCTCTTAACTCATTTGCAGTGTTGCAACTCTTGCTGGCTATTGAACAATCTATCCTCAGGTGTTGCAATACGTTTTGGAGGTAGCATGTATTTGTTTATGGTTTTTTCTCTGAGCAAGCTGAAACTTTGTTGCTGGCAGGTTTTATAACATGGAGGAATTTTGCTTTTTTTTTTTTTTTTTTTTGTAATGCTTTTGCAAGCATCAACTTCTTTTATGTGTCACTGTGGGGTTTATCTATGTCTTGAAGTATTGGTCCTTTAGTTGTAGGTCTTTTTTTTTGGTTTAGTTTGGTGTATTCTTTGTATCAGACTCTTTTATAATTTATACTAGATAGTGGCATTTCTTGTGCTATAGTTCAGTTTTCCTTCTTTTAATGAAATTTCTTTGCCTGTAAATTCATTGCATTCAAATAACAAGTATTTCGATTGCCTTGGACAGCTTTGCTGCAAAGGAGCATTTCACTGTTCTGTTTTTGAGGGAATTATTTGCTATAGATTTTTGGTAAAATAAAAAAATACAGTGGAGGTAAGTATTGGGGCCAACTTTTGTAAATAAGAATAGAACTTGGTAAATGATCTTACCGAAGGAGATTCTAACTTGCCATTGGGTTTCATTTTTGTTGTAAAAGGGCATGTTGAACTCCGTTCATACACTTCAGGATGTTAGTGGAATAATAAAGCTTGACAGGTACCAGTCCCAATACTGTTGTATTTATTGATATCTCTTTGGAGGACAAATAATAAAGCTTGACAGGTACCAGTCCTAATACTGTTGTATTTATTGATATCTCTTTGGAGGACAAGACCATAATTAGCTACAGGACCTTTGGAACTGACATATAACATGCTTTTAGGCCCTCCAAGTTCTGGAAGAAACACACTCCTTTTGGGCTTGGCTGGAAAAAGGTTAGGACATTGAAGAATAGTATATTTATTTGTTTAACGATGATTTCATGTTTTTAGCTCTATTTCTTATCTTAAAGCTCTAGCTAATATAGCACAACTGCTTGATCAGTTCTCTTGAAAGGTGTCTTATAAATGTTTATGGATGAATGAGCTTGTACCACAAAGAACTGTTGCTTATGTTAATCAAAATGATCTACATATTGGATAAATGACAGTTAGAGACACCTTGGCCTTCTCAGCAAGAGTCCAAGGAGTTGAACCTCGTTATGGTTAGTTCATAGCAATTCTTTATGCTTACACTCATTATTAAAAATAAAGACTGACATTTGAGATGAAAATTAACTTTTGACTATGCATAATATGTTTGACATTCTGAAATCTGAAGACTTACTAGTGGAATTGTGCAGAAAAGAAAAAGAGGCAAATATTAAGCCTGATCTAGATATTGATGCCTAAATGAAGGTAGAGAAGTGGTCTTCATTTGTGGGGATGTGTTTTTCATACTAGAAAAGCATCCCTTGTCCGCCTTTTATATTGATGAATAACTGGTAGCCTTTCAAATCCAAGAGAGAAAATATGTCAGCTTAACAATTTTAATATCAATATCTGTTTGATTTTAGAGATTCCTCTCTTCTACTTGCTATTTATTTCAAAATTTCTCACCAGTTCAAGAAACTTGTAATGAAGAACATTATAGGGTGATAAATTAGTTGTAACAACAAACAAAGTAGCAGCTACTTCTAATCTTAGTTACATTAGCAGTTAGTTATCTTGAAATCAAGTGCATCATCTATTTCTTTTCCATACAAAATAGAAATGACTGATAATTAAGGGTGGTTCTTTTCACTCAATGTTCAGGCTATAGCGTCTGAAGGCCAGAAGGCTACTTTGATAACAGATTATATCCTAAGGGTAAAATTTATACTTTAAAAGCCATATTTGATCTTCATGAATTCATCTAATATTTGTTTTAAATCCTCTTGTTTCTTTCTATGTATATGCATCTGCAGATTTTGGGACTAGGGGTTTGCGCTGATACTGTTGTAGGAAATGCAATGTTGAGCCATGAAATGTGTTACAAGTTACAACAGCTAAAATTAACGTGATTTCAATCTAAACTCTTAAGCACATAATAGAACAAATAATAAATGTGATACTCCCTCCTTCCCAAAATAATTATTGTCTTAGCCTGAAAAAGGATAATAATTTTAGAAATTAATCTTATATCATTATTAATCTATTTATAGATTTTTTTATCCACCATTAATATTATAAAAGATATAAATAAAAAAGATAATTAATGAAACATTAAAAAACTAACATAATAATTATTTTAAGATAATTTTTTTTCTTACACAATAATTAATTATTGTTTAATTTCATTTGTTGTTTATTTTTATTCAAATTACATAAAAATGTGGTGTTTCAAACAGTGTGTTTGAGAGAGAAACAATTAGCTAATTTCCACAATATAGTTTTAGAAAGAGATAAAACCTATAACCTGCTGAGAAGACTATAAAAATAGAAGAATAAAAGTAATAATAAATATGTATCAAGTTTTTAAAATATATCAATAAAATATATAAATCAAATGTTATATATTGAAAATGTAAGTTTGTTCTCAAATAAAAAAAAGTCAAATTATCCCGTGTCCTAAATAGAATAATAGGTATATACAAAACTTTAGCTTCAAATGAAAAATAATATATATATATATATATAGTACGTAACATTATTCTTCCATAGTTGTTTTTGTATTTGAATCAATGACTAATAAGTCACTAATACACAAATTTACTGTTATATCAGGACTTGCAAAGATAATATAATATATTTATAATTTAACATACTATAATGTTAAATTAAATTTTATTATTTTATTTGATAATAATATTTACTTGATTTTCTAAAAATATATTATAATCATATTATTAGAAAAAAGAGATAGTATAATATATTTATAATTAAAAAATATTTGTTAATCACTGCGATTTGAACTGTTCAACTAAAAGGCAAATTAATGGCCTAGATGGATATCTTGTTTACTATATAGAGTTAAGTTAAAGTTAATATAGTTAACAGATAGACGATAAAAAAATAGGTTTATTGAGACAAATATCATGTCTTGAATTAGTTTAGAACTTAAATATATATTTTCATCTTATTTATAATTTTTTTAATTCAAACATTAGTTAAATTTTATAATTTTTATTTGTAAGTAGGTTTATTGAGACAAATATCATGTCTTGAATTAGTTTTAAAAGTTTAAAATATTTTACATCTCAAAATTAAAAACGGTCATAGTTTTAAAAGGACAACATTAACTTAAATTTTTGAAAGATAAGAAACAAAAAATAGTACTTACATATTTTAAGCTTTGATTAAATAAAGAGTGTAATGGAAGAGCAACTAGTCGGACGGAAGATGATGGGATAACCATTGAGTTATTACTTACTTCCACGACGTCACAGCAGTTTCAATTAGGAGCCCACCAGCCATGGCTTATGCTTCATAGTTTCTAAAGACTTTCTCACTCTTTATGATGATACTTATTATCGTTATTTATTTAAGAGAATTATTGTCGTTATTAAAAACTTGGTGGAAAAAGAGTTTGTTACCAAGAACTCGATATAAAGAGAGGTAGATGTTGATCCAAACTTACTTGAGGAAAGATGGTTAAATAAGATTTGATGGAGTGAGATATAAATTGACGGACGATATGTTTTAGGACGGAGTGGAGAAAAACTATAAGTTTGGTGAAGGGTTAAACGCAGTAATAGTTCTATGTTTCAGTCGTTCACTTATTTTAGTTTTTTTCTTATTCTTTTATCCCTTCTTTCTTTTACCTCTATTTTATTTTAACTTATTTTTTCTCTGTTTTGTCTTATTTTCACTTTTTCTTCCCCTCTCCTTTTCTCTTTATCTCATTTTCAATTTATCATTGAGTTCATCTACTATCGACTCCAATTAACTTGGATTAAAGGTGTTGTTGATATTAATGCATTGTCGTTATTAAAAAAACAAGAAAACAGAATAGGTGTGTACACTTAGATTAGTTATGTTAAATAGATGATTCAACAATTGAGTGTAAAATGTAATTTGTGTTAATAGATAAGTTTTAAAACATTTTTTTTTTGGTTATAGTACTACTAAGAAAACCTTTCTTTACTACGCATCTTTGGTGACGGTCGTTAGAAAACCATTTTTATATTTAATGCAGAGACATTTTCATAAATACGAAGGTATGAAACAAAGACGATTTATGAAAAATCGTCTTCGAAAACTAGTGTTCAAAGACGATTTTTGTAAAATCGTCCTCGAAAACAAGTGTTAAAACCATCTTTGAAAATCCAAACTTGTTCAAAGATGGTTTTCGTAAAGCTGCAGTTGAAAATTAGTGTTCAAAGATGATTTTCGTAAAACTGTATTTGAAAATAAGTGTTCAAAGACGATTTTCATAAAATCATCTTCGAAAATAAGTGTTCAAAGACGATTTTTAAAAAATCATTTTAAAAAATCTAAAACTTATTTAAAGATAATTTTGAAAAAGTCATCTTTAAACACAAGTATGAAAAAATCGTCTTTAAAAACCACTGTTGAAATATGGTTTTCAAAAACCATGTTTGAATTTCCTTCTTATTTATTGTTTGGTTTCCTTGATCTTATCTTTCTCTCTCATCAAATCTGCTATTTCAAAATTTGAATCACATTACCCAATAAAGCACACGCCTTTTTGCTTGCTCTTCTCTCTCTCACTGTTTCAAAGTTGCCTTTTTCACCTTGCATTGGAGACAGTGTCTGCCTGTGTTGTTGGCGTTCCCCACTCAAACAAAAGCACACCCTTTTATTTTTTTTTTGCTTCCTCCTTGTCACTTCCACCATAAACGAGGTATTCTGAACTAAACTCTTGTTTTAAGAAGTAGCTCCACTACAAAGTACATACCAACATAGTTGTGAAAACTAGTTCGGTCGAGTTAGTGGGTCATTGAGTCAGTGATTCAACTGGTGGATTAGTAATTGACCCGGTTTAACTCGATCTATATACAAAAATTCAAAATTATATTATATATACATATATAACTACCAATATTTGATTAAAAAAAATTCATCTATAATTTCATACTCAAATTCAAAATAAAATTAAAATATCAAAGTTGATAACATAAATAAAGTGTATCAATAATAAAAGATAGTGTAAATAACAACCACCTAAATAAAATCTAAATCAAGTTTTCAATAAATAAAATGGATCAGAAGTCCATTTCAAAATATAAAAAAAGAAACTGCAGAAAGTTAAAATAGCGATACAGAAAGCAATATATGGCCCAAGCCCAACTAAAAAATAACCCTAATCCCCACTATATATTGTTATCTTGTTTTGCTGAGCCGTTATTCTTCTTAGTTTGCGCCCTCATTCTTCTCGTGCTTCCACAGTTCTCTCTCTCTCCCTCCTACCGCCTTCCATGGACTTTCATCTGAGAAAGCAACCACCTTGGCTCCCGTTTCCTCCACCATCACCATAGTTATTCCCTTTTTCTCTGTATCAAAACCTCTAACACCATCTTGCCTTCCATGGGTTACTGTTCGACGACATTCTCTACCATTGTCGACGGCTTTCTGCCTTTCTGGTTTCTGTTTTGGCGGCGGCGGTGGCCGTGGCGAAGTGAAAGCGAAACTTAGACCGGGTTTCAAAACCCGGTCGAATCACCGGGTCGCTGCAAAACGGTCGGGTCTGGCCGGGTCATCCCAGTCAAGATGCATGACCGGTCCAATAACCAAACCGGCCCGGCTATGCCACCGGGTACCGGTTGGACCGGTTTTCACAACTATGCATACCAGTTCATAGTGTAAGTTTTTCTCTACTTTTCTAATTATTTATTTAATTTTTTACTGTTATGCAAGAGCCTTCATTTTTTATCTGCATCGTGCATGATGTTGTTGTCAAGTCATATTTGTGGGAGGAGTCCATTCACCTACGCCACGCTCGCTTGTGTGCGGTGTTTAATGGATCACTAACTTGGAGCTGAAAAAGCAGGCAGTGTCACATGCTCATTTCTTTAAATGCGTACATAACAAGGGGTTTTGCACATGAACTAGATTTATGACGAGGGGCAGGGTTTTCACTATATATGTGTAGTATTGACGAGGGGTTATAGTACTCTTTCAAACTCTTTTTTGCTTATTATTTGACCATGTTCAGTTATTCAATAATTTAGGGGCAAAAAAGGTCGATTTCTAGAGTAATTCTTGCATAGACATATTGCTTATATATACAATTAATCATAATTTTAAGATGTATTAAAATAGCTTACATGAGAGCAGTGAATGCAATGCTGAAGTTATCTTAATATTTTATGTGTTTTTGATTGGTTGTGAGCACTGTACTTACGAAAGAATTGCTCCAATTCAGAATGCAATTTTTGAAGAATAAACGAGATATAAAATCAATCCAAGAAAAGAGATATAAAATTGTTTGGAATAGTTAGTTATGTATGTAAATTAATTAATTTTAATATCAATAATTTTATATTAATTTAATTTCTTAAAAAGAAATGACCTAACTGGCTATCTCTGCCCCTTGAACTTAATAATTTATATTTAGTCTCCATGTAAATTTTGCCAAACAAAACCCTAAATTTTCTGGACAAGACTTTTGCATGGTAATTCACGTTTCTTCACGTTTCTTCGGTTTATCAAGTTGTAAAAAACTAAAACCAGTGTGGGACCAAAAAATACTACCAAGTGAACCAACAATAATGATGTTTCCGCATGTAGATCAAATCGTCTTTACAATAATCAACAGAAAACATAACCTAATATCCCAACATTCTTTTTGTCATTACAATAATGGTGTTCCTCTCCAAAGATTCATCCACGTATAGTATGGAATAAAAAATTAACAAATAAACAAAAAAAACCCTGAAAGTCCCAAAAACTTTGAAAGTCCCTTCGAGTCCGTTATTCTTAAACTTGTGGTACTTTTCTTTTTTAGAACGCCAACATTAGAGTGGGCATAACACGCGCTTAGATGGAACCGCGGGGAGGTCCTTCGAAAAAATAGCTCTTGCATGGCAGAAAATTTTTACATTGAAATCATTTATACGATTTTAATTTTTTTATTATTAAAAATTAAAATCATATGTTAAAATACGATTTCATTTCAGCTTTAAAAAAACAATTAATCAAATAAAAAGTGAAATAGTATTTTGATATATAATTTATTCATTTTAAAATTATATATTAAAATACGATTTATTCATTTTTGTATTTTTAAAAAATACTTATTGAAATTTTTTAATAAAATATTCATTTCCGTAATTAAACCCTTCTTAGGACTAGTACTAGTCTCGGACACTTTTCTTTTCCATGACCAAAAGAAAGAAGAATTATTCGCTTTCCCAATTTCCCCCCATAAATCCCCTCCTTTTTATGTTGAAACAAACGAACCAAGTTGGGGGAATTTTAAGAATCTCTCAATGAACTGCAAGTCAAATTAAAACTATTTTCATACCATTGTCAGGGTCCTTTTTTTTTTTTTCCTTTGATCATGTGTAAGGATCTTTTTGTTTCTAAAGAAAGAAACAAGTTTTGGAAATTGATTTGTCGGGGTATTTTTTTTTACGTTCTTTTGTGAACCATCCACACCAAACTATATTACATGTCACTCCTTTTGACTTTAATAGACAAAAATATTACGACACGAGTTTACTAGCTTCGTTAAAAAATGAGTTTATTAGGACAATATTATCAATGATTCCCGTTTATTTTTATTTGATTAAATCTTACTAATGTTTTTTCCTAACCAATTGAAAAAAATAAAATTACGAACGCGCGACAGTCTGTAATAATACAATAATTTATTATTTCTATGTAAAATACAATTTATGGTCATCTTATTAAATAATGTACTACTTAGAAAAAGTACATAGTCATCTTATTTAATAATTATTTTTATCATAAAGGGGAAAATAAAGTCATATGTGTACAATATAATCAAGCTCAACTGTAATTCTTGCAAACGGTAGTCACTGTTACTCGTAAATCTTTCTCCAACAATTTAGAGATGAGTTTTGAGTAGTAAGAAGAAAAAAAGAGAGAAAAAAATAAAGAAAAAATTTACAATGTAATGACTATATAAAATAATTTTACTATAATTCAGTAAAAAAAAATTATCATATATAATAAGTGTAATAAATTTTACAAAAATTATCTTAAAAATTATATAAATGATAGTTTATAATTAATGAAATACAAAAGTTTTTGGAGTCTTTAAAATAAAAAATAAGATGCAACAGAAAGTAAGACTTGTTAATAATAATAATTAATATACCAAAAAAATAAAAGGACTAAAAATTAGTCTACCACGTGATAGAAGTATAATTTCTATAATAAGAAGCAATTTATGTTGTTGAATTTATACATGTATATATTTTAAAATGGAGAAGAAGAATCTCCACTAAAAAATTATTTGACCTAACTTATAACTGAAATTCACAAATTAATAATAAATTATCACTTTAAGCTGATGACTTGAGAAAAAGAGTATTAGATTCCGTTAGGTAAAGAAAAAAGAAATAAAAAAATTGAGATAAAATATTTAAATTAAAATAGAATATAAAAATATAATATTATTTTCTTTCCTTCTATTTCCATATTGTTAACACAGCCTTAAAGACAACATTCAGTTAGATTATAGAAAACTATTTGACTTTTAAGTCAAAAGTGGTTTGTGAAATAATACTTATAACTCATATAAGTTATACTGAAACTTGTTACTTTACTAAGAATTATACGTCATCTTAGTGATAAAGACAAATCAATATAAAAATATTTTTTCATATCCACATAGACTTTGTCCAATATTTAGGAATTGAACAATAAATGCTATCTAAAACAAAAAAAGTATGAGAAATATTTTCTGTAACAAGTTATCAATTTGCTCTAACGAATGAGTGAATGTTTATCAAATCAATTTTTGAAACATACGTTCATTGAAGTGAGACCAGAGTTCACTGTAGCGAGAGAAGAAAAAGTTTATGGTTTTTGAAAAGTGTTTTGGACTGGAAATGAAAAATCATAGCAAAAATTGTTGTTGGCTTGAATTTCGTAGCATTCATCACATGTGATTTGATTTTCAATCTATTATGAGTTCAATGTAATCAAGATTTGATTAAATCTCAATTCCTTAGGTAATTAATCTTTAATCCTAAAGTTAGATTCCTAATTTCTTAGGTAACCTAACCTAGAAATCAGAGTGTGGACATGGAATCTCTACAATGCAAAAACCTAACCTGGTTGACGTCGGCCAAAATTTTCCCCTGATTGAAAAAATCCTAGTTGATGTCAACAAAAATATCCCTAGCTAACACCAGCCAAGAGAATTAGTCACGGTTAATGTTGGCCAACAAATCCTATTTGTTGTCAACAAAAAAATAGTTTCAACCAGCGTTAGCTAAAAAACCTTGCTAATGTTGACAAAAAATAGTCCTGTCGAATGCTGGCAAAAAAATATCAACGACTGGCATCGGCCAAAAAAAACATTATCGATGTTAGTTACAAAAATCCTAAGCATGAAAACTCATAAGAGTTCACTTACTATGAATAAAAAATAATTTTAAAAAACCTATTAATGACATATATTAAAATCCAATGCATTTAAATAGATATGGATTGGATTTCCAATCCATGCCCACCCGTACTTGCATCAACTGACTTTATAGACAATAAATGGAAATTTGCTGTTAACATGTGTATTTTGTATTTTGTCTATTGATTGTGTATAGAATAAAACTTTTGTTTGGAAGAGTTGAACAAACTTCTGCTTGCTTTTGTTACTTAAATTGAAATATGTGCTAGTAAATTAGTATTACTTAATAAGATAAAACTACTGAAGTGTGGGGCAAAAATTATAATTGATTTTGAACTCATTGACTTGTTTTTTGGCTCAAGTTTATCCAAGTTTTCATGAGTTTATCCAAGAAAGTTTGATAATAAGTTAATTCATTTTGTCTACTTGGACAACAATGCTAGGTTGTTTTGGTTAAATAATTGCAATCCTCCTCAAGGTTTTTTATCTCATTTAATAATGGAATAACAAAAATTTATTTAGAAACTGAATGGTTTGCAAAAATATTTTCTTCATTTTTTATTTTCACTTTTAATTACAAAATGCTTCCTTATTTTAATTTTATTTCTTGTTTTTGAAATATTTGTATAGGAAACAAAAAACATTGTTTTCAAATGGAAATGTGGAATTTTTGTGATTACAAATGAAAATAAAATACCATTGACCCCTAATTTTTTTGACCCCTAATTTTTTTCCCAATTGAAAGGTTTAACGTTTGCACCTTTAATCAATGATACATGTTAATACGGAATAGATAAGTGGAGAACATCTTTTGCCTGTATGTTTAAACATTTGCTTAGGAGTTAGGAGAGTCAGTCAAATGGTTGGGTAGTGATTCATGTGATGGCAAATACATACGTAGTATGTATGATTTTTTCTGTTACAATTATGTTGAGACATTTATGTCGAGAGTGTATCAATTTTGCATTAGGAATTGTGTAGTTTTTTTTTCTTTGTCTTTATCCTTTATATATTTTATTTATCTTAATTTGTTATATTGATGAGTTTGATTTTATTTGTTTGATTTTGTAATATACTGAAAAACTTGCAAATCAGGTATGCCATTTTCTCTATTACAATATATTGATATAGAGAAGATGCGTAGTGAGATGAGTTATATACTTTGTTAGTTTTAACAATTGGCCTTGATCAACCAATATAGCTTTATTCAATTGTTCTATTACGATTTTGTTATCGTGCAATCACATGTTTTATGATGGATGTATGTGATGGACAAAGTCATTGTTCGACAATGATTAGACTTGAACATTTAATAAGGTTGAGATCTAAGATTAAATTTTTGTTATATTGAAAATATTCTTTTTTATTTGTTACTGTCAATGGGTCACTAAAAAAAGAGAGGAATTGTCCAATCAGAATTCTAACAACCTGACCAACAAACTTGATAGAGCAAGCAATTAAGAAACTGTTTGCTTATTCAGAAGAACTTATAGAAGTAGAAAATAGGAATTAGAAAAAAAATTAAGAAATATGCTTTTTCTTAAGTTAATTGATACAAACTCTCACAGCTTTTAGAAAATTTATGAGAGAACTTATCCATAAACAAATTTTAATTTATGGGGAAACTTGTTTCATTTTTTACTTCTTATTTTCTTTTCTTAGAAGTACTTCAAGATAAACTTACGAAACAAGTCTTGGGTGACATTTAGAAGTTGTTATTTCATCCCTTGGAAATTTGGCAATTTGCATTCTAAACACTTTTGCTATAATTCATACTTAAGACATTCATTATTTAATAGTACAACTGGAAACAGCCAAATATGATGTCATAAAATATTGCATAGAAACACTTATTTCGATATCTTCTATTTCATGACATCATATTTGGCTGCTTCCAGCTATGCTTTTATAGAATGGATCTCCTAAATATTATAGCAAAGGGTGTTTAGAATGTAAATTGCCAAATTTACATGGGATGAAATAAATTGTAAATGTCACTCATGTCTTGTTTCGTAAGTTTATCTAGAAATACGTAAAAAATGAAATAAGTTTTTCCATAATAATAAAGTTTGTGTAAGTTAATTTATAAAAATTTTATCATAACTTTTATATGAAGTAGCTTATGAGCTTAAAATAATCTCATTTCTTAATTTTTTTTCTACTCTGGATAAGCTTAACCAAATAGTTTCATAATTACTTTATCAAGTTGTTTTGTCAGGTTATTAGTATTTTGATTAGACAATTCCTTCGTTATTCTACTGCATTTTTTGTGACCCATTAGCAGTGACAGATAAAAAGAGGATTTTCAATTTAACAAAAGTTCTGTAATTATTGACAATCATCATATTGAATCTTAACTCTTAATCCCTTTCAAGGTTTAAGTCTAATGTTGTAAGAGAGAAAATGACATACCTGAATTACAAGTTTTAAGCATATTGCAAAATTAGACAAACAAAACCAACCTTATGAATATAACAAATTGACATAATAAAATATGTAAAGAACAAGTGAAATTAAGCCTAAGAAAAAAAAAACTAAGCAGTTCCTAATTAAAAGTGATGTCCTCTCGGCATAATTGCAACATACATATTAAGTATGTATTTGCCATCACTATCCAACCATTTGAATCACTCTCATAACTCCTAAGCAAATGTTTAAACGGACATACTAAATACGATCTCCACATATCTATTACGTATTAACAAGTATCATTGATTTAAGGTACAAGTGTTGGACCTTTCCATTTGGGAAAAATAACTAGTGGCCAAAGGTTTTCTGTTTTCACTTGTAATCACAAAAATCTCACATTTCCATTTGAAAACATTGTTTCCTATACAAATATTTCAAACATAAGGAATGAAGTTAAAATAAGAAAACTTTTTGTAATTAAAAGTGAAAATGAAGAAAATATTTCTGCAAACCATTCAGTTTCTAAACAAATTGTATGTTATCCCATTATTAAACGAGATAAAAAACCTTGAGGAGGATTACAATTATTTCCCCAAGACATCCAACCATTGTTGTCAAACTCTTGTGAGTTTATGATTCTAAGTAGAGAAAATGAGTTAAGTTTCTTGGATAAACTTATGAAAAGTTGCATAAACTTGAGCCAATAAGCAAGTCGATGAGTTCAAAATCAAATATAATTTTTGCCCCATATTTAGAGTGTTCTATGCTATCATGCATTGTTTTTGAAGCCAACATAAATGTACAATTTACAAGGGCTCAAATGATTTCAAGAAGTTGGCTCTTATTTAAAATATTTTCACTTTAGAAACTTATGTTTTCATGAATTTATGTATAATGTGACCATTAAGTAGTTTTATGTTATGTAGTAGTACTAATTTACTAGCACATTTTATTGTGGTTCGGTACTTTATTGCAGTGTTGAAATGGTGAATGTGTATTAAGTTATGCATATATGCCATTAGTAGGTTTTTTTAATATTAATTTTTATTCATAGTAAGTGAACTCTTATGAGTTTACTAGTGAAATCTACAAAAGCTCCACCAATTGACTTAATGTCTCAAGTTTGACAACCTTGCATCCTACCATTACTAGAAACACATGAATAATTTCAAGATAACATAGAGCCGATTTAATTTAAAGATTTTCAAATTTATCCTAATCATATGCAGTTCGATAAACAAACGTTTAAACATCAGATACAAGCATTTTAATTAACCATAGATAATTAGTATATTGCACTTTTTTTCTGCCTCTAAATTAAAATTTGTGATTGTTTTCTTCCTTTGTCTTTTGCACACTATCTGTTTTTACGAAAATTGTATGTTAGCAAGTTTCCCCATAGGTTTGAACATGTCATTGACTACCTTATGCAGCACAAAGTTTAACAAGTAAAATAAATATAACAAAATTATGAAATGTGACAATGAAAGTTGAAGAGTTATCAGATCATGAGTTTCTATCAAGGCTCAAAATTGAATTGTTTCAAGAAATCCGATAATGAATAATTCAGCATAGTCACCCTAATTTCAAAAGGGACTATGGATGCTAGAAACAACTTAGAAGATTATCTAGAATAGAAGCATTGAGAGGAAAGAAGGGGAAGTAAAGAAAAAAATGAGAAGTGCCAGCCTGTAAAGAGATGGAGAAAAATAGTGAAGAAAAAACATGATCAGCTTAAACTTATGTCTTCATTCTAATTACTTTCAGATTTGGAGAACATGATCAAACAACTTGACACATTAGATTTAGAACAAAGACAACATGATCAGCTTCAACTTATATCTTCATTCTAATTACTTTCAGTTTTGGAGAACATGATCAAACAATGTCACTAGCATCTTCTATTGCCACGTGAGAACAAAGACAACAACTGACATTTTTCAATCACCTAAATATGGAAAAGCACACAAATTCACTAAAACATTCTGTCAATAAGTAAATGTAATAGGTATTTTTCATCCTAAATTACTGTAGTTCATGGAAGCCATATTTATGACAGTAAAATAGAATGCCTGTTGCCTGCAATGAATATAACTAACACAAAAATCCATCGATCAGCCCTATCATGTTCACTACTGGTACCAAGACATCTACATGCACCAAAATCATTAACGTCAAACTAGACACATAACATCCACATAATTTAAGCAATACCTCTGAGCTTTGCACCTCCGCTTTAAACTTGGACAAGTTGTATTCTTGCATCATTTTAATCTTGACAAGAAAATTGAACAAAACAGCTTACATCAGTACAAAACATCAGGGATAACTCCAAGGCGGATTTAAATCCACAGAATCACCAAACAAAGACTGTATCTTGGAACTAAAATGGTCTCACTTTTTGCATTTCTCCATTTGACAGCAATGACTGAGACACATTTTCGAGACTGTCATTCAAACCTCAATTATGCCGTCGGTTATAGCCTCGGCTTGTTTTGAGGGCACTCCTTCCCCTTCCGGTCTCCCCACCTATGCACACCAAAAATCAAATAAACAAACAAACAAATCATTCATGGGAAAATCTCTTTCCTCTTTGTTATTTATTTACTTTCACTCTTATTTGTTTGAATT
>CM023948.1:37187458-37233361 GCA_013407115.1 Glycine latifolia
TTTTTTTTTTTTTTTTCATTTGATCATGTGTAATGTAAGGGTCTTTTTGTTTCTAAAGAAAGAAACAAATTTTGGAAATTGATTTGTCGGCGTATTTTTTTTTTTTTTGACGTTTTCTTGTGAACCATCCACACCAAACTATATCACATATCACTCCTTTTGACTTTAATAGACAAAAATATTACGACACAAGAGTTTACTAGCTTCGTTAAAAAAAAAAGAGTTTACTAGCTAATAATACATTATTTGAGTGAATTACTATTTACTATATGTATATACAAGGTAAAGTTATATTCCCGCCTAATATTTTCTTACCAGTATCCGTAATAGACTAATAGTAGTACTTTATAAACAAAATTAAATGAAAGAATACCTATATTTAATATATTACAAACAAATAGAAAGATTATTTTTTTTCCATCTAATAACTAAAAATATTTGTAAAAAAATTGTAAGAAAATTTATAATTATTCACGATGATAATATAACTTTGCACGTACAGACTGGCTGAACGTCTTTAAAGTTTAAACTTTAATTCTTTTTCCGACACATTACAGAGATTCATATAATTGAAATGAGGGGCCGGGTTGGGGCCATAGTTAATAGTCACTTCAAGTGATAATTACTTTTATCCTACACAAGTGATGATTTAATGCTGCGGGGTACGAAAAATTATTGTAATTGTCACATGTACTGCTTATTTGGTTACAGACAAATTAAAAGAGGAGAAATTAGAAATAATATTTTTTATTGATAAAAGGTAAAATAATTTTAAAAATGATAGAATTTATTATATTATTTTACCTATCTTTATTAAAACAATTATGTTACCTATCTTTTTTTAAACAATTATTTTACCTATCTTTATATCCCTCTCTTTGTTTTTTTTCTATTTTTCTTTAACTAAATATTTTTAATTTTTGTTTTTTCTTGTCTATTTTTATTCACCCTCTTTACTTTCATTAATCCTATAATTTTTACTTGTTTTCTCTCTACCAATTAGGACAATATTATCAATGATTCCCGTTATTTTTATTTGATTAAATCTTATTAATGTTTTTTCCTTACCAATTGAACAAGTTAAAATTATGAACGTGCGACAGTCTATAATAATACAATAATTTATTATTTCTATGCAAAGTACAATTTATAGTCATCTTATTTAATAATGTGCGACTTAGAAAAAGTACAATTTGTAGTCATCTTATTTAATAATTATTTTTATCATAAATGGGAAAATAAAGTCATATGTATACAATATAATCAAGCTCAACTGTAATTCTTGCAAACAATAGTCACTGTTACTTGTAAATCTTTCTCCAACAATTTAGAGATGAGTTTGAGTGATAAGAAGAACAAAAGACTAAAAGAGAGAGAAAAAATGATAAATACAATAATCTAATATGATTAAGTTAGAAAAAAAATAAAGAGAAAATTTACAATGTAATGACTATACAATATAATTTTATATGTTAATTCAGCAAAAAAAATTATCATGTATAATAAGTGTAATAAATTTTACAAAAATTATCTTAAAAATTATATAAATGATAATTTATAATTAATGAAATACAAAAGTTTTTGGAGTCTTTAAAGTAAAAAATAAGATGCAACAGAAAGTAAAACTTGTTAATAATAATAATAATTAATATACCAAAAAAATAAAAGGACTAAATATTAGTCTACCACGTGATAGAAGTATAATTTCTATACTGTTGTTGAAATTATATATGTATATATATTAAAATAGAGAAGAAGAATCTCCACTAAAAAATTATTTGACCTAACTTAGAACTGAAATTCACTAAAATTAATAATAAATCATCACTTTAAGCTGATGACATGAAAAAAAAAGAGTATTAGAGTCCGTTAGGTAAAGAAAAAAGAAATAAAAAAAGTTAAGATAAAATATTTAAATTAAAATAGAATATAAAAGTATAATATTATTTTATTTCATTCTATTTCCATATTCTTAACACAGCCTTAAAGATAACATTTAATTCCTCTAAATCGGATTATAGGAAAGTTTGAAATAGCCACCATGTGGAGGAACCCCATGCGGAGGTGCAAAACGCCGCCGTATTGCTTCGCTAAGTTCGCTAAGCCTCTGTGTGTGAGCTGCTCCATGATGTTCATGTTGCCTATTAAGGGTAGGCCTTTTGGGCCTGGTGGATACGGCGCCGTTTTTCTGCGGATTCGGGACGCTATGCAAAGCAGCAATAGTTTCAATGGGATTGTGAACAAGAGGGTTTCGCCGAACGGTTCCAGTGCGGTTTTCAGTTTCGGGAGTAAACTCATGGTGGCTTTTTATTTTTTATTTTTTGGTTATAACGTTAAGAGTTGTAGACTAGATTGCAAGGGGTTTATATGCTCTGATACTCACATGTGTCTGTCACGGAAAAAAATTATAAATTCATGATATTTGTACACTAAATTTTTTAACAATATTTGTTAAACATTTAATGCTATCTAACACCATAAAAAGAATAATATACGTATAATATATGAAGAAAAACAAAAAATATTAATGAATATTTAAAATAAATGATAATTTATGTATCATTGTTCTATATTTAGCAAAAATAAGATAAATGAATATTTCGCTTATTATTAGACACCTAATGAAAGAAAGAAAAATATAAATATTATAAAATTTATGATATAATAGTAGGAAAAAAGAGATATAAAAAAATAAGAAATATTGATAAAATATGTTTTAATCTTTTTTTCTCCATGTGACCATTATCATTTGAGATGTTTATGTATATTTTTCTAAGAGAAGCTCCAGTATTGGAGCTTATATGCGGTTCTTAATATTTTTGGTGAGTCCTCTAAAATGCGGTGCTTAAATTTAAGATTTTCAATTTGTCATATAAATCATTTTCAATGGAGAAAAAAAATAAAAAACTGTTTATTCGATCACCAGATCAAATAAACAACTCTGAAAATACCAATGCCGGAGATGGCCTAAAGAAATAAAGCTATACGGACATTTCGTTTTATCAAACATTTTAAAAAAAAAAAAAAATATATATATATATATATATATATAAATGATAAATGATATAATTTGATAAAATAAAATAAATAAATAAAAAAGAACAAGTGTCAAATTGATATTTAAATGTATTGATGTCCATATGTCCAATCCAAAAATATAATCACATGTTTGTTTATTGTAGGGTGGGCCTAGTCAAGAATTATTATACATTAAAAGACTTAAACAAATATCTATATGCAAGTGGATCCCGTGACTCTGAGTGTTTTGTTGATTAGAAGACAATTAAATGAAGCCATGCATTTTTAAAATATGCAAAATATTAAAATAGAGAGTACATGTGTTGCTCGTGTTGAACCATGCATACAAGACCGGAATAAAAAACATACGAAAATAAAAAGTTGCTTACTTTCATTTTAAGGTGTAATTTTTTATAGGTGGATCGATAAGAAAAAGTTAAAAGGTGAATAAAAATTAAAGATAATTAAATCCTAACAATGCTATTCTTTAGTGTCTCTCTTAAGGATTACTTTATTGTCTTTTGGTTTCATAGAGGTTTGTTGCTTTATTTATTTATTTATTTGCTCATTTATTTAATCAAATATCCGATTCTAGTTATTTACTCATTTATTTTAGAAAAGAACATAAAACATTGCAATTGTAATATATGTGTCCAATTTTTTAAAAGTTTTTGCACTTAGTATCACTAAACTGTATTGTTCTTTTATCTTTCTCATATTTACAGAAGATGATAACTTCAGTAAAATTAATCTTGGATAATATTTTTAAAAGTTGAGATAAGTGAAAAGCTAATGGAACTAATGGGAAATACATTATGTATATACTTGCTGAGTTATCTTGATTTTCAGATCATGCAAAGCTGGTAAGTTGCTCGCTGAAGTATTGTTAAAAGGATGCATATAATTTAATGTCCTTGCATACTCGTTCCATGCTTATCCGTTGAATCACTTGAATGAGAGGTTACCATATTACTTTTAATGTCAGCCCTGCTTATTATTGACTGCTGAACTTGTAGAAAAGTAGAAAAAGTTGTACTTCTTGGAGCACCCATCTCTATCAAGGATGAGAACTGGGAAGCAACTAGAAAGGTTTGTCGAGGATTTAATTTTCCTCTTAATAGATTTTTCTCATATTTTATTTATGAAAATGAATATTTTCTAACATCCTGGTATTCTGGAGATGGTAGCAGGAAGATTTGTGAATGCTTATTCGAGGACTGACTGTATGCTTGGAGTTGGCTTCCGTGCCAGGTATATGAAAACATAATTGTAAAATTTCAGAAAAGAATACACACCCGAATTTTACTTGATTCATTAACTTGCTATCAACAAGTTAGCTAATCCAAGGGCAAAGGGATAATCTCCCAGTTCTCACTCACCTTATTTCAATTAAAAATCACTTTACAAACGGTACAATAATTCAGCTTTATCAATACATAGATAACATAACCTATACATCAATTTCTACTTTATACAGAAGATTACGAATTTCCTAACACAATGAAACTAAAATTGAACGGAACGAAACACATGCATCAAGGTATTAATCTGAAACCAGAACAGGCAGAATATTAAACACCTAGCAAATGCAATATGTAAAATCAAAGAAGATAAAAGCAATCCTCTTCACCTTCGTTCAACAACCCGAGAATAAACCTCTCATCCAAAATCTCCTCAGTAAAACTTCTTAATCAAAGAAAGGAAACAATGAAACTTACCTGGAACCTCAAGACAGTGCACAATAATAACCCTCTATCAAGAATTCTGTGCACACCTTTCTTTTATTGTTCAAACAGAAGAAGCCAGGCACCACCTCTATCGGGAAGGAGAGATTTCAAGAGAGAGAGCTAGGGTTCTAATTTTTCTTCAGTTGTACTAAGCCACAAAACTGAACTTAGGGATTTAATATATTACCCACAAGTGCAGGGTATTTCGTAAATGAATGGGCCAGGCCCAACACACACACACACATCACTTCACAAAACGCATCGTATTGCTTATCTTGTTTTTAAAGAAAAAACCATTTTCAGCTCACACTAACACTAACAGAAACACTAACATCGCCTTAGAACCGTATTTTTATGTGTGAAGTGGAAGTTGTAAGTATGGGCAGAAAACATTGTTTCTTTTGTTCATTAACACCATTTCAGGTGTTCATCTGGAACCATATCTTTCGTGGTTTGTCATCAATTTTCACATTAAAGTTTAAACCTTTTTCGTGTGTGGTGGTTCGCATGTCTCACTTGTTGAATATATATATATGGGTTGGAGCCCAATAACTTATTATGTTACTAGGATTTTTCCTAAGCTGGAGATAACACTATTGAGCATTCCAAATTCTGATGTCTCTTGATGTAATACTTCAAGCACCCAATGTAACATCCTCAAAATTATATTTTAAGTTATATTCATAATTAAAAGATATGATAATAATTGGTTACAAAAATATAAAAACTTATTTAAATCTAAAAGAAATTCACGTAAAAGACTTAAGCTCAGCCAGATATTATAGAACCAATCAAAAATTGGTAATTGTACTAAGCCTTCCACCTAATTATATAGTCATTAATGTATGAAATCTTTCTTTAAAATATTAAACAATTGGTGCAGTATATATATTTGCTTAATAACATGAATACCTTCAGCCAAGCACAAGTCATACGTAAACTTTTTAGGAAATATGAAATAAACATGGTAGAAAAATTACGTATGACTAAGAGATAATTTTTCAAAGGCATTAAATGAAGAGAATCCTACTTTATATAGTATAGACATATGGATATATGCAACTGAAGTTCATATCTTTAGTAAACTTCCACGTACCTTAAGTCATAAATGAAGAAATATTTGTTATGAGTAACTTAGGATAAATATCTTCAAGGTTAGTTACTTTGTAACCAAATTAAATCTTAACCCGGTTGTAACTCAATTAGTTCATTTAAAACCCAACTAAATAAACTAGTATAAATAGTATTTCATTTAGAAATCTCTTTACGAAATTCTCAGCCTTCACTCTTTACATTAAGTTCTTTATTTTCTACCACCTTTCGCTAAACCATAGCTTTACCCGTCTTATATACTTCATGTAAAAACTTTTTACTCCAACATCCACTCTCTACTCAGTTCATTAGACTTATTGGAGGTAGGCTAGACTTCAATCTCTAATTAAGTAATTGTTTAGATTAACCTATATGATTAACTGGCCAGATTTTTAGTTTTTTCTATTTAAGCTGGAGACTTATGTTTTGAAGGAAATTTTATGATGAGAAAAAAATTATTTTAACCTGGGATAGGTGAGTATTTATAAGTTGAATTATTCGTATTGTGGAAAATTACATTTGATAATTTTTAGAAGTAAAAGGGTGAGTGAAGATTTCTCTATTAGCGAAAAACTGGCCAACCCGGACATAACCATTCATGCTATAGCCATCCAACATGTACTCATCCAGGCCAACCCGGACATAACCATTCATGCTATAGCCATCTAGGTTGTACTCATCCCGGCCGACCCGGACATAACCATCCATGCTATAGTTAACCAGGTTATACTCATCCCGGCCAACCCAGACATAACCATTCATGCTATAGCCATCCAGGTTGTACTCATCCCGGACATAACCATCCATGCTATAGTCAACACAAGTTTATTACAACAAATAACAAGCCTGCTGATACAGATGATATGATGGAAATATTTTCCAAAAGAATATACGTTTACTCAGTTTTGGATTATTGATGTGATGATATAAGATTGATTTATGCTTCCAAGTTTGGCAAAAGAATTGTGAAACATGGACCTATGATACTACATCCAGAATAGGATGTAAAGTCCAGGTGCAAATACATGGAATTTCATGCATGATTAGCGTAAGATGGCCGCAACATTCCTACATATAGTATGATATGTAGAGGCCATGTGCACCTTGGAAATATTCATTTCATACATTCATACATTTGTATATTTATTTTATGGATTCATTTGAATATATGGATGATTTACTAACATATTAACCTGTTTGATGGTTTAGATTTTCTGCCTATTGAGAAATTTATTTCTCACTAGATTTGTTCCATATTTCATTTTAGATGGTGTAACACTCTGTATGCATCCAGTTGTTAACATTCAAATTTGATCATTAAACGCGGCAACTAAATTAACAACAGTTAATTTGGAAGCAACAAGAGAGTGACGTCATCCCATGTCAATATTATATAGCCGGCATGCCCCAAATAAACTAAGTTCCACGCGAAACCCATCCCGGCTCGGTCTCTGCTCCGGGATCCCTCAGACTTCCTTGCTACCCGGGCCTCTTGCCCCGGGATCCGCCTTCTTCCCTGTGTTCATCACCTGCAAACACATATAATCCCCAACCGGGATGAGATAATAATCTCAGTAAACTCCGGGTTCTAGAAGACCTCTCATTCCCCGGGTTCACTTCCATGATACAAATATTAAAACAGGCATTACACAACTAGGCATCCCCACTTTCATAAATATAACACATGTATACAATCACACAGATCATATGAGAGAAGATCATCCAACTTAATGGGCACATGCTCTCGTACATCCCTTGCCTAAGGAAGACCATCCAACTTAATGGGCACATTCCCTCCGGGTTCTACGTGGACCTATATGACTCTTCCAAGAGAGGTTCATCCAACTTAATGGACATTCTCTCTCAGGGTTTTCATATATACTAATTGACCACTTAGAGTTGTTCCACATCACTTTGGCTCCAAGGGAAGTCCATATTTCGTCCATTCTACTGGCCAAAGAATTCTCACACAATCGCAACATATTTATCACAGTGCAAATCATATACATGTTCTCAATCAAAACAGTAACACATCATTTCAATACATGCATCATGACATACAATAACCATCACTCCCTCGGAGTATGGTGGAACACCGTCGAGGGGAGGATCTCACAAGAACAGGGAGCTTACCTGTTCGATGCCCTGCACTGGTTCTTTCGTTCTTGCGGTTTCCTAGCACCACAATTCTCAGTGTCACACCTTACATACATGCATGCAAGAGATTACTAGTGGTTCTCCACCATTGCATGTAAAGAAGCTCAATTTCTCTCCAAGCTATAGAAATTAGTCACCCAACGGTGACATGCAGAACCCCTAAAAGGGCTTAACATAACCTAACCCCAAAATCCCTAACTGTTAGATATCAAGGTTTTTACTTGCGTTTCTTATTCCTAAGGTGTTAACAGAACTGCTGAACAGCTTTTCCCAAGCTTGAACGTCCTAAGATCGCCTTCTTTTCTCTCGACTCGAAGCTTTCTTTCGTTCGTTAATGGAGGAAGCGGAAGGAGGAAGAAAGAGTATTTAGGTGAAGGGTCAGTACGAAAATGAGTTAAGCGAGGAAATGAACCACACTCACGTTACTTATATACTCACTGAGTCAACGCACGTCGCATATGTTACTGAGATCCACACGTGTCACTTAAGGTGAGCTTTGTGAAAGCACCCACTACCGGGTTGGTAAGTTAAATGTATTTTACTTATATTATGTAAGAATGTTGGGATCTCCTTATTCTTACTACACTGCCGGGTTGGTTTAATAATAATAAAATATGCGTCGCCCTGACAGCCTTGTCCGGGTTCCCCCCTTGCGCAACTCGGCCTCAGTAGCTAGGATACCCTTGTGCATGTGCACGGTATCGAGCAAGTACAGGGTGTCTTTAATCGATTACAACTCTTATACAATCGATTGCATAATGTTGGAGCCCGTCCTAGGCACTTTGTAACCTCGAGGTCCATCCTTGTCTGACCTCATCCGGGTTCCTGCCTTGGCACTCCACAATTCATGGTTCCGCTCTCTTCCGAGATCCTCTGACCTTGTCCGACTTCGTTTGGACTTTTACTCTGACACTTCCCAGATCCAAAGTTCCTCCCTCATCCGAGATCCTCCGTCCTTGTCCGACTTCGTTCGGGCTTCAACCTTGGCACTTCCCAAGTCCATGGTTCCGCCCTCGTCCAAGGTCATCCGAGATTACTTACCTGGTAACTCGAAGGGATAGAATACACGAGCTCGTTCGAGGTCGCTACTCGGTAGCTCGAAGGAAAGGAAGATACGAGTCCATCCGGGATCGCTACCCGGTCACCCTTTCCTTCATTGTCTGGGTTCCTTTATTAACAGCGCTTGTTCACAGAATACACAGGCGATATCCCGGTCACACTCGAACCCGGTCTTCTTGTAACTGCTAGCATACTCTACACCCATCCCTTATCCGAGTTCCAATTTGCACCCCCTTGCATGACACCCCGGTCACACGAACCCAGATTATTCTGCAGGGTCATTATCATTATCATCACTATGTAATTACATATTAAAATGTTAAAGTGCCACGTGGACACTCAAAACCTTACATAGGTGTGGCATCTTAAGTTTGACAAGGTGGTAAAAAGCTATGGTTTTCAGTCCAGTTATTCAGATAAATGTCTTTACTATCGTTTCATGTCAAATAAGATAGTCATCATATGCTTGTATGTTGATGACATGTTAATTCTTGGCTCCGATCATTCTATTGTGAGTGATGTGAAAACCACTTTAGCTAGAGAATTTGACATAAAAGATCTTGGTATAGCTAATATCATTCTCGGTATGAAAGTAAGCTTTGAAAGACAAGTTATCTCCCTTAGCCAAACTCATTATATTGAGCAGCTGGTTTCTACCTGGGGATACAGTAAGTGTAAACCGAGTGAGACACCATATGATTATAACAAAAGACTGAGTCCTAATGAAGGGACCAGTGTGGATCAGTTAAAGTACTCAAAATTGATAGGTAATCTCATGTATGCTATGAGTTGCACTAGGCCTGACATAGCCTTTACAGTTGGCATATTTATTCGTTTCACTAGTAATCCTAGTAAAGAGCATTGGGATGCCCTCAGTAGGCTGATGAGATACCTTAAAGGTACTAAAGATTATGTTCTATGTTATTCTGGTTATCCTCCAACTGTGGATGGATATTCTGATGCCTCATGGTGTTCAGAATTTTGAAATAGTAAATCCACCAGTGGATATGTATTCACTCTGGGTGCAGTTGCTGTTACTTGGAAATCCAAAAGACGGACTTGTATTACGTTGTCATCAATGGAATCAGAACTTTTTGCTTTAGCCTCAGCTGGTGAAGAGGCAGAGTGGATAAAAAATCTGATTATGGATATTTCTTTGACTAAACTAAAGATTAATTATTTAAGTTTATTTTGTGATAATCAAGTAGCAGTCCAAGTGTAACGCCCAGGCACTTGCAGGATCAATGACTGTCCCTACATACCAACACAAGACTTTTCAGCGTGCTTTGTCTTCACTCACACACTTCCTGAGAAACTTTCCAGGAGGTCACTCATCCCAGAATTGCTCCAGGTCAAGCACGCTTAACTATGTAGTTCTTAAGTTATGGGCTATCGAAAAGTAGATGCACCTTGTTGTTGTAGGTAGTACCTATTATTTCCTTTAAGTTATCCTCAACTGTACAGTCCTATACCTGCACAGCCTCTGGATCTATCTCGTTCGGGTGTGTATTGGATTCATTCATGTACCCTCTCTGGATCTCTCTCGTTCAAGTGTGTATT
Organism: Glycine latifolia; assembly: GCA_013407115.1. Classification (NCBI taxonomy): domain Eukaryota; kingdom Viridiplantae; phylum Streptophyta; class Magnoliopsida; order Fabales; family Fabaceae; genus Glycine; species Glycine latifolia. The sequence continues at coordinate 37,198,072 of CM023948.1, forward strand.
CGATTCATTCATGTACCCCTCCCGCTGGAAGTCTGCTAGGAGCCGCTCATTGTCTGTACCTCATTGCATTGGCGATCACTCTCCGCCCTCGTCAACGCCCGGGATGTTACACCAAGTCATAAAGAATGCTCTCTTTAATTCAAAGAGAATACATGTAAGACTGAGACATGCGTTGTTGAATTATCTGAGAGAACAAGGAGTTATCACTTTGGTCGATGTGAGATCGAAGGATAACATGGTCGAGGCTCTCACAAAAGGTTTGCCTAAAGATCGATTATTCAAAACAGTGGGGGAAACGAGGTTAAAGACTATGTAGACAAGTCTTAATTATCATTTACTTACCTTAAATTGTATGTTTTGAATTATCGAATCTTCTTTTGTTGGCCAAATGATAAGCACAATTTATATGTTTCATCCATGATCGTGGTTGCTAACTATTTTGAAAAGGGTGAGTTATCTCATTCCAAACTTGACGAGATGATTTTAATCCAATTCAAAGTTCTATCTGGGAAGCTTATGTCATTCCAAACTTGATGATACAATCCTACCAGTTTGGCCTACCCTTTTGGTTAAATGATCTCATTCCAAACTTGATCTGATGATTTTAATCCAATATCTGAGAAGCTTGTGTCATTCCAAACTTGATGATACAATCCTACCGGGTTGGCCTATCCTTTTAGTTAAATGATTTCATTCCAAACTTGATGTTAGATTTATTTGACTTTAAGGAATTAGTAACTGTGACATTCCAAATTGAAACATAGAAATAGTTGATTATATAAGAAGCTTATTGATCTTATTCTTAATTGAAACTTGACATTACAAGACTAGGTTATTGTAAGTGACGTGACTATTAGTCTTATTTTGTGAAATGAGACAATCGTTATTCTCTTATAAATAAACTTAAGTTGATGACTCTTTATAACTTAAACTATTTAGGCGTTATTCATAATTTATGAAACTGGCTTGATGCTTATGAACATGATATTATGATGCTTTATGACATTGATATATGTTTTTCTTTGCCTGATGATATGATGCTAAATTCTTTTAGTAGAACTAGACATTTTTAGCCGTTTATTCAAATGATTGAATTCATGATAATATGAAATTCATATTGGACATTCTATAGGGGATGGCGAAGATGAAGGAGAGCTTACTGAGTGAGATCCTAAAGATGACGACCTGCTTGATATATGAATCTATCATTTAGAGTTGTAGGGAACTTGACAGTTCACCTACTATTGCCCATTATGTTGGAGTCCATTTACTTGAGACTTACATTTTGTTATTTCTATTTTGTAAACATTATGATTATTATGCTTATTTCTTATATTTGTAAGGCCTTAGACTATTTTGACTGGCCTACTTATACTTGACTATTATGCATATGTTGGTTGTGAACTAATTTTGAGATGTTGGGATTTGGATGAGTTTAGATTTAATCTAAAACTCTTGGTATTTATATTGTTATATTGATCTCAGAACAAATTCATGAGAATGATGATTCACTTAGTTTGATTGCAAATGTTGTCTGAGTTTAATATTTTATTATTGAAACTCTTTGACCAATCCGAGTTGATTGTCTTGGACTGGATGTTGATGATTCATGTTTGTTTGAACATTACACTGACTACCTTATTGGATTGTGATGTATGGTGAACATTGGAGGAGATTGTTAAATATATATGTTATATATATTAAATAATAATATGTTCACATACAACCCTAATAGGTTATTGTATGGTTATGTGGGTCTATATGGGCTGGAGCCCAATAGCTTGCTATATTACTAGGGTTTTCCCTAAGCTGGAGGTAACACTGTTGAGCATTCCAAATTCTGATGCCTCTTGGTGTAATACTTCAAGCACCCAACACTAAACTCTTCTCTCTCAAACCTCCTTACCTCCAACATCACTTAGAGCATCTCCAATGGGATATGCGTAGTGGGTTTCTTAGCCTAAGGAATCCTTTCTTCTAAGTTCTTCGGCGTTGGAGCAAAGCAACGTGGCAGAACCGATTTCTTCAGTGGACGGTTGATTCCTTATATAAGGAACCGTTTCTTACCAAATCATTATTTGGGAATGAATTCGTTATTCCGAACCACAAGAACACCAAAGTGATGAAGCAAAGAAGGAAGATGAACAGTTCCAACAAACCAAATTAAAGAACAAAGGTATTGACCGTGAGTGGCGACGGCGATGGTGTACGACTTTCGTGTGAGGAAGGAGGAAGACGGCCACAACGTTGGCGCACGGAGCGCGAGGTGGAGGCCGCGCGGAGGAAGAGGTTGTGCGAGGTGGAGGAAGCTACCGTGCTAGGAAGCCGTCGCGCGAGGAAGCAAGAGACAGGAGAAGGAGGTTGGTGAAGAGTTAGGTTCTGTATATTAAAATAAAAAAAAAAGAAGGAATAGGGACGCTTGGAAACTGGGTAGTGAAAAAAAATTGTAATAAAATGAAACACAATAGTCGTTGGGTGGGGAATAAGTGATTAAAGAAAATTGTAATAAATGAAACAAAATAGTCATTGGGTGGGAAATAGGTAATTAAGAAAAATTGTAATAAATGAAAACTGGAAAAAAATGTTAAGTTTATAAAAATTGAAAAAAATGTTAAATTTTATTAAAAAATATAAATATGTAAATTTTTTTGAAATTCTTGTGATTTCTTGCATTGTAATAAAACATTGTGTGAATTTCTTATGAGTGACATGACATTGTAGATACTACAAAAAATACTCCAATAACTATAAAAAATTAATGAAAAAATCCGAATGAGTATCTTTAACATAACATCACTATATCATGATTTTGTGGGACTTATTATATGTATAGCTAACCTGTGTTATTAAAAGCAAGTTTGTCATAGAATTTTTAGTGTATTTTTTTTAACTCAACATTCTTTTTAAATTCTAGTCAAATGGAGATTGAGTCTAAGTTAATTTTACTAACAATAATTAAAAAAACTCTAATTAATTAATTATGTAATTGCAATGCATTTTTTTTTGTTGAGAAATTGAATAATTGGTAAACCAAAAATAATTAATTATATAATTTTATCAGTAAAATTAGGAAACACAAGGTAAATTTGCGATTTGTGGTAACCCTCACTGGCACTGCCTTACAAGTTTTTGCAGTGGAAGAAAGGGATCGTGAACCTCAACACTCCATCACCGCCGACTAACGACGTGGAGCACTTTCTCTCTCCTCCCATTGGCCATTGCTTAAGGTATAACCCTCCATTTCCCACTTCCCCAGGCCAATCAATCTTTTCATATTATTTTCCCTTTTTCATTCCCTCAACAGAAAAAAAAAGAAAAGCAAACATCTGATTTTGGAACAAACAAGCTTCTGTTTTCTCTTCCTGCGGATAGTAATAAATCTTTGGGTTTTGTTGTTTGATTTGTAGTTGACTTGCTGCGAAGGTTGATTTGAAAATCGTTGTACGAATTTTGAGGGTTTGTTTGTTCGTGAAATCTGAAAATGGTCGCGGTTTGGAGACGGGTGTGTCAGTTATCTTCAATCCCAGGTTTCGGGGCTTCGAAATCGAAAGTGTCGTCATCCTCGTCGTGGTTCCAAAGAACAATTTTTGATCCATTCCCTGTTTCTGGGGCAAGACATTTTTCTCAATTGATGAAATCCAACGGCAAACACTTGTTCCTCGTTGACACCTTAGCCCTTGTAATAATAATAATTTACACACATGTCCATTTCCTTTTTTTACTTTCACTCTTATTTGTTTGGATTTTGCTTTTATTTGCAATTCTGAAGAAAACTGAGTGATTTGTTTGTTTTTTTGTTTTATTTTTGGCGTGTATAGGTTAGGAGACTGGAAGGGGAAGGAGTGCCCTCAAAGCAAGCCGAGACAATAACCGCTGTCATAACTGAGGTTTTGAATGACAGTATCGAAAATGTGTCTCAGTCATTGGTGTCAAAGGGGGAAATGCAGAAAGTAAGACACTTTTAGTGCCAAAATACAATCTTTGTTTTGTGTTTCTGTGGATTTAAAATTCGCCTTGGAGTTGTCCCTAATGTTTTGTACTAATGTAAGCTGTTTTGGCCAATTTTCTTGTCAAGATTGAAATGATGCAAGAATCCAATGTGTCCAAGTTTAAAGCAGAGGTGCAGAGCTCACAGGTATTACTTAAATTATGTGGATGTTATGTGTCGAGTTTGAGGTTAATGATTTTGGTGCATGTGGATGTCGTAGGGCTTGGTACAGGTAGTGAACATGCTAGGGTTGATTGAAGGATTTGTGTGTTGCTTATATTCATTGCAGGCAGCTGACGTTCTATTTTACTATCATAAATATGGGTTCCATGAACTGCAGTCATTTAGGATGAAAAATACCTATTACATTTACTTATTAACAGAATTTTTTAGTGATTTTTTGCCTCCTGCTTTTCCATTTTTAGGTGATTGAAAAGTGTCAGTTGTCTTTGTTCTCACGTGACAATAGAAGATGCTAGTGGCATTGTTTGATCATGTTCTCCAAAACTGAAAGTAATTAGAATGAAGATATAAGTTTAAGTTGATCATCTTGTCTTTTTTCTAAATCTAATGCGGCAAATTGTTGATCATGTTCTCCAAATCTGAAAGTAATTAGAATGAAGACATAAGTTTAAGCGGATCACGTTGTTTCTTCATTGTTTTTTTCCATCTCTTTACAGGCTGGCACTTCTCTTTCTTTTCTTTACTTCCCCTTCTTTCCACTCAATGCTTCTCTTCTAGATAATCTTCTCAGTTGTCTCTAGCATCCATAGTACCTTTTGAAATTAGTGTGACTATGCTGAATTATTCATTGTTGGATTTCTTGAAACAATTCAATTTTGAGCCTTGGTAGAAACTCATGATCTGATAAGTCTTCAACTTTTATTCTCACATTTCATAATTATGTTATATTTATTTTACTTGTTAACTTTGTGCTGCATAAGGTAGTCAATGACATGTTCAAACCTATGGGGAAGCTTGCTAACAAATGATTTTTGTAAAAAACAGTGTGTGTGGAAAAGGAAAAGGAAGAAAGCCATCACAAATTTTAATTTAGAGGCAGAAAAAAATGCAATATACTAATTATCTGTGGTTAATTAAAATTCTTGTGTCTGATGTTTAGACGTTTGTTTATTGAACTGCATATGGTTAGGATAAATTTTAAGATCTTTAAATTCAATGGGCTCTATGTTATCTTCAATGATACTTGTTAATACGTAATAGATATGTGGAAAATGTCTTTTGCATGTTTGTTTAAACATTTGCTTAGAAGTTAGGAGAGTGATTCAAATGATTGGGTAGTGATTCATGTGGTGGCAAATATATATGTAGTTTGTATGATTGTTTCTGTTGCAATTATGTTGAGACATTTATGCTGAGAGGATATCAACTTTACATTAGGAACTGCTTAGTTTTTTTCTTTCTTGGTTTTAATTTCACTTGTTCTTTATCCTTTATATATTTTATTTACCTCAATTTGTTATATTGATATTGATGTGGTTGGTTTTATTTGTCTGATTCTGTAATATGCTGAAAACTTGCAATTTAGGGACACCATTTTTCTCTCTTACAACATGAGACCGGGAAACTAATGAATGATATAGAGAAGATGCGTAGTGAGTTAAGGTATATACTTTATCAGTTTCAACAATTGGCCTTGATCAACTACTATAATTATATTCAATTGTTCTGTTACGATTTTTATGGCGCAATCACATGTTTTGTGATAGGGATGATATAGAGAACATGTGTAGTGAGTTGAAGTATATACTTTATAAGTTTTAACAATTGACCTTGATCAATTACTATAAGCTATATTTAATTGTTTTGTTACGATTTTTATGTTGCAATCACATGTTTTGTGATAGGAATGATAAAGAGAAGATGCGTAGTGAGTTGAGGTATATACTTTATAAGTTTTAACAATTGACCTTGATCAACTACTATAGCTGTTATGTTATGATTTTTATGGTGCAGTCACATGTTTTGTGATGCAGGTATGAGATAGATAAAGTCACTGCTGGACAGCGATTAGATTTGAACCTTGAAAGGGGGTAAGAGTTAAGATTAAATATGCTGATTGTCAATGATTACATAACTTTTGTTAGACTGAAAATCCTCTTTTTATCTTATTGATAATGAGTCACTAAAAATGCAGGAGAATAAGGGAGGAATTGTCTAATCAGAATGCTGAAAATAACAGTTTGACAAACAAACTTGATAGAGTAAGCAATTATGTAATTATTTGGATAAGTTTATCCAGAAGCACTTATAGGAGAAGAAAATAAGAAATAAAAAAAAAATAAAGAAATGAGTTTTTTCTTAAGCTCATAAGCTAATTCATGGAAGTTCTCTCATCTTTTAGAAAAGTTATGAGAGAACTTCTACAAATTAACTTATACATAAAAAAAACTTTAATTTATGTATAAATTTATTTCATTTTTTACTTTTTCTTTTCTTAGAAGTACTTCTAGATAAGCTTACGAAACAAGCCTTATGTGACATTTAGAAGTTGTTTTTTCATCCTATGAAAATTTGACAATTTGCATTCTAAACACCTTTTTGCTATAATTCATATTCAGGAGATTCATTCTTTAAGAGCAGAGTTGGAAGCAGCCAAATATGATGTTATAAAATACTGCATAGGAACAATTGTTTCAATATCTGCAGTTGGTCTTGCTGTTTTACGCATATTAATATAAGTGGATTGTATTCCAATTAACATCCACACAGATTAGGTGAAAAAGAATCAAGAGTAGTTGCATTGAAAATTTATCTTCTATCAGATACATTAGTAGTACAACTTATTTTTTTGGTCCATACTAGTGGAACTGAAAGGAACTAACTCCAATTAGGCACGAATTGGGCCTGTATTTTAAGCCCCATACTATATTATTTTGTTAATTTATTTGCCTTGCCTTTGGGATATTTGTACAATTTGTGCGTGGTTGTATGGTATGAATACAATACAAGCACCTTGGATTATAATACCTCGACACTTATACCAAAGTGGAAGAATCAAAATGCTTTTTGCCACCAAGTCTATGCAAATAAGGTTCCTCTGTTCGCATCAAAATTCACGATATTGTACATTCGATTTATAGGTAAAGTAATACATAATATTATAACCTATGAAAAAAAAGAATATATTCTCAGATATTGGTTAATTGCTCATACATGTCCATAAGGCTTTTTAAAACTATTGAACCGGTCAAAATATTAAAATTTATTGTGTTTGTTTTAGTGGATAAAAATAGAGAAGATGAAAATTGAAGATAAATTTTTAAATTAGAGTGAAAAACATATGAATTTCACAAAAAAAAAATATAAAAATTTTCTCGAATAGTATTTCTTTTCTCCTTATCAAATACACCATTAAGGTGACGTCTAGCATGCGTCTGTTAAATGTGTCCCCTTTTTTTCTTTTTCTTTTTCTTAATTTTCTCCGTTGTTTTTTTGAGGGGGAGCGTGGTAGCAAGCACAACTATGACAGCAGTTACTGTAGGCGACCTCGTGTGCAAAGATGAGTTACAAATACATGCACAATAGAAAACATGGTTGTTGGAGAGAATAACAATACGACGAATGGAGTTTGCCTTTGAATGCGGGCACAAAAGTCGAGGGTTATTAACAATGGAAGCAGTGGTAGACTCAGGATTTTATGTTTATGTTTGCACATTTAGTGGCGAGGGTTTGGGGCCGAAATTTTTTTTTGTAAAGAAAATTTAATTCATGAAATTGGTCTTATATTACAACCAACAATCAAATCAACAACCTTTAAACATACAATACAAACACAAACCCAATGAATGCATTCACAAAATCAACAATAGCTAACTGCAAGATGGGAAAAGGGCCAGTAACCAGCTCACTGCTCACAAACTTAAGCAATAAACCAAACACCACATACGCAATATCTTCAAGTAAAGTATTTTATCAAACAGTTGGCGACCAAAACACAAATTAAAAAAAAATCAATAGGAACGTGGAATCAAAATTAGCGTAAAGCAGAAAATAATCAAGAATAAAGTAGTAACAAGGCAACAAGCTGCATTCAGGTTAGTAACAATCAAGAAGTTGAGGAAATTAAGTAAAAAAGGGAAATGACTATGAGTGCAATTAACTAACATTTGTACAAAGACAGCTCACCTGCAGTTGAAATTGTGCATGATTATGAAAGGTGCTTTGACATAACAATTCACAGTTTCACACATATAAGAAACAGACATTGATTCAGAAGTAATTATAGACAAAGGTGAACTGCCTCTAAATACTGTGCTTGCTGCAGTGGCAACAAATGGAGCTGAAATTTACATAGCCTTTCAACTGCAAACCACAATTCCATTTGGGAAGTAACCGATTTTATTGGCTTTCAGTACTAAACATCTACTGAACCACCATATATCAAAACATGTTGACAAAACATCAATTATATTTGATTTTTTCATCACAAAATTACTACTTTCAGGAACAAAGTGGAGAGCATTTTATTTGAAGTGGCTCAACTAAACTTGAATTAGCCATTATTTTCACAAAAAATTATTCAAATGCCTTTTCCAAATAAAAGCCAAATCAACAATGGATATTCATTAGTAAATTCTAAAACATTACCACATCAACTGGGGAGCCAATACAGACAGCAAAAAACCCTGCCCCAAGACCAGCAAGGAGATGAGTTACAACATTGTCTGTGAATCCAGGAATTTTCAAAATAGTCTGCATAAACAAAGACCAAGTTATTTACAAATATAAAGGAGAAATGTTTGGTCCACAATGCTAGCCTCCAGTCACTTTGAAATCACCTGTTTCACTTGATCATAGCTGGCTAATTCAGCAGCGTTGATGATACCATTTCTGGCTAATTCAGATCATTTTGTATTTCATAAATTTCCAAACAAAAAATTTCATTTACAAATCAAATCAATTCCTACAAATTTGAAAGGAAAATTAATTTGAAAAGAAAGAAAACATAATGAAGAAACCTTGAACAGTTGAACTGAAAGCATATTAGATTAAGTTGGAAGGATATCATAAATCAAGGGAAGTACAACAATAAATGAAGCTTGTGAGGAGATGACTCACTGTGGTGAGGTGAGGCGCGGCCAGGCGAAGGCGAGGCGCGGCGGGCCTGCTTCGACGAGGATGCGCAGTGAGTGAACAAGAGAGTCAGAGAGAAGAGCTGCTGCCCTGCCCTGGGTCTGCGTGAGCGAGAGAGAGAAGATGCACAGTGGTGAACCGTGAACGAGAGAGAGAGAATGCGTTTTGTATTTTGTTTTAAAAATAAAAAAAATGTAAACTTTAGTGTCCGCACGTGCGGACACTTGCCCCAGTGTAGGTCCACCTCTGAATGGAGGGTTCTATGGATGAAAATCCCTCCCTTTCACCTTCGTTGGATATTGCATTTTTTGGTCCATGATTTGGGTTTTTCATTATTTCCTTTTGTTTTGTAATCTATGGATTTTCACTTCCATTCACTTCTTGATTCTTGAATTGATTTTGTTTGAAATTCTTGGTTTGATTCATTCACTTTGATTCTTGATTTCATTCCTCCACACGTCATCGTAAGAGTTTTGGTTTTTGAATTCTTGCTTTTTGTATTTGTTGGTTGGAGATGATGAAGGGTTCATTGTCAGTGTAGGTGGAGACAATAGAGTTTGAGATAACAGAGTATAGAAGGGAAGGAGAGAGAGAGGAGGAGCATTAAAGGGTAAATTGGGAAAAATAGAAAAATAAAAGAGAAAAAAAGGAGAAAGAATCACAACCATTCAATTATAAAAAAATATATATATCGGATGACTAACGTTTAGGAACACATTTGCGAAGCGAGATTCACATACGCATACTAAACGACGTCAAAGTTTAATAGTTGAATCTCCTTGATTGAGCCAGTTTTAATAAATCATAATAATACATAAGATATTTTTCTATTTGCTTGACAAAATTACTTTATAAATTAGTTGAAAATTTATTAGTTAGGTGAAAACTTAAAAGCTAGAAAATCATATCCCTGAAAGTTTATAAATTAGTTCATCGAATTAAAAGTATTTAATAAAATTAACTAATAGATGTAAAATAGTATAAATGGATATATTTAGGGCATTATATATTCTGTTCTCACCTTTGGTTTTTAAAAACTGTTTTTTAAACCAATTTCTCATCATTGCTAAAACAAGTATTTTAGAAACCAAAAAACAAAGATAGTTGAGAGATGTTTTCAATTTTTTTTTCATCTAGCTCAATCTTTCCCTCAATTTCACATTCTGTTGTGCCTTGCAGCACTTTTCACCCGTTATCCGAGCAACCTTGTATAGTTTTAATTTGAAAACTAAAAATATTTCAGACCAAGATATATGTGGCCCTTGAATATTACAATATAGTTATACTTTTTGAGAACTACAATACAATAAAAAGTAGATAATCAAAATTGCATTCCTGGCCCCAGATGCTTTCCCGTAAAGGGTCTTAAATGTCAGCATATATTAATTTGAATAAAATATCAAATCCATCTTTTAAAAAACGAGACAATTATTTTTTTAATAGTATTTAAATATGACATTAATTTATAAAAAAATTAATATTATTTATAGGATTGGAAATGAGTTGAGATTAATCAAACTCAATCCAGATTAATTTGATTTATGAGAATTGATTCAACTTGAAATTTTACTTAAGTTTAATATAAATATTTTTTTTAATCGAACTCAGTCCAATTCAAACTCATAAATGACTCAATTTGATGTGTTACTTCAATTCAATTAAAATTAAAATTATTTTATATTTATTTATTTCATACATAAATAAAAAGAATATGAAATTAATTAAAAAATCACTTATATGACTTTAATAATTTATATATATATGAATGATATCTTTGTGTGTCTTAATATATATATTGAGTTGGTTTATGAATCATATGTTAGAATTATAGATAATTCAAGTTTAACTCATTTATACAATGATGATGTAGGTTTTTAATTCAAGTCTAACTCATTTAGTTTATAAATCAAATTTAAAGAATCAATTACTTAATCCAGTCTCAAACTATGTTTGAGTTGGTTAATTTCAGGGTTTATCTTCTTAATCATTGATACTAGTGCTAAATACAGGACACTTTTATGTCAGCCATAAATTTTCTCCAGTTTCTCTCCCACCTCCAAAGCAATGAACATATGAAAGAGGGGATTGGAATCTCTTGAAATCCAAATCATACTACAGTGGAAAAAGAAGGGGAGCTTTACTCAATGAAGAATAAAAACAAAAATAGGAACAGCCAAAATAATATCAGTGCCACACAGTATTAGAAATTAGCACATTGGGAATCCCGGTTTATGGAATCTTGCCAAACGATATAAAACAAAATGACTTTTCTTTTTGTTGGAATTCTATGTAATAATAATCTGACTTTTAAATTTTCTTTTTGTTGGAATGCTCTGCGTAACAATGATTTAATTTACTTTTCCTTTTTGAGCAATGTAGAATTTTGTTCTGTTTCCATTTTCCCGTTCATACTTTTGTTTTATTTGTTTGCATGTCATGTATAGAGAAAACAACTCTTCTTACCGTATACTAGCTAGAAATTCAAAGAAAACCAACTAATAATTCACTTTAGACGAACAAATATGATCATATCGAATTTACAAATGGCTTAAAAGTTAAACTCTTACTAATTATCATACAAATTACTTGACCAAATCATCATATAAGTCTACGTGTATGATGCATTCACGTGAAACACAAATACAAGATAAAAATTGTTGAACAAACTAAAAGTTAATCAAATATCAGCAAATACAGTTTTAACACTATCAAAAGTATCATTGTTCTCAGACAAAAAAAACCTTCAGAAATTACCTGAACCATTATTGTTCTAGATATTCATTTATCATCTCCTAGAATCCAAGATTTTGTATAGTTTATACTAATGATTGAGTCAATCTGGCCCCTCTCAAGGAAATATTTATTGAATTCAACATTTTTTCTCTCCTTTCAACAATTGTAAAGGTAATTAATTGGTAAGTATTCCCATTTTTACAGAGCGATTAATCGTCCCATGATCCTTGCTAGGCAAGAATGTCTTATTCAATTGCACAATTAGTTAATGTATAGTTTAAATAATCAATTCAGTCCAAAAAAATTAATTAAAAAAAATGAAATAATCAATACACAAAGTCCAGGGTCATTTTGCTAGTCTTCCAGGGACCATCTACAAATGCTTTAGAGATGTTTGATATATTACTATTGTCATGGCACAAAATATTGGATAACATCCATCCATCTAGGCAACTCATTGAATGATTGTTTTGATGTTCGCAATCACCAAACAAATATGTTAGTGTTATTTCTTAATTAGCCTTACACGGCCTTTTTATGAGTTCTCAGAATTAAACATCTATAACCTCAATCTTAACTTTGACAACGATGACATAATTGACATAAATGGAGGGATTTTTCAAGCTCACTATATGCAAGGATACTTTGGATACTCTACATGACAAATTATATAAGTATGACCACTAAACTTTTATCAGTTCATATGTCATCATGGAAAATAAGTAGAGAACACAGAATTTGCATGTGTGAATAGGGGTATAAGCTAGATTCTTAAAACTTACATGGATAAGTATTTTATTGTTCTGAGGTTCTACATTATGTACAGGTAAAGAGGTTCTACGTTATGTACAGTTAAGGATGATAAATATTGTATGCAGTCTTACCTTTATATATATAAATATATTGTTTTCAAATTCGAATTCATGATAAACAAATCATCACAACACAATTTTATTACTATATTAGAATTCGTCTTCGTTATGGGGATATACTTAGTCAATTCGTTTTTCATGTAACATACAATTGACTGTTCTAGGGCTTTAAATTGAGGTCACGGTGCGTGAGAAAACCTTCTTCACATTACACACAATTGTAAAAAAATGCGCCTGATATGATCGTAATTACCGTCGTAATTCAGTTGTGGTGGAGTTGAAATATTCTGACGTTGCATTCGCAATTAAAACTATGATCTATTCTTCTATCTATCTATCTATTGTAATAAAAGAAGGCGGGAAAAGCTGACGTGTCATGCTAGCAGCAAGTTTCAGCTTTGGAGCACAGCTGTCCTTCTCACAGCAAGTCTTAGCTGCGATCAACACGTGTCAACTCACCAGACTCTCTCAGCTTCTTCATCCTAACCGAACCACCACCAAACCCAGTATCCAAAGCAGGTAGCGGGAAAAACTTCCGAAAAGCAGCAGCAGAACTGTGGCACTCACCAACTATGAGGGCTGAATCCTCACCAACTCTGCTAACTGTGGCACACGCTTCCTTCCTTTCTTCCACAGCTTCACAGGCGCTCAACTCGCAAACAAGCGCCATTCCAAAGTGAAACAAATTTCGAAATTTGAAATTCAAATTCAAATTTCAATCTCAATCTTACTCTCTCAAAAAAAATGTGTGAGCTGAGCGACTGTTCTCTTCTATACTTCCTTCTCCCTCTCTCTGTGCTTCCTTTGTTTCTTCTTCTTTTCTTTGTTCTGCTGGGCGAGTTCAAGCCATTTGGCCTCAAAGCCGAAGCTCTCTATGGCAAGCCACCCGACACCATCACCCACAACTACGATTTCTTCCTCTTCGATCTCGAAATCGCTCGAGATCGAGATGCCGACGACGATTGCGCTGACATCGCTTCTGCTCCGAGCAAAAAAGGTATGTGTTTTTGCTGCTTTATTTCCCATTGTGGCTCAAAAAAATGATGAAGAGTACTTGAGAAAAGGTATGAGTAAGTTTACGTGCAAACATGCGCACACAGTAGAATATACTTTTATGTTTATATTATACATTCTAATTTTGGATTTTGAATGGTAATTATATGGGTCTAAAATTGTTCTTGATTAAATTGATTAAGGAAATGGCAATTAGCTAATACTTCTAGATTTATTTCTTATAAATATAAATACAAATTATGTCTGACTGAAATATACATGGAAGTTATTCTGATGTCTTGTCACTCTAATTTAGTGTATATATGCATAAGATATTGTAGACATCTTTATGGTCCTTATACTATATTATGGCCTTGATGTGCTTCTGTTAAAACGAAAATAGGTCTGACTGAAACCTGTGCGGGAACAAACGTGATGTATATTTCAGAGAGACCTCACCAAAGAGGTTCTGATTGGTGAATGATTCCATATAGGTTATTTTATTTATGTTTTCCAAAATTGAGGTTTATATTCTTATATTAGCTGTTGGGTTGGGTCACAATTTTCCTTTTATTCACAAATGATATATTCAACAGGGGATATTGGAGAGTGGCAACCTAATGGAAGCATGCAAATTATTGATCGGAAGAAGAATATATTTAAGCTTTCACAAGGAGAATATGTTGCTGTCGAAAACCTGGAGAATATTTACGGTCAAGTTTCTTCTATTGAATCTGTATGTCCTGACTCCTGAGAATCCTATTCCTTCCAATGGTTTTGGTGTCCTAACTTGTAGTAAATTTATTACCAAAATCAAGTTGGAAAAATATCTAGAAGATCAGAAAATGTTACTCATATACTACTAGAGCTAATGAATTGAGTGGTTCATGAGAGAATTACAAAACTGAGACAAATGGGACCAATTGTGGGTGACTAATCCCTTGGTTCAGATTGATATTTTTTATTATGAAGTTCAAACTAAACAGGCTGCAGACGGATCCCCAGTTTGCTTTAGTTTATGCAGGAACACCTACTTTTAGGCTTGGATATTAACCTTTCATCCCCAAACACATCCAAATTGCATTTGCTTCTTGTAGGACATATTATTCTTTAACAATATAGAAATTTTCACATTAGCATGTGCACATGTATGTTGGCCATAGTCCGATGTTCCCTAGTATTGGTTCATGTTGATCTATATTAGTGATTGTTCACATTCTGTAGTCCAGTATCATCATTTGTTCAAGAGCTAAGACCATTCCTGTGGCATGTATCTGTACAACTATTTGTTCTAACATCCACGCCTAAAAATGAATGATGATGTCAAAAGGTTTATGAGCTGATAGTGTTCTGCATTTTCTATTTCAGATATGGGTTTATGGAAACAGTTTCGAGGCCTTCCTTGTGGCTGTTTTTAACCCTAGTAAGCAAGCACTTGAACATTGGGCCCAAGAAAATGGTGTATCCGTGGACTTCAATTCTCTCTGTGAAGATGCTCGAGCAAAAAGTTACATACTTGAAGAGCTCTCAAAGATTGCAAAGGAAAAGAAGGTTTTTTTTTTTTTTACTTAGTTTACTTTGCTTATCATTATTCTAATTTGTTACATTTGGAGTATATGTATGTGTGTATCTATCTATTGTAATAAAAGAGAGCTGGAAAATCCAATGTGTCCTGCTATTAGCTGATTTCAGCTTTGTACACCAGTTGTCATCCTTACAGCAAGTGTTAGGCTCGGTTAGCACGTGTCCAACTAGCACAATTTTGCTTTTTCATTCACACAAATAAGCAAGTCAGTGAACCTGAAGCAGAAGCTAAATCCAGACCAGGAAGTGGGAAAATTTGCGGGAAAGCAGAAGCAAGCACTGTGGCCCTGCATTCTCACCAACTGTGAGGGCTGAATCCTCACCAACTCTGCTAACGTTGATGAACCAGAGAGTATTTCAAATTCGAAACTTTTCAGAAGAACAGGCGGGAAACATTGAAACCCACCTCTGTTTGAATTTTAAAAACATTTATCTCTGTCAAGTACGTTGCTGTTGCAGCCATCCTTCATGGCCAGGTGATAAATCACTTGTGTGTAACAATAGTGTACAAATAATAAAATAATTTATCATTATTATAATAACGATGAAAGGAACGGGGCAACAGGGAGTTAATATGGATTTTTTTGTATTGATCAGAGGCAACGGGGAGTTAATATGGTTAAACCACGTGGTGTTTCTTCTCTCTCTCTTTCTATTCTTTTTTTTTTCTTCAATATTTATTTAATTTATGTAGAAGCCAAAAATTTATGCTCATTCATTGCATCTTTGGTTATATTTTCACACAAAATTTGATCCATGTCAAACCCAGCTTTATTATTATTTTTCATTTCAATGTCTTCATTGTAATAATAAGATCATTGTTCTTTGCTGTTTCATTCTTCACGCCATACCTGAGGAGACCCCGGCAAAGTTCCTTTCCAAGCCTATTGGGTCAAGATGTACATCTATATTAAGAGCTTTAAAAAAAGGATAAGGTCAATTTAAGAATTTATTTTCTAGCTAGGCCAAATATAGTTGATTCAAGAGTGAAATAGAAACGTAGAAAATAATTGAAAATTACTACTGCGTAAGATAATTTGTTACTCCTTTTCATGATATAGTTATGTATGTCTATAGCAAGATCATATACTAATTGAATCTGAGCTGACATCTATCTATTGTAATAAAAGAAGGCTGGAAAATCCTACGTGTCCTGCTAGCAATCACTTTGAGCTTTGGAAGACAGTTGTCATTGTTACAGCAAATGCTAGCCTTGTTTAAAATGTGTCACGCTATTTTCACCCTCTTAGCTTCTTCAGTAAAACCTCCAAGTCACCGAAGCTGGGGCAGAAGCAAAAATCCACACAGCAGGAAGCGGGAAAAGTTTGGGAGAAGGAGCATAAACCACTGTGCTACTGCATTGTCACCAACTATGACCAGTTTACTCCTCACCAACTCTGCTCATTTGACATCTCAAGAACTGTTTTCGGTTTACCAAACCATCCATCTGAAGCGGAATTTTCAAATTTCAAGGTTAGTGAATGAAACGATTGCTTCGGACAGTGCATCTGAAGCGGGATTTTCAAATTTAAAGGTGAGTGAATGAAAGGATTGCTTCAGACAGTGCATCTGAAGTGAGAAAATGAGTTGCTGCAACACCCACACTGGTTTCCACGTTACCTCTCTCTCTCTCTCTCACCCACACTTTTCCTTTCTTTCTTCTTTGTTCCACCGAAGAGGAAGAGAAGATTGTGACAGAGGACTCATATTCTGCAACACCCATTTGAAAGAATCTAGCAAGGAGGAAGTGAATGAAGATAGAGAAAGCCGAGAGCACAATGGACTGACAAGCAAACTTGATGGAGTAAGTGACAGCATGACAAGCAAACTTGATGGAGTGAGTGATTATGGAACTGTGTGGGTAAGCTTATCCAGAAACACTTATAGGAGAAGAAAACAAGAAGTAAAATAAATAAATAAATAAAAGAAATGAGTTTTTTCTTAAGTTCATAAGCTAATTCATAGAAACTCAACTTTTAGAAAAGTTACGAGCGAACTTCTACAAATTAACTTATACATAAACAAACTTTAATTCATGGAAAAATTTATTTCATTTTTGACTTCTTATTTTCTTCTCTTAGAAGTGTTTCGAGATAAATTTACCAAACAAGTCTTATGTGACATCTAGAAGTTGTTATTTCATTCCATGAAAATTTGACAATTTGCATTCTAAACACCCTTTGGTATAATTCATATTCAGGGATTCCATTCTTTAAGAGCACAGCTGGAAGCAGCCAGATATGATAACATGAAATACTTCATAGGAACAATTGTTTCGATCTCTGCTGTTGGTCTGGCTGTTCTACGCCTATTGATGTAAATGGATTGTATTCCAATTAACATCCACACAATTGAGGACCCACAAAACGGCTACTTTTCATGTCAGTTAAAACTTTAATTTTTTTTTATTTGTCAAAATCAAAGACATATTAGAATTTACATAACTCTTGATCAATATCAGCATTTTTGGTTACATGTAGAACTCACTTATCACGCAATTTTCATCTTTATTTACAATTTTTTTAATTCAAACATTAGTTAAATGTCGTAAATTTTATTTGTAAGTAGGTTTATTGAGACAAATATGATGTCTTGAATTAGTTTAAAATGTTTTACATCTCAAAATTAAAAAACGGTCATAGTTTTAAAAGGACAACATTAACTTAAATTTTTGAGAGATAAATGATTAAAATGAATTGTTTAAAAGATAAAAGGCCAATATAAATTTTAGGAACAGGATAAGAAACAAAAAATAGTACTTATATATTAAGCTTTGATTAAATAAAGAGTGTAATGGAAGAGCAACTAGTGGGACGGGAAGATGGGATAACCATTGAATTATTACTTACTTCCGCGACGTCACAACAGGTTTAAGTAGGAGCCCACCAAACATGTTCTAAAGACTTTCTCACTCTTTATGATGATATTTATTATCGTTATTTATTTAAGAGAATTATTGTCGTTATTTAAAAAAATAAGAAAACATAAATAGGCTGGTTAAAAGTTATTGAATATTTTCATTTGAATTAACATCATTTTTTTGTTGTTAAAGTTGCAGTTATGTGTAATTAATAACACTTCAAATGTTTCACTTCGTCTTATTTGAACTTGAGACACTTTTTAGTAAATTGTTAAAATTAAAGAAAAGAACATAAAACATTGCAATTGTAATACATGTGTCCAATTTTTTTAAAGTTTTTTGCACTTAGTATCACTAAACTGTATTGTTCTTTTATCTTTCTCATATTTACAAAAGATGATAACTTCAGTAAAATTAATCTTGGATAATATTTTAAAAAGTTGAGATAAGTGAAAAGCTAATGGAACTAATGGGAAATAAATTATGTATATACTTGCTGAGTTATCTTGATTTTCAGATCAAACAAAGCTGGTAAGTTGCTCGCTGAAGTATTGTTAAAAGGATTGCAGGGAAACAGATATCTTACTAATGCCAGAGTTTCTTTTACTCCAGCTCCTAGAAAATTGTAGTTGATGTATTATTATTGGTCTCTGAATTTCAGGCCTGTGACACTTGTAGGTTACTCACTTGGGGCAAGAGTTATTTTCAAGTGTCTACAATATTTGGCTAAAACTGAAAACGGTGGTAGGTATTTCCAGTTTCGTATTTTTTTCCTTTGTTTGTCCTTGGTGTGTTTAGGTTATTTTATTCCATATTAAATCTTATCCTTTTTATTTCCTTTCTGTTCTTTTATGTTTTTAATTACGGTGATGGATGCATATAATTTAATGTCCTTGCATACCCTTTTCATGTTTATCCGTTGAATGAGAGGTTACTTACCATATTACTTTTAATGTCAGCCTTGCTTATTATTGACAGCTGAACTTGTAGAAAAAATTGTACTTCTTGGAGCACCCATCTCAATCAAGGATGAGAACAGGGAAGCAACTAGAAAGGTTTGTGAGGGATTTAATTTTCCTCTTAATAGATTTTTCTCATATTTTATTTATGAAAATGAATCTTTTCTAACATCCTGGTATTCTGTAGATGGTAGCAGGAAGATTTGTGAATGCTTATTCGAGGACTGACTGGATGCTTGGAGTTGCCTTCCGTGCCAGGTATATGAAAACATAATTATAAAATTTTTGCAAAGTATTAGATATTTTAAGTTTGCTCGCACTAACACTAGCACTAACACTAGCATTGCCTTAGAACCGTATTTTTATGGTGTAGTGGAAGTTGTAAGTATGGGCAGAAAACAGCGTTCCTTGTGTTCATTAACACCATTTCAGGTGTTGACCTGGAACCATATCTTTCGTGGTTTGTCGTCAATTTTCACATTAAAGTTTAAACCTTTTTCGTGTGTGGCAGTTGACATTTGTCTCACCTAACATAACATCACTATATGATGATTCTATGGGACCTACCCTGTTCTTTTGCTGAAGAGAGAGCATGTAAAAGGGGTACATGAGGTGTTACAGTCACATATATAGATATAGATTTAAGATCAAATCCATTTAAGATCAAATCCATTTAAGTAGATATGGCTTGGATTCTAAAAAATTGGATTCTTAAAAATCAAATCCTTGTCCACCCCTAGTGTTAGGATGTTTCAGGAAAATAATTGCAATCCTCCTCAAGATTTTTTTTTATCTCGTTTAATAATAGGGTAACACAAAATTTATTTAGAAATTGAATGGTTTGTGGAAATATTTTCTTCAATTTTCTGTTTTCACTTTTAATTACAAAATGTTTCCTTATTTTAACTTTATTTATTGTTTTGGAAACAATGAAAACATTGCTTTCAAATGGAAATGTGGGATTTTTGTGATTACAAATGAAAACAGAAAACCTTTGGCCACTAGTTTTTTTTCCCAAATGGAAAGGTCCAAAGCTTGCACCTTAAATCAATGATACTTGTTAATACGTAATAAATATGTGGAGAATGTCTCTGTTTAAACATTTGCTTAGGAGTTAGGAGAGTGATTCAAATGGATGGATAGTGATTCATGTGTGGTGGCAAATATATACGTAGTATGATTGTTTCTGTTGCAATTATGTTGAGACATTTATGCCGAGAGGATATCAATTTTACATTGGGAACTGCTTAGTTTTTTTTTCCTCTTGTTTTCTAGCATTTGCAATTATTATCTTTGGACGAAACAAACATTCACAAAAATGGGTTAGAGCCAATGTTGCCTGTTATGTTTGGGCATGATAAATAAATCCGTGGGCCTATTATCCCGAATTGTGTGGGTGACTCGGCAAGGATAATGTCAAAAATGCCTTTTTTTTGCTAGATAATTTATAAACATGTTTTCATGTAGAGACTTAATAGAAAAATGGGTTTCTAATAAGGATGAAAAAATTAAGGTTGAAATAGATTTTTGATTCTTCATTTACATTTTTTATTTATTTCATTTTCTTAAATAAATAAAGTTTCACTTTGTTTCCTTAAAATGTATGTGAAATTAAATTGTTCTTTTTATTAGTTTAATTATCACACTAACTAACTTTTCAGTTTGGTTAAACATGATAAATGATGAGAGATATTAAGTTAGATAGATATTTGTTACATTAGTCAAAATTAATACTGTTAGTGTTAAAAATAAACAAAAAGATCAATTTCAACTAAACAAAGTAAAATATTTTAAGCTTAAAGAATCAAATTGAAACAAGATAGATGAGATTTATTTTAGCAAAAAAATAAATAAACAAATTAGAAATCCATGAATATGTGCAAGTATGAAGGTTGTTATTTTTTTAATATCTCACTTGAATTTTCTATTGTTGAACGATGCCGCAATCCAATAAACACATTTCTATCAAGTCTAAACTCTAAGCACATAATAGAACAAATAATAAATGTGATACCCTCTCCTTTCCAAAATAATTATCATCTTAGGGATAATAATTTTAGAAAATTAATCTTATATCAATATTAGTGCATTTATAGATTTTTTTTATACACCATTAATATTATAAAAGATATAAATTAAAAAGATAATTAATGAAACATTGAAAAACTAACATAACAATTATTTTTGGACAATTTTTTTATTTTGCCCAATAATTATAATGAAACAAAGGAAGTATTGTTTAATTTCATTTGTTGTTTATTTTTATTCAAATTACATATAAATGTGTTGTTTCACACTGTGTGTTTGAGAGAGACAATTTGCTAATTTCCACAATATAGATTTAGAAAGAGATAAAACCTATAACCTGCTGAAAAGACTATATAAAAATAGAAGAATAAAAGTATAATAAATACGTATTAATTTTTAAAAAATATATCAATAAAATCATAAAAATCAAATATTATATAATTAAGAGACAAGTCCCCTATTAAAGAAGCTATTTAAAAATTAAAAAAATGATCAATAAAGTTTCAATAAAAAAACGAGTTAGTTATGTTAATTCAATTAAAACATTGAATAAAGATAATATGAAATCTTAATTAGTATATAATATATTAGCTTTTCAAGAAGTCAAAAGAACTTAAAATAAAAATTTAATAGTTTTAGTAGGAGAGAGATCACACAAAAAAGTGATTTTTTTTTTAAGAAAAAAGAAAAGAAAAGTGAAGTTGGTTAAATACAATCATCATTTAACTTATTTGTGTTTATTTCTTTAATTTCCCGCTGTGTATCAGATAGGATACATACCCATTCACACTAAACTCAGTATAGTAGAGAAAGAATTGAATAATTTACATGAAATTCTGATTTTTTTTAATTTCGGTTTTAGTCTTTTAAAAAACAAATTATCCTAATTTTATCCCTTTGATTAAGAAATATTTACTTTTGCTCCTCAAACTGTATTTTTTTATGATTTATATTCCCATTAAATATGTTAGTTATAACCACAAATTGAAGACTAAAAATTGAGTATTTTCAAAATCGAGAAACAAAAATAGGACAATGTAAAAAGTGATTTTCCACGTCGAATATACTTATAACCAATTTACTTAAAAAACCAAATTCTAGCAGTGGACATATCATCATTTCGGAAAGGAGTTATTACTACCTGAAACACAATCACGTAGAAAACGAAAATGCATTGCCTATGACGTATACAACAATGAAAATGCTTTGTTTATCACGCTATCATTTGAGAGAAAAATCAAGTATATTATTGGAGTTACCACGTATCAAAGTATTCGCTTGGAAATCAATGAAATTATGAAAAATAAATATATTATTTTTTATAGAGAAAAAAAAAAGGATGCAAAAAGGATGTAAAGGGTTGATGGAAGTGCAAAAATAGGGTTGTTGTTGATGAAATGCAAAAATAGGGTTTAAAGAAAAAAAAATGAGGTGCAAAATTAGATTTATAATTGGTTTGTATGAAAAGGGTATTTTAGTAATAAAAATTTATGTAAAAAGAAAGAGGATATACTTATTAATCAAGGAGATATAAATATAAAATACATTGTAATGTACTAATGTCATTAATTTGGGCTTTACATTTTCAATTGGGCTTGAAGAGATTGAGACCCTTTAGGTACGTATAATCCGGTTGAATATTATATCTCTTAAAAAAATCACAACAAATTGCATTTATGCTTACTGCTTTTATTTAGTGGTTAGTGAAGCAATTTAACCATAAAATATTTAGTCATAAAAATACATAAAAATTTGATAATAAATAATGTTGAGATTGATTAGTCTTTAGAGTTTTTCTTCACTATCACTTTTCTAATGGGCATTGTTGGAAGCTTGTGTTCCTGATTTCTCATAATCAAATGTTTTTCCAGTGTTAATTGATTTGCCTTTTGTAGAAGGGTTGATTTGAGGAGTGACTTTAGTTGCATTTACTGCAACATGTGCCACTAAAGGATGTTAGTGTGAGATTAATCTGTTGGTTAAAATTTGTGGTCCACCAAAGACCACTTATCTTCAGGGTCCATGTTATACATCTAAAACATATCAAAAGCTTAACATATAAATTGAAATTTATGTTAAAAATCGATTTAAAGTAACAGGCCCACATCGTAATCATCCTCTGTCTGAGGTTCTTTAATTTTTACTGCTATAATAATTATAATATTCTTTTACTTGCCTTTTCCCCCAAGTGAACCGGAATTCAAACTTATCTGTAGCGGGCATCAATAGCATTTAAATTTTGAACTATTGATCAAGTTCTTTCTCTCCCGTTTGAAAATCAAATGCGGCCTCACACCCCCGCTTTATGTACTTAAGCCAAAACCTTATAAAACGATCTTTAAATTATGATTTTAAACTATGTATTCCGCTACCAATGTAGGCTATGTAGTTGGAATTAATTTATATATTAATATAAACCCCTTGTAATGTATTTTTATTTTATTTTATGGAGACTGAAGAGGACAATAAGTACCAGCACATAGCATACGTAAGCAACATTATAGCATAGCATATGTAGTGTGCAGATGGAATCCGTCAGTAGCAGCCACGAGACGTGAAAAATTCATTTGCTATACAAGATTAAAATTGTTGAACAAACTAAAAGTTAATCAAATATCGGCAAATACAGTTTTAACACTACTATCAAAAGTATCATTGTTCTCAGACAAAAAAAACCATCAGAAATTACATGAACCATTATTGTTCTAGATATTCATTTATCATCTCCAGGAATCCAAGGTTCTGTGTAGTTTATATTGATGATTGAGTCAATCTGGCCCTCTCTTAAGGAAATATTTATTGAATTCAACATTTTTTCTCTCCCTTCAACAATTGTAAAGGTAATTAATTGGTAAGTATTCCCATTTGTACATAGCGATTAATCGTTCCATGATACTTGCTAGGCTAGAATGTCTCATTCAATTGCACAATTGGTTAATGTATAGTTTAAATAATCAATTCAGTCCAAAAAAAATTAATTTTAAAAAAATGAAATAATCAATAGAAAAAGTCAAGGGGCATTTTGCTAGTCTTACAGAGACCATCTACAAATGCTTTAGAGATGTTTGATATATTACTATTGTCATGACACAGAATATTGGATAACATCCATCCATCTGAGCAACTCATTGAATGATTGTTTTGATGTTCTTAATCACCAAACAAATACGTTAGTGTTATTTCTTAATTAGCCTTACATGCCTTTTTATGAGTTCTCAGAATTAAACATCTATAATCTCAACCTTAACTTTGACAGCGATGACACAAGTGACATGCATGGAGGGATTTTTCAAGCCCACTATATGCAAGTATAGTTTGGATACTCTACATGACAAATTATATAAGTATGGCCACTAAACGTTTATCAGTTCAATATATCATCATGGAAAATAAGTAGAGAACATAGAATTTGCATGTGTGGATAGGGTGTATAAGCTAGATTCGTAAAACTTATGTGGGTATACTCAGTTAATTCGTTTTTCATGTAACATACAATTGACTATTCCATGGCTTTAAATTGAGATCATGGTGCGTGAGAAAACCTTCACATAACAGACAATTGTCAAAAAATGTGTTTGATATGATCGTAATTACCATCGTAATTCAGTTGTGGTGGAGTCGAAATACTCTGACGTTGCCTTCGCAATTATGCGGATTGATATTTAAAACTATGGACTGTTCTTTAATAAATAAATAAAACACTACCTGCGATTCTGCAGAAGTGGGACAGAGATGTTGCTTACTTGAGATTTGAAATTTCAATTTTGACTTTTGCGTCAAGGGAATTTGGCTAGAATATTATATTATAGTACTTTCTAATTTTGGGAGATAACATCTCAAATTCTTGCCAAATCACCACCTACTACTCTCCTGGCCATCTGCAAAACAAATTATCCCCTCAATTTCCTTATTCAACTCTTTAAGTTCATACTCAACTCATCAAATTACTGCTACCGGTGTTTCAAATTTGTTATGGAGTGATCTAGGTGAGTTTTAAACTATGCCTGATTCATTGATTTTAAATTGTCAGTATTTGTTTAATACTTTTAGAATTTAGTGAAATAAATTATACACAACATTTAATAAAATATTATAATAAAAATATATTAATAATATTTATTCATATTTAATGATATTTTTCAAATGTTACCAAAAGATTTTACTAATATTTTTACTAAAATATTAAGATGTATGATAGTGACACTACCTTTTCGTCCCATGTGCCACTCGTGCATGCAATAACATATAATATTTTGTAACCATCATTTGACTGCCTAACTCCTCCAACAACCTTCTGTGGAAAAAAACTCCTCTAACAACCTCAATAGTGAGTTTCTATAACAAATATCGATGACTTCAGTATTTTGTTACACCTTCACTATTTTATTACCTCCGAATTGTGCAACAATTTTATCATTAAGGAGCTTATAAATAATGTGATATTTATAAAATAAATAACATCAAACTAAAGTAAATTGAGATATAAAGTTGATCCAGTGGTTAAGATGAATCTTGCTTTATCCGAAGTGCTCAGCGTCATAGTGTGATCAGTTATGGCGAACAAGCAATAATATGCTTTGGGGAGAAAGCCTATCTCTGAACGTGATGATGCTCTATTTTATCAGTAGATCGCACATGAGCTTTTGAATCTTTGGCACTCATCATGAAAGATTTTAGGTATTCCTATCGGAAAACTAACAAGATAGTCATAAGTTTAAATAAATCTAACTGATATTTCTAAAAAAAACAAATAAAAAAAACTAAAGTAAAATGTGTTATATAATGAGACTTTTTTCCCACACATAGATCAAAATAAAGAAAAACATGTTTTGTTAAGAATCAAAAATGAAAAAAAAACATGTTAAATAAATCATAAGTAAGAAGTCATGTTAGAAGTCCATTTTCCAACTTGCTTTCATTGTCTTAATAGCATGAGGTGACGTGGCAAGGATAATGTCAAAAATGCCTTTTTTTTTTTACTAGGTAGTTTATAAACATATTTTCATGTAGACTTTTTAATAGAAAAATGGGTTTCTAATAAGGATGAAAAAATTAAGGTTGAAATAGATTTTTGATTCTTCATTTACATATTTTATTTATTTCAGTTTACATTCTTAAATTAAAAAGTTTCATTCTGTTTCCTTAGAGTGTGTGTGAAATTAAATTGTTCTTTTTATTAGTTTAACTATCACACTAACTAACTTGGTCAGTTTGGTTACACATGATAAACTATGAGAGATACTAAGTTTGATAGACATTTGTTACATTAGTCAAAATTAATACTGTTAGGGTTAAAAATAAACAAAAAGATCAATTTCAACTAAACAAAGTAAAATATTTTAAGCTTAAAGAATCAAATTGAAACAAGTTAGATGAGATCTATTTTAGCAAAAAAATAAATAAACAAATTAGAAATCCATGCAAGTATGAAGGTTGTTATTTTTTTAATCTCTCACTTGATTTGTCTATTGTTGAAAGATGCTGCAATCCTATAATCACATTTCTATCAAGCACTCTAAACTCTAAGCACATAATAGAACAAATAATAAATGTGATACTCCCTCCTTCCCAAAATAATTATTGTCTTAGCCTATGAAAAAGGATAATAATTTTAGAAAATTAATATTATATAATTATTAATCCATTTATAGATTTTGTTATCCACCATTAATATTATAAAAGATATAAATAAAAAAGATAATTAATGAAACATTGAAAAACTAACATAACAATTATTTTAAGATAATATTTTTCTTACACAATAATTATTGTTTAATTTCATTTGATGTTTATTTTTATTCAAATAACATAAAAATGTGGTGTTTCATACAGTGTGTTTAAGAGAGAGACAATTCGCTAATTTCCACAATATAGTTTTAGAAATAGATAAAACCTATAACCTGCTGAGAAGACTATATAAAAATAGAAGAATAAAAGTATAATAAATATGTATTAAGTTTTAAAAATATATCAATAAAATATATAAATCGAATATTATATATTGAAAATGTAAGCTTGTTCTCAAATAAAAAAATCAAATTATCTTGTGTCCTAAATAGAATAATAGGTATATATAAAACTTTTGCTTCAAATGAAAATTAATATATATATATATATATATATATATATATAAATATAAGTATATAACTTTATTATACGCAACTTTATCCTTACATATGTAAGGAGACTGTTTCTGAATTTGAATACATGATCAACAAATTACTAAGACACAATTTTATTATTATACGAGGGCTTACAAAGATAATATAATATATTTATAATTTAACATACTTATAATGTTAAATTAAATTTTATTATTTTATTTGATAATAATATTTTACTTAATTTTCTAAAAATATATTATAATCATATTATTAGAGAAAAGAGATAGTATAATATATTTATAATTAAAAAATATTTGTTAATCACTATGTGATCTGAACTGTTCAACTAAAAGGCAAATTAATGGCCTAGATCGATATCTTGTTTACTATATAGAGTTAAGTTAAAGTTAATATAGTTAACAGATCGACGATATAAAAAAATAGTTAACAAATAGAAACAGATATATTAGTTAAAAGTTCAAATATATATTTTCATCTTATTTACAATTTTTTATAATTCAAACATTAGTTAAATTTTATAATTTTTATTTGTAACTAGGTTTATTAAGACAAATATCATGTCTTGAATTAGTTTAAAATATTTTATATCTCAAAATTAAAACGGTCATAGTTTTAAAATGACAACATTAACTTAAATTTTTGAGAGATAAATTATTAAA
Organism: Glycine latifolia; assembly: GCA_013407115.1. Taxonomy (NCBI): domain Eukaryota; kingdom Viridiplantae; phylum Streptophyta; class Magnoliopsida; order Fabales; family Fabaceae; genus Glycine; species Glycine latifolia. Next base: position 37,225,970 of record CM023948.1, read on the forward strand.
ATGAATTGTTTAAAAGATAAAAGGCCAATATAAATTTTAGGGAAAGGAAAAGAAACAAAAAAAATAGTACTTATATATTTTAAGCTTTGAATAAATAAAGTGTAAGAGCATCTCCAATGCAAGCATCTTCCTGGATTTCTTAGGTTAAGCACCAGGTTCTTGAGGTTTCTCTTGCAGTGGAGCGCAGTGACGTGGCGGAACGCATTTCTTCCGTAGAGCTTGGGTTCCTTATATAAGGAACTGTTTCTCCCCAATTAAAAAACATAAATTTTGGCGTCAAACCTCCCATTTCAGTTATTCCCAATCACATGCACATCTCAAATTGATGAATCAAAACAAGAAGACGAACAAATCAAAACAGGAAGATGAAGAGTTGCAAAAAAATTAAAGCAATACTGATCGTGACAGCGACGGACCCCGAAGGCGCGACGGCGATGGACCTTGAAGGCGCGACGGCGATGGACCCCGAAGGCGCGACGGCGGCGGACTCCAAAGGCGACAGAGCGCGACGGCGACGGAGCCCAACGGCCTTGAGCACAACGACGATCTTTCTTCTTCTTCCTATCATTCGCATTCTCGAAGCATGCATGCGGTTTTGGTGCTGGGGAACGGAAGAGAGGGGAAGAGGGGAGTTTGGTGCTGAAGAGAGATTGAGAGGCTTAAGGGGAAGAGGGGAAGAGGCGTGCGGATTTGAGAGTGAAGAGAGGGGAAGGGGGGTTTCGTGGGAGAAGGAAAATGAAAAAGAAAATGCTGAAGAGTGGAAGAGAATGCTGAAGAGTGGAATTAGAAGAGGTTCGGGAAGCTTCTTCTGGGCTTCTGGCAGTGGAAGGAAAAAAAAGAAAAATAAAATGTAAACGCAATAATTTTTACAAAAATTATAAAGATAAAGAAAGGGTTCAATGAAAAAGTATTGTGAAAAATTATGACAGTAGTATCATTCTTCATGGATAGTAATACAATTCCTTTCATTCCAAAAGTATATATATTAAGCATGGCAAAACGAGGGTGCTTTAGGCGTGGAAGTTAAACTTAGATAAAATAAAAAAATAGAAAGTGCAATTTAACTGTTGGAAGTAAATGAATGCAAAAGAAAAGTGTAGAATGTAAAAAAAAAAGTTAACGTTAAATTTTGCAGGCAACCGTTGGAGGAATGCAAATACAATTACCAATAATTCTATGTAACCGTTGGAGGTACAACGGTCAAATTAAATTTTGTTTATAAATATGGGTAATTGTCTCTTCATTTTTGCAATGCAAGTTTCAATTCTAATTTTTTGTATTCCAATCTATCCTCAATCTTTCTTATTTGCGCTGAAATGGATCCCAATAAGTATAATTACGAAAGTGTTTACAATTACTTGCAAAATCAACCACCTCCTACTAGTGAAAATTCTACAAATCCACCACATCCACCACAATACGTTATGTATCCTCAACCATTCCCTACCAGTGAAAATTCGCAAAATCCACCTCCGTATATTATGTATCCACCACCCCCACACATGTGGTATATGCATCTTCTATCTAATATAGAGTCACCTACCGGTGGTAGTTCTCAAAATTCACAATTTTGTAGTCAACGATCACCCTCCATCAATCCAAACATGTGTTATAAGCCTTCTTTATCCAATATTTCCCCTGCTATCAATGAAGTTGAATCCACAATTGGTGCAGACAATATTCAACTAGATGAGGGCGACCACAATGGTAGTGGAAAAAAAACACGTACAGCATTCTCAGTGGAAGAAGATGTAATTCTTGTTCGATCGTGGCTCAATGTGTCAAATGATTCAATAATCGGTGTCGACCAAACATCAAAGCAATATTGGACAAGGATTAAAAATGCGTACAACAATGACGATATGCGCGAAAGCGGGTTATTTTGTGAAAGAACATCGACTCAGTTGAAATCTCGGTGGAACAGGATCCACCCAGCAGTTCAAAAGTTTTACGCGTGCTACAAGCAAGCAGATAAGCATAAGAGAAGTGGAAGTTCAGAGAAGGATTACATAGCTAATGCTCACTTGATTTACTCACAAGATATAGGTAAAAAATTTGAGGTTGAACATGCTTGGTTGTTGTTGAAAGATCAGCCAAAATTCGATGCAGAATTTATGTCAAATTCTTCAAAAAGAACCAAGGTTTCTGCAAGTGAAAATTACTCATCGTCTTCTAACACCAAGACACCCGTTGAAGCTGAAGAATATGATACCCCTACACCAATGTCTTGCCCAATTGGACAAAAAGCAGCAAAAAGAAAGAGCAAAGGAAAGGAAGCTTCTAGCAATATCGATTTATCTGGCATAGAAAGTGTAATGATTGAGAAGAATGCAAACACATTAAAACTTATTTAGTTAAAGGAGGCACAAGAAAGGCGTATGCAAGATCAGGAACGACGCATGTAGTATGAAATCCTCATGAAGGATACATCCAACATGTCGGAACAACAACGCCAAGACCACGAAAAGTATTGCGACCATATTAGGAAGAAATTGTTTAGTTAAAGTTTAGTCGTTATGTTTGAATTACTTCTTATTCAGTTACTTTGTATGCAGTTATTAATCATGTAGGTTGTTGTTGTATGTTATATTCAAAATTTTAGTTTATCAAATTAGCCGTTATAAAAGTAGCCGTTATAAAACTAGCCGTTGGAAAACTAGCCGTCATAAAACTAGCCGTTATAAATGGAGCTATATAAATGTCTAATGTTGCAATCATTTTCATATCACCTAATACGAATCACACAATATATCTCCTTCATTTGAAACACTTCGGATACCATATAATGGATCCAAACATCGATGTAGATGAAGTTTTCGATCAAATGATAAACGAGGAATTGGAAGACAACACCGACAAAGAAATCATTAGGTTGATACTTCAAAGGCAACAACAACTACATGGCAACACCGTCGGGCGTATGCAAAGAAGAGTGATACATCGAAATCGTGAAGAAGGTCATGATAGATTGTTCAATGACTACTTCTCAATTAATCCTATGTACACAAAGATTCAGTTCCGACGAAGATTTCGTATGCGAAGGCATGTGCTTCTTCGTATTGTAGATGGGCTAAGCAATCATGATGAGTACTTTCAACCAAGGTTCGATGCACTAGGTCGAAAAGGACTATCTCCATTATAAAAGTGCACAATTGCACTTCGTATTTTGGCTTATGGCTCACCTGCTGATAGCGTGGACGAATATGTTCGAATTGGTGAAACAACTGCGGTGGAATGCTTGGAGCGATTTGTATCAGGCATTTGCACCATATTTGGGAATGAGTACTTGAGGAAACCAAGCATCGAAGACACCGAACGACTACTACAACTGGGAGCAGCACGTGGATTTCCAGGTATGTTAGGTTCTATTGATTGTATGCACTGGGAATGGAAAAATTGTCCTGTTGCATGGAAATATCAATTTTGTCGAGGTGATCATCGTAACCCAACAATCATTCTTGAAGTCGTTGCATCACAAGACTTGTGGATTTGACATGCATTTTTTGGCACCGCGGGTTCAAATAATGACATTACTGTGTTAAATGGATCTAATGTGTTTGATGAAGTTTTGTCGGCACGTGCTCCCGCAGTGCAATACACAGTGAATAGAACCCAATATAATATGAGATACTATTTAGCCGATGGTATTTATCCAGACTTTGCTACATTTGTGAAGACCATCTCAATGCTAGAAGGAGAAAAGCGAAAATTATTTGTTAAACGACAAGAATCGGCAAGAAAAGATGTCGAACGGGCGTTCAGAGTGCTCCAATATCGATTCGCAATTATACGTGGTCCGTCACGTTTTTGGGATATTGCTAAAATGAAGAATATAATCTATGCATGCATCATATTGCATAACATGATTGTCGAGGACGAACGTCACACATATCAAAGTAATATTGATTATGATAATGTAGGTAACAACACGTCAACATTCGAAGTATCTTTAGGTGCTCACCCTAATATTAGATCAACCTACCTTCAAAGGAGAGCAGAGGTTAATGATAGACAAAAACACCGACAACTCCAAACAGATTTAGTTGAGCATATTTGAGAATGTTTCAGAAACGAAAATAACAATAACTAAATTTATGTAATATTTATTTTCGAGATTTAGGTTTTTTATTTATTTCGATGTTATTGTTTTAATTATTTATTATTATGCATTTTTTTTATATTGTTACACATTTCTTTTTATTTATTTTAATTTATATTTATGAAAATTGAAAAAATGTTAAGTTTTATTAAAAAATATAAATATGTGGATTTTTTTGAGTTCCTTGTGATTTCTTGCATTAGAGCAAAATAATGGGTGAGTTCCTTAGGAATGACGTGGTACTGTGGGGACCACAAAAAGTACTGCGGGGGCCATAAAAAGTTGCTTAAGAAACCCAATTAAGTTCCTTGCATTGGAGGTGCTCAATGGAAGAGCTACTAGCGGGACGGAAGATGGGATAACCATTGAATTATTACTTACTTCCACGACGTCACAGCAGTTTTACATGGCTTATGCTTCACAGTTTCTAAAGACTTTCTCACTCTTTATGATGATACTTATTATCGTTATTTATTTAAGAGAGTTATTGTCATTATTAAAAAAACAAGAAAATAGAATAGGTGTTTACACTTAGATTAGTTCTGTTAAATAGATGATTTAGCAATTAGTGTAAAATGTAATTTATTATACGAAATAATTTATTTCGATTTTATGCTTGGATAGATATGTTAGTAGATAAGTTTTAAAACAATTTTGTTGGTTACATTACTACTAAAAAAAACCTTTTTTATGAAGCGTCTTCGATGATGTTTGTTTGAAAACCGTCTTTATATTTAATGCGGTGACATTTTCGTAAATACGAAGGTTTGAAACAAAGACGGTTTAAGGAAAATTGTCTTCGAAAACAAGTGTTCAAACACGGTTTTCATAAAATCGTCTTCGAAAATAAGTGTTCAAAGACAGTTTTTGTAAAATCATATTCGAAAACAAGTGTTCAAAGATGGTTTTCGAAAAACCGTATTTGAAAATCCAAAACTTGTTCAAAGACGATTTTTGTAAAATCGTAATTGAAAATAAGTGTTCAAAGACGATTTTCGTAAAACTGTATTTGAAAATAAGTGTTCAAAGACAATTTTCAAAAAATCGTCTTCAAAAGTCTGGAACTTATTTAAAGATAATTTTGAAAAAGTCATCTTTAAACACAAGTATGAAAAAATCGTCTTTAAAAACCACCATTGAAATATGGTTTTCAAAAACCATGTTTGAATTTCCTTCTTATTTATCGTTTGGTTTCCTCAATCTTATCTTTCTCTCTCATCAAATCTGCTATTTCAAAATTTGAATCACATTACCCGATAAAGCATGCGCCTTTTCGCTTGCTTTTCTCTTTCTCATCGTTTCAAAATTGTCTTTTTCACCTTGCATTGGAGACCGTGTTTGCTTGTGTTGTTGGTGTTACCCACTCAAACACAAACACACCTTTTTATTTTTTTGTTGCTTCCTCCTTGTCACTTCCACCATAAACGAGGTATTCTTAACTAAGCTCTTGTTTTAAGAAGCAGCTCCACTACAAACCAGTGTTGTAAAAATTGGTCCGGTCAAGGTAGTGGGTTACTGGGTTAGTGGTCTAATTAGTAGGTCAGTAATTGGCCCAATTTGACCTGGTCTATATTAAAAAATTCAAAATTATATTATAAAAGTGTATGTAACTAACATTATTTGATTAATAAAAAGTCATCCATAATTTTATATTGAAAAATTCAAAATAACAATTGAAATATTAAAACTGATAATACAAGTAAAGTATATTAATAATAAAAAAGACTATAAATAACAACTACCTAAATTAAAACACAAAAGTCTATTTCAAAATATAATATGAAAACTGCAGAAAGAAAAAAATAGGTACAGAAAGCAAATATGGCCCAAATAACCATAATACCCTAGTATATATTCTTCTTTTCTCCTTCTCCATACTGCTGCGCCGTTTTTCTTCCGTGAAGGAGGAAGCCCCATACCAGTCCATAGTGTAAGTTTTTCTCTCCTTTTCTAATTATTTATTTAATCTTTTACTGTTATTAAAGAGCCTTCGTTTTTATCTGCATCGTGCATGTTGTTGTTAAGTCATATTTGTGGGATGAGTCCATTCACCTACGCAAAGCTCATGTGTGCGTGCGGTGTTTAAGGGATCACTAACTTGGAGCTGAAAAAGCATGCAGTGCCACATGCTCATTTCTTTAAATGCGTACATAACAAGGGGTTTTGCACATGAGCTAGATTTATGAAGTGGTAAATTTTGACCCCCATTTTACTTTTCTCCTGCCAAGCTTTCATATTTGCTTACAGTTTAGTGCTCACTAACTCTACTTTTATTTCTAGTGGCTTTGCATTGATCCCATTGCTCACTGAACAGAAGAGGCAAAGATCTTCTTGAACTTGTTACTCGTTTAGATCCCTTGCAAATCTGCTCTCTAAGGTGATATATTGGTTTTGTAACTCCCTTATTTGTTTCTATTAGTTAGAACTTATGTTACTTTGCTGCTGAGTCCCCCATTCAATATATTTTTTTGATTCGTTTAATTAGAAAATTGCTTTTTGTTTCTCATTTCATTTTTTTATTCATTTGTTACCAGTTTTTTTTTTATAAAAAAACTGACACGTATTTTTCTTTTCTTTTTGGAGAGAGATGATATGGCAAAGGAATATGAGAAAGCTATTGAAGAACTCCAGAAATTGTTAAGTCTCAAACACTCTCTATGATGGGAAGCATTATATAATAAACTATAATATGATTATAATATGCAATGTTTCACTATATATGTGTAGTATTGACGAGGGGTTATACTACTCTTTCAAACTCTTTTTTGCTTATTATTTGAAGTTATTCAATAATTTAGGGGTAAAAAAGGTCGATTTCTAGAGTAATTCTTGCATAGACATATTGCTCATATATACAATTAATCATAATTTTAAGATGTATTAAAATAGCTTACATGAGAGCAGTGAATGCAATGCTGAAGTTATCTTAATATTTTATAAGTTTTTGATTGGTTGCGAGCACTGTACTTACGAAAGAATTGCTCCAATTCAGAATGCAATTTTTGAAGAATAAACGAGATATAAAATCAATCCAAGAAACGAGATATAAAATTGTTTGGAATAGTTAGTTATGTATGTAAATTAATTAATTTTAATATCAATAATTTTATATTAATTTAATTTCTTAAAAAGAAATGACCTAACTGGCTAACTCTGCCCCTTGAACTTAATAATTTATATTTAGTCTCCGTGTAAATTTTGCCAAACAAAACCCTAAATTTTCTGGACAAGACTTTTGCATGGTAATTCACGTTTCTTCGGTTTATCAAGTTGTAAAAAACTAAAACCAGTGT
>CM023948.1:37248361-37318259 GCA_013407115.1 Glycine latifolia
AACTTAAAATAAAAATTTAATAGTTTTAGTAGGAGAGAGATCACACAAAAAAGTGATGTTTTTTATAAGCAAAAAAAGAAGTGAAGTTGGTTAAATACAATCATCATTTAACTTATTTGTGTTTATTTCTTTAATTTCCCGCTGTGTATCAGATAGGATACATACCCATTCACTAAACTCAGTATAGTAGATAAAAAATTGAATAATTTTCATGAAATTCTGTTTTTTTTATAATTTCGGTTTTAGTCTTTTAAAAAACAAATTATCCTACTTTTATCCCTTTGATTAAGAAATGTTTACTTTTGCTCCTCAAACTGTATTTTTTTATGATTTATAATTCCCATTAAATATGTTAGTTATAACCACTAATTGAAGACTAAAAATTGAGTATTTTCAAATTCGAGAAACAAAAATAGGACAATGCATGTAAAATGTGATTTTCCACGTCGAATATACTTATAACCAATTTACTTAAAAAACCAAATTCAAGCAGTGGACATATATCATCATTTCGGAAAGGAGTTATTACTTACCTGAAACACAATCACGTAGAAAACGAAAATGCATTGCCTATGACGTATACAACAATGAAAATGCTTTGTTTATCACGTTATCAATTGAGAGAAAAATCAAGTATATTATTGGAGTTATCAAGTATCAAAGTATTCGCTTGGAAATCAATGAATTTATGAAAAATAAATATATTATTTTTTACAGAGAGAAAAAAAAGGATGTAAAGGGTTGATGGAAGCGCAAAAATAGGGTTGTTGTTGATGAAATGCAAAAATATGGTTTAAAGATTAATAAAAATGTGGGGGGATGCAAAATTAAGGTTTAAAGAAAAATAAATGAGGTGCAAAATTAGATTTATATTTGTTTTGTATGAAAAGGGTATTTTAGTAATAAAAAATTATGTAAAAAGAAAAGGGCATACTTATTAATTAAGGGAATATAAATATAAAATACATTGTAATGTACTAATGTCATTAATTTGGGCTTTACATTTTCAATTGGGCTTGAAGAGATTGAGACCCTTTAGGTACGTATAATCTGGTGAATATTATACCTCTTAAAAAAATCACAACAAATTGCATTTATGCTTACTGATTTTGTTTAGTGTTTAGTGAAGCAATTTAACCATAAAATATTTAGTCATAAAAACACATAAAAATTTGATAATAAATAATCTTGAGATTGATTAATCTTTAGAGTTTTTCTTCACTCACTTTTCTAATGGGCATTGTTGGAAGCTTGTGTTCCTGATTTCTCATAATCAAATGTTTTTTCAGTGTTAATTGATTTGCCTTTTGTAGAAGGGTTGATTTGAGGAGTGACTTTAGTTGCATTTACTGCAACATGTGCCACTAAAGGATGTTAGTGTGAGATTAATCTGTTGGTTAAAATTTGTGGTCCACCAAAGACCACTTATCAGGGTCCATGTTATATATCTAAAACATATCAAAAGTTTAACATATAAATTGAAATTTATGTTGAAAATCGATTCAAAGTAACAGGCCCACATCGTAATCATCCTCCGATGTTCTTTAATTTTTACTGCTATAATAATTATAATATTCTTTAATTTTTTTTAAAGAAAATTTAAATTAATACTTTATGTATAAAGTTATGAACCCACTCAAAGTTATATTATATATATTTATATAACTAATATTATTTGATTAACAAAAATTTATCCATAATTTTATACTGAAAAATTCAAAATAACAATTGAAGTATTAAAGTTGATAACACAAATAAAGTGTATTTAATAAAAAAGATTGTAAATAACAATTACCTAAATTAAAACTCAAAAGTTTATTTTGAAAATGTAATATGAAACTGCAGAAAGAAAAAAAGTGGGTACAGAAAGTAAATTAGGCCCAAATAAGTAGCATATATTATTCTTTTCTCCTTCTGCCGAATCCATAGCCTAACAGAACGCAGCAGCGAGGGACAACCCGCCCATACACAGCCAGCGGGGAGGATGGCACTACTGGCAAAGACCGTCCGGCGTAAACGCCGCAGGCGCGAAGCGTGGTAGCCCAATGAAAAAGCAGAAAAAATAGGATTCGTAAATAATACTACTCCCAGACTTCCTAATATAAGACCCGATCCAAGAAAGACTAAAAGAAAATCATGTAGCTGTACGGGCAAATCCATTCTATGTAAAATAAGAGATAAATAAATCGAAATTTCATGACCTTATTGCTGAAAGGCTCTTCCCTGCCTAGCTCCCCTGGAAAAAAAAAAGGAACTACCTTGCTTCGGCACACGATTCGGAAAACAGCCTCCAATTTAGCTTTCTTTCTAGTTTCCATTAGTGTTCTTATGAGCTGTTTTCTCCTTCTCTTCACTGCAGGCTCCCGGTGCTCCGCAAATTAATTTTTATGTCCGCACTTGAGGACATTTGCCCGTAGATCCGCCACTGAACCCACTATCTCAAATAAACCTATGTCAGTTGATTTTACATCTTAATCTTAACAATTATTATTAGATAAAAAATATATAATACGTGATAAGATACATTATTGTTATTAGATAAAATATATTTAATAGGTATAAATCTTAGTTTATTTTAAATAATATTAGATAACATATAGTAGCTGATAATATATATATCTAAATTATTAGATAAGATATATATATAATACATGATAAATTATAACTTAATTTATTTTAAATAGTTATGATTAGATAAAATATATCTAATATATGATAAGATATATATTTTATTTAATTTTTGTTATACTTGGTTTTATATAATCTGTCTTTCTATTATCAATAAAGCAAAGTTGCAGTCATACAGCATTTCCTATATTGTTTGTTGTTCGATTTGTAGTTGACTGGCTGCGAAGGTTGATTTGAAAATCGTTGTGCGAATTTTGAAGGGTTTGTTTGTTCTTTGAATCTGAAAATGGCCGTGGTTCGGAGGCAGGTGTGTCAGTTATCTTCAATCCCAGGTTTCGGGGCTTTGAAATCGAAAGTGTCGTCATCCTCGTCATCATTCCAAAGAGCAATTTTCTATCCATTCCCTGTTTACGGGGCAAGACATTTTTCGCAATTGTTTAAATCCAACGGCAAACACTTGTTCCTCGTTGACACCTTAGCCCTTGTAATAATAATAATTTACACACATGTCCCTTTCCTCTTTGTTATTTATTTACATCCACTCTTATTTGTTTGGATTTCGCTCTTATTTGCAATTCTGAAGAAAAGTGAGTGATTTGTTTGTTTGTTTGATTTTTGGCGTAGGTTAGGAGACTGAGACTGGAAGGGGAAGGAGCGCCCTCAAAGCAAACCGAGGATATAACCGCCGCCACAACTGAGGTTTCGAATGACAGTCTTGAAAATGAGTCTCAATCAAATGGGGAACTGCAGAAAGTAAGATCCTTTTAGTGCCAAAATACAATCCTAGCTTGTTTTGTGGTTCTGTGGATTTAAAATTCGCGTAGTTGTCCCTAATGTTTTATACTAATGTGAGCTGTTTTGTCTAATTTTCTTGTCAAGATTGAAATGATGCAAGAATGCAATCTGTCCAAGTTTAAAGCGGAGGTGCAGAGCCCACAGGTATTGCTTAAATTATGTGGATGTTATGTGAGGTTAATGATTTTGGTGCATGTGGATGTCGTGGGGCTTGGTACCGTAGTGAACATGTTAGGACTGATAGAAGGATTTGTGTGTTTCTTATATTCATTGCAGACAAGTAGACATTCTATTTTACTGTCATAAATATGGCTTCCATGAACTGCAGTAATATAGGATGAAAAATATCTATTACATTTACTTATTGGCAGAATGTTTTAGTGAATTTGTGCATCCTGCTTTTTCCATTTTTAGGTGATTGAAAAGTGTCAGTTGTTGTCTTTGTTCTTACGTGTCAATAGAAGATGCTAGTGGCATTGTTTGATCATGTTCTCTAAAACTAAAAGTAATTAGAATGAAGATATAAGTTTAAGCTGATCATGTTGTCTTTGTTCTAAATCTAATGCAACAAATTGTTTGATCATGTTCTCCAAATCTGAAATTAATTAGAATGAAGACATAAGTTTAAGCTGATCACGTTGTTTCTTCACTGTTTTTTTCCATCTCTTTACAGGCTGGCACTTCTCTTTCTTTTCTTTACTTCCCCTTCTTCCCACTCAATGCTTCTCTTCTAGATAATCTTCTCAGTTGTCTCTAGCATCTATAGTCCCTTTTGAAATTAGTGTGACTATGCTGAATTATTTATTGTTGGATTTTTTCAAACGATTCAATTTTGAGCTTTGGTAGAAACTCATGATCTGATAACTCTTCAACTTTTATTGTCACATTTCATAATTACGTTATGTTATATTTATTTTACTTGTTAACTTTGTTCTGCATAAGGTAGTCAATGACATGTTTAAACCTTTGGGAAGCTTGCTAACATATGATTTTTGTAAAAAACATATAGTGTGGAAAAGGCAAAGAAAGAAAGCAATCACAAATTTTAATTTAGAGGCAGAAAAAAAAGCAATATACTAATTATGTATGGTTAATTTAAATGGTTGTAGCTGATGTTTAGATGTTTGTTTATCGAACTGCATATGGTTAGGATAAATTTGAAGATCTTTAAATTAAATGGGCTCTATGTTATCTTGAAATTATTCATGTGTTTCTAGCAATGGTAGGTTGCAAGGTTGTCAAACTTGAGACACTAAGTAAATTGGTTAGACTCCATTAGTAAACTCATAAGAGTTTACTTACCTATGAATAAAAATTAATATTAAAAAAACCTATTAATGGCATGTATGCATAACATAATACTCTTAACACATTCATCATTTCAACTCTGCAATAAAGCAAAGTACCAAACCACAATAATATGTGCTAGTAAATTAGTGTGCTAGTAAATTAGTACTACTGTCTACTACATAATAAAACTACTTAATGGTCAAATTATACATAAATTCATGAAAATGTAAATTTCTAGTGTGAAAATATTTTAAAAAAAGAGCCAACTTCTTGAAATCATTTGAGCCCTTGTAAATTGTTACATTTATATTGGCTTAATAAACAATGCATGGGTAGCATAGAACATTGTAACTATCGGGCAAAAATTATATTTGATTTTGAACTCATCCATTGTTTCTTGGCTCAAGTTTATGCAAGTTTTCATGAGTTTATCCAAGAAAGTTTCATAGTAAGTTAACTCAATTTCTCTACTTAGAATCATAAACTCGTAAGAGTTTACGAGTTAACTCAAGAGTTTGACAACAATGGTAAGATGTCATGGGAAAATAATTGCAATCCTCCTCAAGGTATTTTTTATCTCTTTTAATAATGGGGTAACACAAGATTTATTTAGAAACTGAGTGGTTTGCGGAAATATTTTCTTCATTTTCTGTTTTTACTTTTAATTACAAAATGATTCCTTATTTTAACTTTATTTCTTGTTTTTGAAATATTTGTATAGGAAACAATGAAAACATTGTTTTCAAATGGAAATGTGTGATTTTTGTGATTACAAGTGAAAACAGAAAACCTTTGGCCACACTAGTTTTTTTTTTTTTTTCCAAATGGAATGGTCCAACACTTGCACTTAAATCAATGATACTTGTTAATACGTAATAGATATGTGGAGAACGTCTTTTGCATGTCTGTTTAAACATTTGCTTAGGAGTTGTGAGAATGATTCAAATGGTTGGGTAGTGATTCATGTGGAACTTCTTAGTTTTTTTTTCTTGGTTATAATTTCACTTGTTCTTTATCCTTTATATATTTTATTTATCTCAATTTGTTATATTGATATTGATGAGGTTGATTTTGTTTGTCTGATTCTGTAATATGCTGAAAACTTGCAATTCAGGGACACCATTTTTCTCTCTTACAACATGAGATTGAGAAACTTAGGAATGATATAGAGAAGATGCGTATTGAGTTGAGGTATATACTTTTAACAGTTTTAACAATTGGTCTTGATCAACTACTATAGTTGTATTCAACTGGTCTGTTACGATTGAAAGTCCTATTTTTATTTGTGATTGTCAATGGGTCACTAAAAATGCAGGAAAATAAAGGAGCAATTGTCTAATCAGAATGCTGAAACTAACAACCTGACAAATAGACGACCCGGCCTCTTAAGGACAAGAGCGCATAGCCGACAGAAGGAACGAGTCGATAAAGTAAGCAATTATGGAATTGTTTGGATAAGCTTATTTAAAAGTACTTATAGGAGAAGAAAATAAAAAGTAAAAAAAATAATTTTTTCTTTTAGAAGTACTTCTAAATAAACTTACGAAACAAGTCTTATGTGACATTTAGAAGTTGTTATTTCATCCCATGGAAATTTATTTGCATTCTAAACATTTTTTGCTATAATTCATATTCAGAAGTTGCAATCTTTAAAAGCAGAGCTTGGAGCAACCTGCATAACGGCACTTGTTTTTGCCACACTTGTTTATGTCTATGTTGTCTTTATTGTTGGTGACACATATTGATGTAAATATCCTTGTAAGTAAGTCGTGGTTGGCTCTCTTGTCAGATTATGCCGAATTGTTATTGATTTTTTCAGGCATGATATGCAACCTCTAATGCATCCATGTATTATGTTTTAAATCTTGAAAACTATCTAGGAATCGGCTTCCTATTTTTAAGAAAACATGATCTTTTGGTGGATTTTTAACTTATGTATAAGTCCAAATATTCCAAAATAATGCAAAATATTTCTATTTTTATCATATTAATACTTAATTAATCCTAATAAATTAATTCCTCAATATATATCTAAGAAATTAGTCAAATTAGTCATGTTAATAATCTAACATCGATTATCAGTTGATCAACCACTAGTAATTTTTTTGGGTGCCAACAAAATCAAAGGCTTAGGATCCAATGAAAAATTTGGAGATGATAAAGCTATGTTGCGGCTTAGGACCACGTGTTTGTTTGAACCTATACTTTGTTATACGCGATCCATGGTTTGGGAGAACTTTAGTTGGGTTTGGGGGAATTTGTTAGTGGGACCATTTCAATTGTTGCTTGTATTTTATGTTGGGTTTTACTTATTGTAGCCCATTTTTCATCTTGCGCACCCAAAAGTTTCAAAATTTCACTTATAATTTGATGAATTAATTAGACGGTTCACACACAGTACTGCGGATTATTTGTTTGGTACCCACTAGAGCACCGAAGCACAAGCAATAGCCTTAGGAGAAGGGGAATATCCCCTCCAAACATAGAAATGATGGCATGGACAGCTAATCCACCTTCCTATTGGCATCAAACCAAATCCATAAATTGGAACTCATTTCTGTATAATAATACACTTGAAATATCTAAGTCACTTCACTAAGGCAATACTGACATGCATTACCTCCACTATACCAATCTTTCCTTTGATCTAATTCAATAGTACATACTGTTGATGTCCTTCACATGCATTTCCTTTGATCATTTTTTTTACACTCCTACATTGGGTTATCATCGGGTTCATTGAAGTTATGGTTTTAGTCCTTTAAAATTTTTATTTATTTATTAATAATATATTTTTAAAGAATTAAAACTTAATAATTATTTAATAAACAACACTAGTATGTTAATTAAGAGTAATTACACACACTAAAAAAAAGAGTCATTACACACACTCAAATAAGTCTCATTAGTATTTTTTATTAAATAATTAACGTTGTCCTCTAAATATTATTTATGATTGTATTTTTTTTATCTTTCCTTTTATTTATTAGATAAAAGACTTGCACTATTATGAATATAAAATTGTTAAATAAAATTATTTATGATAATATTATAAATGCTTTTACATCTTAAAAGTTTAATGGTATCTCTTTGATTATTTTATAGAAAATATTAAAAATATCAATAATTATCTTACCGAATAAATGTAAAGTAAAAAATTTATAAAAAAAAAAAATTGAAATATAAAGCGTACTAATATAAGTATCTATCTATTTATCTATCTATATATATAATGCAGCTAGCAAGACTAAAATAAAATAAATTCCTTGACATTAATTTATCATTTATGCTAATACATAGCTATAAAAGATATACATGTGGAGATAAAGACATCATCGTGGTCCTTCGTGAATGTTTATTGTCTCCCACCTAGATAATTGCCGCCTTAAACCGATAAGGTATTCACGGTCGGGTGCTGCACTTATTAGGAAAACATTTTCAAATAAACTCAAGTCAACTAAGTAATAAAGAAATTGAAGTTCGAGTAATTATACATGTGAATGTGTGTTCTAAGCACTGTTTTTTCATTGGCAAGCATATCTAATCATAATCATACAAGTAACATAAAAACTCAAGTATCATTTTCTCAAAAAACTTACATAATATTTGGTAATTCATACACTTTTTACTTATTCGACAAAATATAACAAATTTAAATTAACATTGATTATGGGTTGAATTTAAGGTGAAAACTTGAAATAAAATTAATAAAAGGATTTTTTTAAACGATCTAAATCACAGACAAATGTTGCAAGAAACAATTACAAAAAGCGTGGGATTCAACTTCACTAAACCACTCCTTCATACATACACAAATTATTAATCAATGTTTATCATTTTCTTTTGTTATCACCAACTCATAAAAATGTTCAATCCCTAATTCCTTACAAGAAGAGCCTAAGTCCCTTAACTAAACTATCAATCCCTTGCATAGTTTATTCAAGTTACTTATTTTAAGAAAAGGAGTCAAAGGTAACTAATGGTTCTTGCTCTATTCCTAGCAACAATACCCATTAGGTGCTATTTTTCAGTTCATAGTTCAAATACATTTTTCAATCACGTTCAAACCAAAGAATCAAGCAAATGGGTGATCAAGTCAAAGCAAACATTAAACAAAGAAGAAAAACACATCACGATGAATAATAAACATGTATTAATAACTCAAAAAATATACATGAGTTTGGATTTAGTTACATCAAACCCCAACAAGGGAGGGGAGCTTAGCCACTCATGATTGAAATGAGCATCCAAAATGGTGAAGAGAAGAAGATGATGAAAAATGGAGGAATGAGAGTCTCCCAAGTTGCTCCTTTTTTGTCCAAGCCTAGGCTAAAGAAAAATGTCATATATTCTCTCCAAAAAGTCCCTTTAATTGTTTTGTCTCTTGTCCATAAAGTGTCAAGGCTACATTTTCGACCCAATCAGAATTAAGTTTTGGCTAGGCCAGAGCCTTAACACTACTAGCTTACTAAAAGAAATCTGGCTGGGCTAACCAAATGGACTAGTTGGACTAAAACGTCATTTCTCAAAATTAGTTACTCTTTGTCCGTGTGCTAGCTGGACTAGCCTACTCTTCTAGCTAGAACATGGTAACATTGATCTTGATATTCTCCAAAACCCAACTTCAATTCTATATTTAAAAAATTTAAAACATAAAACTAAATTCCAAATTTACATAACTATGATGCATAAAAACTAAATCTTTTGAGCTAAAAAAGGGTGATGAAAACAAGGATTTAAGTAAGGGATATATGAAACAATTGCACTTATATATATACCCAATGGTAAGTGTAAAATACGGTTATCGAGCACGAACAGGGAAAGAGAGATTTTACTTACTATACCTAGTGTTATAGTATATTAATTATATGCTCTCGATTGCATTGCAGTGCAAATGAAATTGCAGCTGGGACAATAGAGGTGGGGCAAAAATTGCACTTGAAGGCAAATCAAAGTTGTCATGTCTTCATTCATCATCGCAGTGGCCTAACTTTTGTAGCCTTATGGAAGGGTTATGGGCTTGTTTGTTACTGTAGGGACTATATTGTACTGCACGAGTGTTCCCACTGCAATGCGAAGGGTATAAAAGGGTGGTATAGGGTAAGTGTCAATGCATCATGAACGGGCAAAGCCAAGACATGGAGGATATTATAAGGAGTACTGTGTTGTTTAGGGTGCTTCTTGTGGTGGTTGTTGTGATTGCAACAAGTCCTTGTTTGGCTAATGTGAAAAATGATTTTCACGAGACAAAGGGTGGCAATATTAGCAACTATACCGCTCAAGTTTCTCGTGGTGGTTTGGGTGGAGGAGGTATTGGTGTAAGTGAGACAAACTCGTCGGGGATGTTATTAGGTGAAAGTAAGTTCAGTGGGGGTAATCGTGGAAAAGGAGGAGGTGGAGGTGGGAATGGAAAAGTGGAGGAAATAGGGGTGGGAGTGGAAAAGGTGGACATGAAGGGCGAAAAAGAAGAGGTGGAGGTGGAGGTGGTTCAGGTGGTGGTGGTGGAGGAGGAGGAGGAAATGGACAAGGCCATGGATGGGGTGGAGGAAATGGTGGAGCTCATGGATGAGGAGGAGGGAGTGGAAGTGGTGGAGGTGGTGGTGGTGGTGGTGTTAGAGGAAGTGACAATGTTAAATGTTGGGTGTGGGGATGTGAGAAGAAGTTAGAGAAAAGGAGTGAAATTCGTTCCTCCAACTCAGAGGGATAACCATGCACACATGTGTACGAGCAAAGGAGTATCATCATCACGCTGTTCTAGCTTTGGTTCTGCTAATTTCAATAGCTTCAGCACTCGTATTTTCTATATTTTTCCTCAAGTTTAGGTTCTTATATATATATAAGATCAGCTTAACAACCTCCTAATAATACAGAATAATAATAAATTAAACTAATCTTAATTCCTATTTAAATATAATAATAAAAAATTGTAACAACTTAATAAATTCTAATAATAATTTGAAATTTAAATTACACAATTCAACATTCCCTTTCAAGTTGGTGCATAAATATTGGTCATGTCCAACTTGTCAATTACTTCTTCAAACACTCTTCCATGAATGACTTTGATCAACAATAGGTTCAAGAGGTGCTTTAGGATAGTCCACAACATGTTTCGGCTATGTGAGGTAGAAAGAAAATTGAGATACGAAAAGGGATTCGGAACAATAACATGTTCATGTCAATAGACTTCAGGGATGGTCTGTGAATGATTCAGAACAATGCAACGAGCTTCACATCAATGACTTTCAAATGGAATACATGCATGGAGAATTGAGATACGAGAAGGGATTCAGAACAATCACATGTTCATGTCAATAGACTTCAGGGTTGGTCTGTGAATGATTCAGAACAATGCAACGAGCTTCACATCAATGACCTTCAAATGAAATAGGTGCATGGAGGCTTCAATAATGAGGTACGAGAAGGATTCAAAACGGATTTATGTTATGCCATTTGTGTTGTTTTTGGGAAGAATATTAAGATATGGGCAATGATTCAAGCTGGGACCGAAGATGCAAATGTTATGTGAGGATAAATAAAAGTGAAATATAGGTATTGATACAGGAAGAAAAAAAAAAGAAGAAAGTTTGAGAATATGAGAAGAAAAACTCTTATGACAGCGGAAAATAATTTTTTTCATGAAAGAAACCATTACTCTAATTTATGTTTTTTCATGGAAGGAACCATTACTCTAATTTATGGAGGATACCATTGTCTCATTCATAGAAACCATGACTATGATACCATGTTTCTCATTCATGGAGGGAACCGACTCTTATTCATGGAGAGAACCATGATTCTGATATCATGTTAAAAAGTAGATATGCATAAATTGAAATAACAATTTCTCATTCATTTCATTCATTCCTCATTTCTCTTTCATATATTTTCCCTCAACTTAAGGTTATATATGTATATAAGAGCAGTTTAACAACCTCCTAGTAATACAGAATAATAACAAAATGAACTAATCTTAATTTTTATTTAAATATAATGATATAAAACTGTAACAACCTAACAAATTCTAATAATCATTTGAAATTTAAATTACATAATTTCAACATTATTTACAATTAATTTTTGATCACCTGGTTTAAACATAATTCCCGCTTTGCAAATAGATATTCTTGATTTTTTCTTTCAGGGATGTTGGATTAAGTTTTTTTTTTTTCTTACAGTTAATTACATTTTGAGAAAAGATGAAAATAGTGAAGAGTGAGATCTCAAGTTATAACAAAATTTTGCATGCTACTTACATAGTCATATATAAAAAGTGATTTTTGCTTAGTTTTCAGGTGCAATATGCACTGCGTCATATTTCTGCTGTTCATGTTTTCATCGTTAATAAATTCAAAAGAATTAATGCATCATGGAACTATTTTGTTTTGATTTGGAGGGAAAATATATTACAGTAGATGCTGACTAACGAGATTGCGATGTTGAGATGTAAGAGGAATAATATATTCCTGCATAAAGGTGTGAAACCTTGCCTAGGACTACGAATTGGAAAAATATATTTAGACATCCAAAATGTAATACTACTACTATCATTATAAATTCTTATTAATAATAATATAGGAGTTTTATTAAACTATTTAAATATAATGCTGAATAATTTTGTATTGAAAGTAAATTAATAAAATTTATATAATTAAGAGACAAGTCTCCTATTAAACAAGCTATTTAAAAATTCAAAAAATGACCAATTAACAAAGTTTCAATAAAAAAACGAGTTAGTTATATTAATTGAATTAAAACATTGAATAAAGATAATATGAAATCTTAATTAGTATATAATATATTAGCTTTCAAGAAGTCAAAAAGAACTTAAAATAAAAATTTAATAGTTTTAGTAGGAGAGAGATCACACAGAAAAGTGATGCTTTTTTTTTAAGAAAAAAAAGTGATGTTGGTTAAATACAATCATCATTTAACTTATTTGTGTTTATTTCTTTAATTTCCCGCTGTGTATCAGATAGGATACTTACCCATTCACTAAACCCAGTATAGTAGAGAAAAAATTGAATAATTTACATGAGACTCTGTTTTTTTTTTAAATTCCGGTTTTAGTCTTTTAAAAAACAAATTTTCTTACTTTTATCCCTTTGATTTAGAAATATTTACTTTTTCTCCTCAAACTGTATTTTTTTGATGATTTATAATTCCCATTAAATATGTTAGTTATAACCACTACTAATTGAGAACTAAAAATTGAGTATTTTCAAATTCGAGAAACAAAAATAGGACAATCAATGTAAAAAGTGATTTTACACATCGAATATACTTATAACCAATTTACTTAAAAAGCCAAATTCTACCTGTGGACATTAAGGGTATTTTAGTAATAAAAAATTACTTAAAAAAGAAAGAGGATATACTTATTAATTAAGGGCATGTAAATATAAAATGCATTGAAATGTACTAATGTCATTAATTTGGGCTTTACATTTTCAATTGGACTTGAAGAGATTGAGACCCTTTAGGTACGTATAATCCGGTTGAATATTATATCTCTTAAAAATATCACAAGAAATTGCATTTATGCTTACTGCTTTTGTTTAGTGGTTAGTGAAGCAATTCAACCATAAAATTTTTAGTCATAAAAACACATAAAAATTTGATAATAAATAATATTGAGATTGATTAATCTTTAGAGTTTTTCTTCACTATCACTTTTCTAATGGGCATTGTTGGAAGCTTGTTTTCCTGATTTCTCATAATCAAATGTTTTTTGGGTGTTAATTGATTTGCCTTTCGTGGAAGGGTTGATTTGAGGAGTGACTTTTGCATTTACTACTAAAGGATGTTAGTATGAGATTAATCTGTTGGTTAAAATTTGTGGTCCACCAAAGACCACTTATCTTCATGGTCCATGTTATACATCTAAAACATATCAAAAGTTTAACATATAAATTGAAATTTATGTTGAAAATCGATTTAAAGTAACAGGCCCACATCGTAATCATCCTCTGATGTTCTTTAATTTTTACGTTGCCTTTTGCCCCCAAGTGAACCGGAATTCAAACTTATTTGTAGCGGGCATCGATAGCATTTAAATTTTGAACTGTTGATAAAGTTCTTTCTCTCCCGTTTGAAAATCAAATGCAGCCTCACAACACCAATTAATAGGCATGACAACGGGGTGGGAATAGGTATTATTGCATTCTCCGTCCCTGCTCCTGCGACCCCGTCACCAATTTTTATCGGATATTAAAACTCATTCCCGTCCCCACCCCCGATATTAATGGGGTCAGGTTTTTCCCACCTCGCTCTGCTCCCGCTATTTGATTAAAATTAAAAAAATATATATCTTTTTTTATTAAAAAAATCAGACGAAAAGATTAATTACATAACAAAAAATAATAATAACAAACTCACATTTAAAATATGGAATCATAATTTAAAAATTACAAAACAAAATCAATCAATTCAATTAAAAAAATTACAAAATAATATATATATATATATATATATATATATATATATTTAATATTATTTATTATGGGGCGGGAACGGGTGCAGGTGCGGGGTGGGTATCAGTAATCTCATACCCGCTCCCACACCCGCTTTTGGCTATTAGGGAAAACCCGAACTCGATAAACTCAATTTTTCCCAATTAAAATTGGGATAAATTCGGGCGAATACACACAGATTTGAGTCCCGCTGTCATGCCTATCGCTAATGTACTTAAGCCAAAACCTAATAACACGATCTTTAAATTATGATTTTAAACTGTTTTCCGCTACCAATGTAGGCTATATAGTTGGAATTAATTTATATATTAAGATAAACCCTTTTGTAATGTGTTTTTTTTTTTTTTATGGAGACTGAAGAGGACAATAAGTACCAGCACATAGCATACGTGAGCAACATTATAGCATAGCATATGTAGTGTGCAGATGGAATCTGTCAGTAGCAGCCACGAGACGTGAAAAATTCATTTGCTATATTTATTCCATCTTAATTTTCGAGCTGTTATTATAGACGTTATGAAAGTGGTTGGGAACGGGTAGCATATTAGTGATTGCCACGAAACTATTAAGGGTTTTATATCTTTGGTTAGTTTGATTTTGGTAGAATAAGAGGCCACAAGTTTTACAGACACTTGTGGTATCAATGTCATATGAGGAGATTTCGTTTAAAATAATGCATTGCCCAAATATGATTTCTTTACTCAGTCTCACTGTCTCGGTATGATGTAACCACATATTTTAACAATCCATATTTGTGCAAATAACAATGGGATAAATATTATCTCAGTCTTTTTTTATTTTTTATTTTGTTACTGTTACTTTTGAATCCTTATACCATTCATCATTCAACCATGAACCATTATTATTTGCAAGCTTTGAACATATAGTGAGCGTTTCTTTTTCTTACCGATATAGTAGTGAGCGTTAAAATAGTGTAGAAAACTCATCATTTTTTAAGGTATTAATTAACTAATAACAATGGCAGTCAAACATGAAATTGAAAGTTACGTGAACACTCATGTGTGTTCTAAAGGTAGAGTTTTTAAACATGAAATTAAATGTTTGTGTGTATTAATATAGTAGTTGCATAACAGTAAATTTTGAATATGTATATTTTTTTTATTCATATATAAAATACCCTTTCTCTGTATATATGCATGTGCAGCATGTCTCACGTATATAAGCCAGATATACCCCATCTTAATACGCTTTGACATTAGCAACACAATAATCAAAATATAAAATTCTGTATGCATGCATTCTAAAACGACAGCATCTCTTGGCTAAAAAACTGAATGACATTGTGACTTGAAGTGAAATTCGAGTAAACAATTAATAATATGTTTGACTTGATAATTGTCATTAAATATACATTACAGTCTACAGATGGAGATTATGGAAACTTGTTTTTCGATCTGTTTTATATTTCATGCGAGACAAAATGTGTAGAGGTGATGATTTGTAAATTTGATTTTAAATTGTTTTATTTTGTAAAATTAACTTTAATTAAAAGTACGTTATTTAAAAACAAGTTTACAATAATTTTTTTAACTTTTAGCTAATAGTTCTTTTAAGAGAAAAATAAATTTTTAAGAAAAATGTTAACTAATACCTTAATTAAGAAATCATCAGAAGTGAAAATTTTAATATAAAAAAATATACTATTTTATTTATTTACAATAGTTGAACACAATATCAAATGCTTATAATTCACTCACATGTTTGACAGAGACTGAATTAGATCCTTTGGTAATAAAAAATAAGAGAGTAGCATTTAATGTCACTACGTGGTCTTAATTTTATTTGTTAGTAATAAGGCTAATTAATCTTAAATTCAATTTAAAATAATCAAACATCACACCCTAAAACTCATTTTCTTCCGTCAACTTCTTCCTTCCACCGTTTTTTAAATTAAAGAAATAAAACAATTGGTTGTTGCACTGAATGATGATTTCGTAACTTCCTCCAATTACCTTAAACTATAGTTGCATATCGGTTGCAAATTTCTAATAATAAAATTAATTGATCAATGGAACTCCATATATATTTTGCTGGTACAAATCTTAATTAATTTCCTTTGTTTATTTTATATTTTAAGGTCTAGCTATTGGCAAAAATCAAGGCCTAGCTAAGAGTTTGTTCTGAATTCTTTATAGCAATCAACCTAAGCAGCTAACGCCAATATAGCACTAATAAACAAAAAAAGTAACTCGATTCTTGTTTGGTTTGTAAAACAATGAAACACCAATCATTTGATTTGTTAACATTTTTAAGCTATTAAAGTTAACTATCACTACATGGCCATTGGAGGTATCATTTTTCATAAAGGCCTGAATGGCCGAATAAATTAAAATGTCTGGTGGGAACTTTCCTCACCATATAACCGAACTGTTCGTTGCATTGAATATCGATTTGAAATATCACCTACTAAGACAAACTCTACTAAATATATATAGATACTTATTTAAATAATCAACTCTCGCCTAATACACTGATCAAGTTAAACCCAATTTAGAAATCTTGAGTACGTAGGTTCGAATACAATGTGCAGCCCTCAACCCATTTATATGAAGTTATCGGTTTACTTCTGTGAGACTTCTTTGTTACCTGATGAAGTTGTTGGAGATGTTGAAATAATCACCACCTTGGTGTATTTGATTATTTGATATACCTCTAGTAAAAGATTATGGATGTTTGATTGTAACTCACTATTCATATAGTGGACATTTGATTCTGGATTAGTGTTCCGTGGGTTTTTCACCGAGACGATTTTTCTCACGTTAAATATATTGTTTGTGTGTTGTTTCTCTATTTCTCCTTCTTGCGCATTTTTAGATTCCGCTTCCTCATATTTGATTTGAGGGGTAGACGATTCCCCAACAGTGGTATCAGAGTGTAAGGATTGGTTCTGAAGGAGAAGAAGATGGAGACCAGTGACATAACTCATGACAAAGATATGTTCAAGTTGACTGCAGACAATTTCATTTATTGGAGACTGATGATGGAAGATCATCTTTACTGCAAGGATCTGCATGAGCCCATTGTTCTTGATGAGAGATTGGCTAGTAAGACTGACAAGGAGTGGGAGATCCTGAGTCAGAAGGCAGTAGCTACAATAAGGAAATATATTGATAGAAGCCTCTTTGAGCACGTGGCTGAGTTCACAAATGCCTTCGAGTTGTGGAACAAGTTGGAATCCATGATTCAGAAGAAGACTCTCAGGAACAAGCACACCTGATTCGCCGACTTGTGAAGCTAGAATACAAGGATGACATGAGTATGATTAAGCACCTCAATACTTACAAAGGTATAGTGAATCAACTCTCCAAAGCCAGCATGAAGATTGATGATGAGATGTAGGCTTTGTTGCTGTTGAGTTCGCTGCCAGAGAGTTAGGACACTCTGGTAGTGACATTGAGTAACTTGGCTCTAGAAGGAAGATTGACGATGGATGTCGTTACTGACAGCCTCCTGAATGAAGAAGCCAGGAGAAGAGAATTAGGTGTCTCAAGCATGTCTGAGGCTCACGTTCCTGAGAGTAGAGGAAAATCTGACGCTCGGGGTCGTAGCAAGAGTCGGGGTCGTGATAGACGTGACAAGTCTAGAGGCCGGTCAAGGCCAAAGTTTGAATTAAAGTGCTTCTATTGTGGGAAGGTAGGACACAAGAAGCCGGACTGCAGGACTCGGCAGAATGACGAACAGAAGGGCTGTGTGAAGCCGGATTAGATCGTTCCCAGGAGAAGGCATGATAAGAGCACCACGGCTGTGGCTGCTGATGCCGAGATATTCTTCCTTGGTGAAGAATTTTTGAATATAGCCCATGAAGACTGCACTTGGATTGTTGACTCCGATGTCTCATTCCACGTCACATTACATGAGGGATTCTTCTCTTCATACAGAAAGGGAGATTTTCGTGTCGTGAAGATGGGTAATCATTTCGGAAACGATCGAGTTATTACTTACCTGAGACACAATCACGAAGAAACAAAAATGCAGTGCCTGTGACGTATACAACAATGAAAATGCTTTGTTTATCCCGTTATCATTTGAGAGAGAAATCAAGTATATTATGGGAGTTACCACGTATCAAAGTATTCGCTTGGAAATCAATGAAATTATGAAAAAATAAATATATTATTTTTATAGAGAGAAAGAAAAAGGATGTAAAGGGTTGATGGAAGTGCAAAAAATAGGGTTGTGGTTGATGAACTGCAAAAATATGGTTTAAAGATTAATAAAAATTAAAAATGTGGGGGGATGCAAAATTAAGGTTTAGCATTGGATCAAATGTTATAAACAAGTATAGAAATCGTCCCTTATCAGAAAATGTCGAAGTCTTGGATTTGTATTCGTAGTTGGTGCATGGGTTTGCTGATAATGGTAGTTTCTTTAATTTCATTATTTTACAATTTAAATTGC
The DNA here is from genome assembly GCA_013407115.1 of Glycine latifolia. Classification (NCBI taxonomy): domain Eukaryota; kingdom Viridiplantae; phylum Streptophyta; class Magnoliopsida; order Fabales; family Fabaceae; genus Glycine; species Glycine latifolia. The sequence continues at coordinate 37,266,967 of CM023948.1, forward strand.
TAATTACTTTTTTTTAAATCATCATTATTCATTAGCTAATTTCATTTTTGGATTATAATTTGTAGCTGAATATGGTGAGGATGACTTTTGTGCTTTAAATATGGATCCAACTGTTTCTAAGGAATCAAATACAATAACTATTGAAGATGCTTAGATGCAACTACTTCTTCAATTTAATTATTTTGCATTTTGGGAGTTGTAATGTTTCTAACTAGTTTTTAGCAAATTTTAAATTTAATGTATGTATGTTGCTACTTATTTTGCTAACTTTAATTTAATGTATTAATCTAGCATAAATAAATTACATTTATTTTTTTTATAATTTTTTTGGCTTTTTCTTAAAAAAATATATATTTTTTATATTATTTAGGTGGACTAGTCCACTGGCCTACCTTAAAGTGGTGTGGGCTAACATTTTTATCCCACTTTACAAAAGTGGGCCAGTCCGGCTCGGTCCATTTTTTTGGTGGATTGGACTAGTCCGACCCATTTGGAGTGAGCTGTGACCCACTTTGCCATCCCTAATTTTTTTATATATATAACAAAGAAAAAAAAGGTTTTACTGATAAATTAAAATTAAAATATAAACTAACTTTAATAATATAATCAATATAATTGACAGCATAGCTCTCAAAGCTAAGAAAGAAAATCGAACGAGCAATTGTTCATTTTATTTTTTATGCATACTTAAGTAACTAAAATCTGAAATGTTAGGTGTAAAAAAAAAAGTGAATAATAACCAAAAATAATTAATTATATATTTTTACGAGTAAAATTAGGAAACACAAGGTAAATTTGCGATTTGTGGTATAACCCTTACAAAGTTACAAGTTTTTGCAGTGGACGAAAGGGATCGTGAATCCCAGCCCTGCTTCTTTCTCCGTTATGCATTATTCCAGAAAGTTCCACCAGTTAAAACCCAGCCCACTCCTCTCCTTTCTCTCTTCTCTACATTGTTTCTCCACTCACCTTGCTCTCTTCCACAGCCCACTCCTTTCTCTTTACTTTCTCTAACGACGTGGAGCACACTCTCTCTCCTCCCATTGGCCATTGCTTAAGGTATAACCCTCCATTTCACACTTCCCCAGTCCAATCAATCTTTTCATATTATTTTTCCTTTTTCATTCCCTCAACAGAAAAAAAAAAACACAAACATCTGATTTTGGGACAAACAAGCTTCTGTTTTCTCTTCGTGCGGATAGTAATAAATCTTTGGGTTTTGTTGTTTGTTGTTAGGTTTGTAGTTGACTTGCTGCGAAGGTTGATTTGAAAATCGTTGTGCGAATTTTGAGGGTTTGTTTGTTTGTTAAATCTGAAAATGGCCGCGGTTCGGAGGCGGGTGTGTCAGTTATCTTCAATCCCAGGTTTCGGGGCTTCGAAATCGAAAGTGTCGTCATCCTCGTCATCGTTCCAAAGAGCAATTTTGGATCCATTCCCTGATTCTGGGGCAAGACATTGTTCTCAATTGGTGAAATCCAACGGCAAACACTTGTTCTTCGTTGACACCTTAGCCCTTGTAATAATAATAATTTACACACATGTCCCTTTCCTCTTTGTTGTTTATTTACTTTCATTCTTATTTGTTTGGATTTCGCTTTTTTTTTGCAATTCTGAAGAAAAGTGAGTGATTTGTTTGTTTGTTTGATTTTTGGCGTGTGTAGGTTAGGATACTGGAAGGGGAAGGAGTGCCCTCAAAGCAAGCCAAGGTGATAATCGCCGCCACAACTGAGGTTTTGATTAACAGTCTCGAAAATGTGTATCAGTCATTGGTTTCAAAGGGGGAAATGCAGAAAGTAAGACCCTTTTAGTGCCAAAATATAATCCTTATTCTGTGGTTCTGTGGATTTAAAATCTGCCTTGGAGTTGTCCCTAATGTTTTGTACTAATGTGAGCTGTTTTGGCCAATTTTCTTTTCAAGATTGAAATGATGCAAGAATCCAATCTGTACAAGTTTAAAGCGGAGGTGCAGAGCTCACAGGTATTGCTTAAATTATGTGGATGTTATGTGTTGAGTTTGAGGTTAATGATTTTGGTGCATGTGGATGTCGTAGGGCTTGGTACCGGTAGTGAACATGCTAGGGCTGATCGAAGGATTTTTGTGTTGGTTATATTCATTGCAGGCAGCAGACATTCTATTTTACTATCATAAATATGGCTTCCATGAACTACAGTAATTTAGGATGAAAAATACCTATTACATTTACTTATTAACAGAATGTTTTAGTGAATTTGTGCTTTTCCATTTTTAGGTGATTGAAAAATGTCAGTTGTTGTCTTTGTTCTCACGTGGCAATAGAAGATGCTAGTGACATTGTTTGATCATGTTCTCCAAAACTGAAAGTAATTAGAATGAAGATATAAGTTTAAACTGATCATGTTGTCTTTGTTCTAAATCTAATGCGGCAAGTTGTTTGATCATGTTCTCCAAATCTGAAAGTAATTAGAATGAAGACATAAGTTTAAGCTGACCATGTTGTTTCTTCACTGTTTTTCTCCATCTCTTTACAGGTTGACACTTCTCTTTCTTTTCTTTACTTCCCCTTCTTCCCACTCAATGCTTCTCTTCTAGATAATCTTCTCAGTTGTCTCTAGCATCCATAGTCCCTTTTGAAATTAGTGTGACTATGCTGAATTATTCATTGTTGGATGTCTTGAAACAATTCAATTTTGAGCCTTGGTAGAAACTCATGATCTGATAACTCTTTAACCTTTATTGTCACATTTCATAATTATGTTATATTTATTTTAGTTGTTAACTTTGTGCTGCATTTGGTAGTCAATGACACGTTCAAACCTCTGGGGAAGCTTGCTAACATATGATTTTTGTAAAAACAGATAGTGTGGCAAAGGCACATGTAGAAAGCAATCACAAATTTTAATTTAGAGGCAGAAAAAAAAATGCAATATATTAATTATCTATGGTTAATTAAAATGGTTGTATCTGATGTTTAGATGTTTGTTTATCGAACTGCATATGGTTAGGATAAATTTGAAGATCTTTAAATTAAATGGGCTCTATGTTATCTTGAAATTATTCATGTGTTTCTAGCAATGGTAGGATGCAAGGTTGTCAAACTTGAGACACTACGTTCACTGGTGGAGCTGTTGTAGACTCCACTAGTAAACAGTTTACTTTCTATGAATAAAAATTAATTTTAAAAAAACCTACTAATGACATATATGCATAACATAATACTCTTAACGCATTCACCATTTCATTTTTGGTTTTAGTGAAAGATGTTTATTTATAGATAACGTGTGTTGTGGGATTTTGGGTTTTGAGTTCCCTGCTTTTTCCAACACTTTTTCTCCGATTTGGTTCTAATTAGAACAATTTCTGCTTACTGACTTCTATAGATGAGCAATTTGGAAGGAATATTGTTGCTTTCTGTTCAAATATGTGTTTTTTTTTTTATGGAATTTTTTTGCTCTGAATTTTGCATTGCCAGACCTAGGTTTGTGGAACTTCAATTTTTTTTTGCTGGTTGTGTGTTTTGAGTGCTTCGTTGTAGGGATAAGTGGTAGTAATTGCATAAAGTGTGTTTCTTTTGATTTGGTGTTTCAGTTTTTGATCTCAATGGAATTAGAATGGGGTCTTGGTTCAATATATGCAGTGGTGTGGGGGTAAAAGTTGGGGTTTATGAATATTTGTTGTTGAGTTTTGTTGATGTCATTTTCAATCACTGGGGGACATCATCAAGTGATGATAGACCCTTATGATACTGTGACAATGAACTGGGCTTGACCATTGTCTTGTAATTGGGATTCCCTAATTATCCTCTAATTTAGGTTAAATACATGGATTGAACCGATGCATATAAAGTTGAGTGATGGATGCAAATCATATTATGTTATGAAATTATTTTATGTTTTGACCTTTGAATACGTTTCAGAATCTTTATTTTGTGGGTATGTGGGTTCAATAATCTTATTAGTCCTTAGTTTGATATCCTTAACATTGATTTCCATTGTGGAATCTTTGACGTAGATATCTTGCATTGGGCTTTCTTTGGCAACGAGGCAGTTCTGCTTCTTGCTCTAGTTGTTTTAATTACTGTTTGGTACCTCATGTTGACACATGATAGTTCCTATAATAGATACTCTTTTAAGTCTTAATCTGCTTCTGTTTGAAGGGAAAAAATCTGAATACATTGGATGGATGGATGGACTCTTGGATTTTGATATTTAGAAATATAGTTTTAATATTTTTTTATAGAATAATACTTTGAACAATGAGGGTTAGATGAATGAATTATGCTTTAAGGATATGTAGTTTTTATTGTGCTTCAGCCTTCAGACTTCAAATTGTTAGTTGTTTTGAGAGTTTATATTACATTTTATTTTAGTAACTTAAGTAGGATTATGATAGAACTTGGTCAAGTTCAAATTTATGATTAATTCCTTTTAGTGGTATTTTAATTAACAGATTTGGTATTTGAAGTAATTCTTATCAAGTTCAAGTGGACAAGCGCTAAGTTTTCACTTTAGTGTTTAATTACTAAAACTTATAAAAAAAAATACTATAACATTTAAGTGGATATAAATTGGATATGACTAAATCCATATCCACTTAAATGGATTGGATCTTGAATCCAAATTGTTTTTAAAAAAATATGGATATACATTTAAGATCCAATCCATACCCACCCTTAGTACTAGGATGTCTCGGGGAAATAATTGCAATCCTCCTCAAGGTTTTTTTTTTTTTTTTATCTCATTTAATAATTGGGTAACACAAGATTTATTTAGAAATTGAATGGTTTGCGGAAATATTTTCTTCATTTTTTGTTTTCACTTCTAATTACAAAATGCTTCCTTATTTTAACTTTATTTCTTGTTTTTGAAATATTTGTATAGGAAACAATGAAAACATTGCTTTCAAATGGAAATGTGGGAATTTTGTGATTACAAGTGAAAACATAAAACCTTTGGGCACTAGTTTTTTTTCCCAAATGGAAAGGTCCAAAGCTTGCACCTTAAATCAATGATACTTGTTAATATGTAATAGATATGTGGAGAACGTCTTTTGCATGTCTGTTTAAACATTTGCTTAGGAGTTAGGAGAGTGATTCAAATGACTGGGTAGTGATTCATGTGGTGGCAAATACATACGTAGTATGTATGATTGTTTCTGTTGCAATTATGTTGAGACATTTATGCCGAGAGGATATCAATTTTACATTAGGAACTGCTTTTTTTTTTTTTTTCTTGGTCTTAATTTCACTTGTTCTTTATCCTTTATATATTTTATTTACCTTAATTTGTTATATTGATATTGATGGAGTTGGTTTTGTTTGTCTGATTCTGTAATATGCTGAAAACTTGCAATTTAGGGACACCATTTCTCTCTCTTACTACATGAGACTGAGAAGCTTAGGAATGATATAGAGACGATGCGTATTGAGTTGAGGTATATATTTTATCAGTTTTAACAATTGGCCTTGATCAACTACTATAGCTGTATTCAATTGTTCTGTTACGATTTTTATGGTGCATTCACATGTTTTGTGATGCAGGGATGAGATAGGTAAAGTCACTGATGGACTGCAATTAGTCAATGATGGACTGCGATTAGATTTGAACCTTGAAATGGGGTAAGAGTTAAGATTAAATATGCTGATTGTCAATGACTACATAACTTTTGTTAGACTGAAAATCACTAAAAATTGCAGGAAAATAAGGGAGGAATTGTCTAAGCAGAAGGTTGAAACTAACATCCTGACAAACAAACTTGATGGACTGGCAAGCAAACTTGATGGATTAAATGACAACATGACAAACAAACTTAATGGGGTAAGCGATTATGAAACTGTTTGGGTAAGCTTATCCAGAAACACTTATAGGAGAAGAAAATAAGAAGTAAAAAAATAAAAATAAAGAAATGAGCTTTTTCTTAAGTTCATAAGCTAATTCGTAGAAGCTCTCTCATCTTTTAGAAAAGTTATGAGAAAACTTCTACAAATTAACTTATACATAAACAAACTTTAATTCATGGAGAAACTTATTTCATTTTTTACTTTTTATTTTATTTTCTTAGAAGTGCTTCTAGATAAGTTTATGAGATAAGTCTTATGTGACATTTAGAAGTTGTTATTTCATCCCATGGAAATTTGACAATTTGCATTCAAAACACCCTTTGCTATAATTCATATTCAGGGGATGGATTCTTTAAGAGCACAGCTAGAAGCAGCCAGATATGATAACATGAAATACTTCATAGGAACAATTGTTTCGATCTCTGCTGTTGGTCTGGGTGTTCTACGCCTATTGATGTAAATGGATTGTATTCCAATTAACATCCACACAATTGAGGACCCACAAAACGGCTACTTTTCATGTCAGTTAAAACTTAATTTTTTTTTTTTATTTGTCAAATTCAAAGACATATTAGAATTTACATAACTCTTGATCAATATCAGCATTTTTGGTTACATGTAGAACTCACTTATCACGTAATTTTCATCTTTATTTACAATTTTTTTAATTCAAACATTAGTTAAATTTCATAATTTTATTTTTAAGTAGGTTTATTGAGACAAATATCATGTCTTGAATTATTTTAAAATGTTTTACATCTCAAAATTAAAAAACGGTCATAGTTTTAAAAGGACAACATTAACATAACAATTTGAGAGATAAATGATTAAAATGAATTGTTTAAAAGATAAAAGGCCAATATAAATTTTAGGAAAAGGATAAGAAACAAAAAATAGTACTTATATATTAAGCTTTGATTAAATAAAGAGTGTAATGGAAGAGCAACTAGTGACACGGGAAGATGGGATAATCATTGAATTATTACTTTCGCATGTTCTAAAGACTTTCTCACTCTTTATGATGATATTTATTATCGTTATTTATTTAAGAGAATTATTGTCGTTATTAAAAAAAAATAAGAAAACATAAATAGGCTGGTTAAAAGTTATTGAATATTTTCATTTGAATTAACATCATTTTTTTGTTGTTAAAGTTGCAGTTATGTGTAATTAATAACACTTCAAATGTTTCACTTCGTCTTATTTGAACTTGAGACAGTTTTTAGTAAATTGTTAAAATTAAAGAAAAGAACATAAAACATTGCAATTGTAATACATGTGTCCAATTTTTTTAAAGTTTTTTGCACTTAGTATCACTAAACTGTATTGTTCTTTTATCTTTCTCATATTTACAAAAGATGATAACTTCAGTAAAATTAATCTTGGATAATATTTTAAAAAGTTGAGATAAGTGAAAAGCTAATGGAACTAATGGGAAATAAATTATGTATATACTTGCTGAGTTATCTTGATTTTCAGATCAAACAAAGCTGGTAAGTTGCTCGCTGAAGTATTGTTAAAAGGATTGCAGGGAAACAGATATCTTACTAATGCCAGAGTTTCTTTTACTCCAGCTCCTAGAAAATTGTAGATGATGTATTATTATTGGTCTCTGAATTTCAGGCCTGTGACACTTGTAGGTTACTCACTTGGGGCAAGAGTTATTTTCAAGTGTCTACAATATTTGGCTAAAACTGAAAACGGTGGTAGGTATTTCCAGTTTCCTCTTTTTTTCCTTTGTTTGTCCTTGGTGTGTTTAGGTTATTTTATTCCATATTAAATCTTATCCTTTTTATTTCCTTTCTGTTCTTTTATGTTTTTAATTATGGTGATGGATGCATATAATTTAATGTCCTTGCATACCCTTTTCATGTTTATCCGTTGAATGAGAGGTTACCATATTACTTTTAATGTCAGCCTTGCTTATTATTGACAGCTGAACTTGTAGAAAAAATTGTACTTCTTGGAGCACCCATCTCAATCAAGGATGAGAACAGGGAAGCAACTAGAAAGGTTTGTGAGTGATTTAATTTTCCTCTTAATAGATTTTTCTCATATTTTATTTATGAAAATGAATCTTTTCTAACATCCTGGTATTCTGTAGATGGTAGCAGGAAGATTTGTGAATGCTTATTCGAGGACTGACTGGATGCTTGGAGTTGCCTTCCGTGCCAGGTATATGAAAACATAATTATAAAATTTCTGCAAAGTATTAGCTATTTTAAGTTTGCTCGCACTAACACTAGCATTGCCTTAGAACCATATTTTTATGGTGAAGTGGAAGTTGTAAGTATGGGCAGAAAACAGCGTTTCTTGTGTTCATTAACACCATTTCAGGTGTTGATCTGGAACCATATCTTTCGTGGTTTGTCGTCAATTTTCACATTAAAGTTTAAACCTTTTTCGTGTGTGGTAGTTGACATTTGTCTCACCTAACATAACATCACTATATGATGATTCTGTGGGACCTGCCCTGTTCTTTTGCTGAAAAAAGAGCATGGAAGAGGGATATATAAGGTGTTACAGTCACATGTATAGATATAGATTTAAGATCCAATCCATTTAAGTAGATATGAATTGGATTCTTAAAATTTATATTCTTAAAAATTAAATCCTTGTCCACCCCTAGTATTAGGATGTTTCGGGGAAATAATTGCAATCCTCCTCAAGATTTTTTTTTTATCTCGTTTAATAATAGGGTAACCCAAGATTTATTTAGAAATTGAATGGTTTGTGGAAATATTTTCTTCATTTTCTGTTTTCACTTTTAATTACAAAATGTTTCCTTATTTTAACTTTATTTATTGTTTTGGAAACATTTGTGTAGGAAACAATGAAAACATTGCTTTCAAATGGAAATGTGGGATTTTTGTGATTACAAGTGAAAACAGAAAACCTTTGGCCACTAGTTTTTTTTTTTTCCCAAATGGAAAGGTCCAACGCTTGCACCTTAAATCATTGATACTTGTTAATATGTAATAGATATGTGGAGAACGTCTTTTGCATGTCTGTTTAAACATTTGTTTAGGATTTAAGAGAGTGATTCAAATGACTGGGTAGTGATTCATGTGGTGGCAAATACATACGTAATATGTATGATTGTTTCTGTTGCAATTATGTTGAGACATTTATGCCGAGAGGATATCAATTTTACATTAGGAACTGCTTAGTTTTTTCTTTCTTGTTTTCTAGCATTTGCAATTATTATCTTTGGACGAAACAAACATTCACCAAAATGGGTTAGAGCCACTGTTGCCTGTTATGTTTGGGCATGATAAATAAATCCGTACTCGTGGGCCCATTATCTCGGATTGTGGGTGACTCGGCAAGGATAATGTCAAAAATGTCTTTTTATTGCTAGATAATTTATAACATATTTTCATGTAGAGACTTAATAGAAAAATGGGTTTCTAATAAGGATGAAAAAAGTAAGGTTGAAATAGATTTTTGATTCTTCATTTACATTTTTTATTTATTTCACTTTCTTAAATAAATAAAGTTTCACTTTGTTTCCTTAGAATGTATGTGAAATTAAATTGTTCTTTTTATTAGTTTAATTATCACACTAACTAACTTGGTCAGTTTGGTTACACATGATAAATGATGAGAGATATTAAGTTAGATAGACATTTGTTACATTAGTCAAAATTAATACTGTTAGTGTTATAAATAAACAAAAAGATCAATTTCAACTAAACAAAGTAAAATATTTTAAGCTTAAAGAATCAAATTGAAACAAGATAGATGAGATTTATTTAGCAAAAAAATAAATAAACATATTAGAAATCCATGAATATGTGCAAGTATGGAGGTTGTTATTTTTTTAATATCTCACTTGATTTGTCTATTGTTGAACGATGCCGCAATCCAATAAACACATTTCTATCAACTCTAAACTCTAAGCACATAATAGAACAAATAATAAATGTGATACTCTCTCCTTTCCAAAATAATTATCATCTTAGGGATAATAATTTTAAAAAATTAATCTTATATCATTATCAGTGCATTTATAGATTTTTTTTATACACCATTAATATTATCAAAGATATAAATAAAAAAGATAATTAATGAAACATTGAAAAACTAACATAACAATTATTTTAGGACATTTTTTTTTATTTTACACTAATTATAATGAAGCAAAGGAAGTATTGTTTAATTTCATTTGTTGTTTATTTTTATTCAAATTACATATAAATGTGTTGTTTCACACTGTGTATTTGAGAGAGACAATTTGCTAATTTCCACAATATAGATTTAGAAAGAGATAAAACCTATAACTTGCTGAAAAGACTCTATAAAAATAGAAGAATAAAAGTATAATAAATACGTATTAAGTTAAAAAAAATATATCAATAAAATCATAAAAATCAAATATTATATAATTAAGAGACAAGTCCCCTGTTAAAGAACCTATTTAAAAATTAAAAGAATGATCAATAAAGTTTCAATAAAAAAACGAATTAGTTATATTAATTCAATTAAAACATTGAATAAAGATAATATGAAATCTTAATTAGTATATAATATATTAGCTTTTCAAGAAGTCAAAAGAACTTAAAATAAAAATTTAATAGTTTTAGTAGTAGAGAGATCACACAAAAAAATGATGTTTTTTTAAAGGAACAAAAAGTGAAGTTGGTTAAATACAATCATCATTTAACTTATTTGTGTTTATTTCTTTAATTTCCCGCTGTTTATCAGATAGGATACATACCCATTCACACTAAACTCAGTATAGTAGAGAAAAAATTGAATAATTTACATGAAATTCTGATTTTTTTTTAATTTCGGTTTTAGTCTTTTAAAAAACAAATTATCCTAATTTTATCCCTTTGATTAAGAAATATTTACTTTTGCTCCTCAAACTGTATTTTTTTATGATTTATAATTCCCATTACATATGTTATTATAACCACTAATTGAAGACTAAAAATTGAGTATTTTCAAAATCGAGAAACAAAAATAGGACAATGTAAAAAGTGATTTTCCACGTCGAATATACTTATAACCAATTTACTTAAAAAACCAAATTCTAGCAGTGGACATATATCATCATTTCGGAAATTAAAGGAGTTATTACTACCTGAAACACAATCACGTAGAAAACGAAAGTGCATTGCCTATGACGTATACAACAATGAAAATGCTTTGTTTATCACGCTATCATTTGAGAGAAAAATCAAGTATATTATTGGAGTTACCACGTATCAAAGTATTTGCTTGGAAATCAATGAAATTATGAAAAATAAATATATTATTTTTTATAGCGAGAAAAAAAAGGGATGCAAAAAGGATGTAAAGGGTTGATGGAAGTGCAAAAATAGGGTTGTTTTTGATGAAATGCAAAAATATGGTTTAAAGATTAATAAAAATGTGGGGGGATGCAAAATTAAGGTTTAAAGAAAAATAAATGAGGTGCAAAATTAGATTTATAATTGGTTTGTATGAAAAGGGTATTTTAGTAATAAAAAATCATGTAAAAAAGAAAGAGGACATACTTATTAATTAAGGGAATGTAAATATAAAATACTTTGTAATGTACTAATGTCATTAAGTTGGGCTTTACATTTTCAATTGGACTTGAAGAGATTGAGACCCTTTAGGTACGTATAATCCGGTTGAATATTATATCTCTTAAAAATATCACTACTAGGGGTGTTCGCGGATCGGTTCGGATCAGTTTTGGCCAAATTTAGGACCCAATCCAATCAAATTTGATCGGTTCGGTTCGGTTCGGTTTTCAGAAAAAAAAAAAATTGAAACCCAACCCAACCCAACCCGTTCATGAATAGTTCGGTTCGGTTCGGATCACCGGATTACCCATTTAATTTTTTTTAGAACTACTATTTTATCACGATTCTTTCAAATATCTCATACAATTAACACAATATTATCAAATGTATGAAAATAGTAAAATTGATTCATTTAATACCATCAACATAATATTATAAAATAGACTTATAATATAAATTAAAACAAAAGATTTGTGAACAATATTTACTATAATAGTCTACCCTTACATAACAATTATCCCAGTTGGTATCTTTGTTTCCCAGCAAAAAGCTCTAGTCTAAATTCACCAAGAATAGAGATAGATTGATATCTTTGTTTCCCAATCAGACTGGTATCCTAGTTTCCCAGCCAGAAGTTGCATGTCTCAATTCATCAAGAACAGAGATAAAACTGGTATCCTAGTTCCCAGCTGCGACCTTTTTCAAAGTCAAGAAGAAGAATACAATAAAATAGTTACATTTACGCTTATATTCCTTAAGAAAATAGGTATCTTTAAATCAGTTGAAGAATCAAACTTGTCAAACGCTTCTATATGATCTCACAATAATTCTCTCAATGATGCAAACATAAACTCTCTAATACTCTACTATTATTTGGAATGGAATGCATACATGAACACCAAAATATGTTTCTATTTATACTAATTAAAAGATATGATTTTAACCAAATTTTGAATGCAATCCTAAATATATTTTATCATGTTATCCAATGTAATCTTAAAGATATTCTATTATATTATGCAATGCAATCTTAAAAATATTCTATCCTATTTTTTAATGCAATATAAAAAAATATCCTATCTTATTTTTGAATGCAATCTTAACCATTTATAATATCTTACCTTTTTTTTATTGTCAAATTATTTTTTTAATTTTTAATATATATATATATATATATATATATATATATATATATATAATAAAATTTATATTATTATTACGGGTTCACGGATCGGGTCATCGGATCAATGGATCTGTAAATCTAAACCCGTGACCCAACCCATACATGAACGGTTTTGATCGGTTCGGTTCAATTTTGACCCAAATATATAAATGACCCAACCCAAACTGTTCAGATCGGTTCGGATCGATTCGGGTTCACGGGTGACCCGTACCCGTGAACACCCCTAATCACTACAAATTGCATTTATGCTTACTGCTTTTGTTTAGTGATAAGTGAAGCAATTCCACCATAAAATATTTAGCCATAAAAACACATATCGAAAGTTTAACATATAAATTGAAATTTATGTTGAAAATCGATTTAAAGTAACAGGCCCACATCGTAATCATCCTCTGATGTTCTTACTGCTATAATAATTATAATATTCTTTTACTTGCCTTTTGCCGCCAAGTGAACCGGAATTCAAAAACTTATTTGTAGCGGGCATCAATAGCATTTAAATTTTGAACTATTGATCAAGTTCTTTCTCTCCCGTTTGAAAATCAAATGCGGCCTCACACCCCCGCTTAATGTACTTAAACCTAATAACACGATCTTTAAATTATGATTTTAAACTGTTTTCCGCTACCAATGTAGGCTATATAGTTGGAATTAATTTATATATTAATATAAACCCTTTTGTAATGTGTTTTTTTTATGGAGACTGAAGAGGACAATAAGTACCAGCACATAGCATACGTAAGCAACATTATAGCATAGCATATGTAGTGTGCAGATGGAATCCGTCAGTAGCAGCCACGACCACGAGACGTGAAAATTTCATTTGCTATATTTATTCCATCTTAATTTTCGAGCTGTTATTATAGACGTTACGAAAGTCGTTGGGAACGGGTACCATATTGTCATCACGTGATTGCCACGAAACTCTTAAGGGTTTTATATCTTTTGTTAGTTTGATTTTGGTAGAATAAGAGGCCACAAGTTTTACAGACACTTGTGGTATCAATGTCATATGAGGAGATTTCGTTTAAAATAATGCATTGCCCAAAAATGATTTCTTTACTCAGTTTCACTGTCTCGGTATGATGTAATCCTATATATTAACAATCCATGTTGTACAAATTAATAGCAATGGGATATATATTAATTATCTCAGTCTTTTTTTATTTTTTTTTGTTACTGTTTACGTTTGAATCCTTACCATTCACCGTTCAACCATGAACCATTATTATTTGCAAGCTTTGAAGATACAGTGAGCGTTTTTTTTTTTTTTACCGATATAGCAGTGAGCGTTAAAATAGTGTAGAAAACTCATCATTTTTTAAGGTATTAATTAAGTAATAACAATGGCAATCAAACATGAAATTGAAAGTTACTTGACCACTTATGTGTGTTCTAAAGGTAGAGTTTTTAAACATGAAATTAAATGTTTATGTGTGTATTAATAGTAGTTGCATAACAGTAAATTTTGAATGTGTATATTTTTTTTATTCATATATAAAATACTCTTTCTCTGTATATGCATGTGCAGCATGTCTCACATATATAAGCCAGATATACCCCATATTAATACGCTTTGACATTAGCAACACAATAATCAAAATATAAAATTCTGTATGCATGCATTCTAAAACGACAGCATCTCTGGGCTAAAAACTGAATGACATTGTGACTTGAAGTGAAATTCGAGTAAACAATTAATAATATGTTTGACTTGATAATTGTCATTAAATATACATGCATTACAGTTTACAGATGGAGATTATGGAGACTTGTTTTTCTGTTTTATATTTCATGTGAGACAAAATGTGTAGAGGTGATGATTTGTAGATTTTATTTTAAATTGTTTTATTTTGTAAAATTAACTTTAATTAAAAGTACGTTATTTAAAAACAAGTTTACAATAATTTTTTTAACTTTTAGCTAATAGTTCTTTTAAGAGAAAAATAAATTTTTAAGAAAAATGTTAACTAATACCTTAATTAAGAAATCATCAGAAGTGAAAATTTCAGTTAAAAAAATATACTATTTTATTTATCTACAATAGTTGAACACAATATCAAATGCTTATAATTCACTCACATGTTTAACAGAGACTGAATTAGATACTTTGCTAAAAAAAAAGAGTAGCATTTAATGTCACTACGTGGTCTTAATTTTATTTGTTAGTAATAAGGCTAATTAATCTTAAATTCAATTTAAAATAATCAAACATCACACCCTAAAACTCATTTTCTCCGTCAACGTCTTCCTTCCACCGTTTGTTAAATTAAAGAAATAAAACAATTGGTTGTTGCACTGAATTAATTCGTAACTTCCTCCAATTACGTACCTTAAACTAGAGTTGCATATCGGTTGCAACTTGCAAATTTCTAATAATCAAATTAATTGATCAATGGAACTCCATATATATTTTACTTGTACAAATCTTAATTAATTGCCTTTGTTTATTTTATATTTTAAGGTCTAGCTATTGGCAAAAATCAAAGCCTAGCTAAGAGTTTGTTCTGAATTCTTTATAGCAATCAACCTAAACAGCTAACGCCAATATAGCACTGATAAACAAAAAAGTTAACTTGATTCTTGTTTGGTTTGTAAAACAATGAAACACCAATCATTTGATTTGTTAACATTTTTAAGCTATTAAAGTTAACTCTCACTACATGGCCACTGGAGGTATCATTTTTCATAAAGGCCTGAATGGTCGAATAAATTAAAATGTCTGGTGTGAACTTTATTCACCATATAACCGAACTGTTCGTTGCATTGAATATCGATTTGAAATATCACCTACTAAGACAAACTCTACTAAATATATATAGATACTTATTTAAATAATAAACTCTCGCCTAATACCCTGATCAAGTTAAACCCAATTTAGAAATCTTGAGTACGTAGGTTCGAATGCAATGTGCAGCCTCAACCCATTTATTTGATGTTATCGGTTTACTTCTGTCAGACTCCTTTGTTACCTGATGAAGTGTCCTTTTATAATTCATTCAGATGAAACACATTAGTCAGGAACAGGATTCCTTGTGGTCTATGAAAGAACCATAGGTGTTGCCATTCAGATATAATTAACTATTAAGTAAATCCTAAAATAATTTTCGTCTTAGATTGATTTATATAAATCAAGAAAATATAAGAAATAAATAAATAAACAAATAATTTTATAAAATTAATTTTATATGATCATTAATTCATTTATAGATTTTGTTATCCAATATAAACATTATAAGAGATATAAATAAAAAAGTAATAATTAATATTATATTGAAAAACTAAAATAATAATTATATTTAAAATAATTTTTTTACTCTTACACGAAATTATAATAGAACATATTGAATATTAGAAAAAACATAAATAACCAATTTCTTCCTATGGTATTGGCAACACCACCAATTTGATGCATGGGTTACAATAACATTCTATAATTTATTTTAAATCGAATAACCCATCAATTTCTTCTCTAAAGTATAATTACTTTATCTCTCTTAAATTGCCTCTACAGTAAGAAATATATATAAGTAATTCTTCAAGCATTATACATCATAATAAGTAGTCTTCGAATTATTAAAAAATACATCAAATTGGTCCCTAAAGAAAGTAAAATATTTGAACTTGGGAACTAAACTAATAGATAATCAATACTTGAGATATTATATTTATATAATTTTATTCTTTATGGACTACATAGGGAAGAATGATAATATATTTTAGCAACTAAATTCATGATTTATTCATTTTAAATAATCTTGTATCATAATTTGATTTATTTTAATTGAAAGAATCAAGAAAAAGAAAGATTGAAAATCAATTGTCAATTGTAGGCTAGAAATTGGTTAGGAATAACATGTTTGAGTGCTTAAGATTTTAAATCTCTCCTTAAACACCTGGGACATATGGTTCAACTGTCCTACGCTTTCAGTCCAGATAAGTTTAAGCAAAATGCTATGCAAGAACTATAACGCATCCTCCTTCATTTTGTTCTTTATATTTATTTATGAGTCTTCATATGTGCATATGAAATATCTACTTTAACTCCAAGAAATCCCTCGTTTGGGTTTCGAAATTATTACAACCCACTATCTCAAATAAACCTTTGTCAGTTGATTTTACTTCTCAAAGATCATTGGAAGAAGTTTAGACACCCATATCACAGACATGGGGACCTAGAGATTCTTCTTAAGCCGAGCATAGTGGTACCACAACAACGCTAAAATTTCCGATTATAGTCTACCATTATCTATACGTCTAACTGCACCAAACTATTTTATTAGGAGCTTCCAAATACCTCTTATGATTGTTGTGGCCCTTCTTCACATTTTGTTAAATGGAAAAGTTCCCTTTGACAGTTACCTTGCCAAGTTAGGTGCAAGATAAGATTGCTATGTGGGATCCATGTCAGGTGGAATGTTCTTTATATAAAGTGCCAGTTTTTATTATCATAACAGTAATAATTAAAAAAGTTTAACTATCATGTATTTTTAATGTAACAAGTTTTATACTACTATTATCAAACCATAAAAAATTATGACAAGTATAACTTTTAAGATAATTAGAGGGCATAAATCAACAAATTTTTTATACCTGAATATATATAATAAAATAACAGTATAAAAATCATTTACGTACTCAGTGTGTGAATTATTTACTCTAATTAAAAATTGAAAATGACTTCATAATGTCATATAGATAAGTCCAAGATATTACTTAGCTAGCCACTTCACCGAGAATCAGAGATTCAATTTTTCCACCTTTGTCATTGCCCCCCAAGCATGGCGAAGGAAACTTCAAAATAATTCAAACCACCTTTGTTTTTTTCGTTAGATTTTCTTTTTCCTATTTACTATTCCAACCAAGGCCACACAAAAAAAAGTAGTAAAATAATGGTAAATAGATAGATAATACCTTTTCGACATGTCGAAAGGATAAAGATGTGTCGTCGTGAGGACAGGCCAACAATAAAAAATTCAAAAACAAAAAAAATCACCGATCAGAGGAGTGTGCCCCGTTGATTAGGCAGGTAGCACCAAAATCTAGTTAAACACAAGTCCAAAATCAAAGGTTTCGAATTCTCCAAGCCAGATTTTCCTTTTGTTGTTGGAAGCGATGGTGAAAGAGGTTCAGCATTTTGCGTGCAACTTCCTCATGATTCGGTTCCAGTACAAAGCCCTTGAACCAGTTTAACCAGTGTTTTGTGTTCTGCTCTTTCCATTCATAAAGTACATGCTTTCCAACAAACACGTCCCAAACCAAAAACAGTTCAAAACACACCCCACAAGCATTCCTCATCTCATCGCATTACCTTATATAATTACATTAATCAACTAAATTATACCTCCTTAACATCTTACATTACACACATTTAAAATTTGATCAAATTTTCATAAAAAGTAAAATTCTTCTTCAATATCAAGTCTCCTAAGTCCTAATTAATAATAACATTATAGTAATAAGTAATGTCTAACAACTAACATTAACACCTACCAGGCTACCACAACCAACGACGGTTAAAATTAAAAGGAAAAAAAAAAAATGTACACACTAACTCCGGGCCCCACTGAAACAGGTCCATTTGGTCCAACCTCTTCTCTACCTATTACTCTTTTTTTCTAACCGGAAAAAAAATAAAAAATTCAAAAACCGGGAAGCGACGGTGGCGAAGCGGTGTCGGGTTCAGGCACGTCCTCCTTCTTCCGCCGCATCTCGAGGACCTTCCGGTGGTGGTTGGAGTGCAACTCGCTGGAGAAAGTAGGGCTACAGGCGGGTCTATATTCGGGTAATAACCGACCCGACTTGTAGCGGACCCCACACGCGTTGCACAGAGTCTTCGCCCCGAGCGGTCCAGTGCGCCACTGCGGCGTTTTCTGAACGCCACAGTGGCTGCACCGTCGCGCTGCGCCGCCGTCTGCAGCGGCACGCTTCTTCGCCCTCGAGTCTGCAACGTGCGGACTCGAGGGCGAAGACGAGGACGAGGACGAGGTTGTTGTTGATGACGTGGCGGCGAAAGAGGGTGACTTGAGCGGCCAAACCCGGACACCGGTTCGCGTTCGCTTGCTCCTCGCCTTGGCCGGAATCGGGGTTTTGAAAGTGAAACCGGTATTTCCCGGTTCCGGTGATTTCACTTTGACTTTCTCAGTTACGGTTGCGGGGAAGGGAAGAGAATATTCCGAGAAAGTAGAATCTTCGACGAAACGAGACAACCATTCCAAGTCCGCAACTTCCTCCTCCGCCTATAAAAATAGAAACTTTGGTTAAATTAAATAATAATTAACTGCGAAAATGAAAAGGGTGGAGTAGAGTAAGAGTATTCGAACCGGAACGGTGAGTTCGGTGTTGAAATTGTTGTCGTTGAAGGAGGGGTTATAATTGTAATTTTCCTGGTTGTTCTTAGGGGTGGTGGAGTCTTGGTTGTTGTGTTGTTGGTCGGGTTCTTCGCTGTTGTTGTTGTTTTCGAGGAGTGAAAAGTTCAGGAGGTCGTCAACGAACAAGTCGTCGGAGGAAGCGACGACGTTTTGAACGTTAGACGCGGACGAAAACTCTTCTAGGAACAACGTTTGTTTGAGGGCCATGTCTTTCCTGAAACTGCTCTTCAACGCTGCTTCCAAACACTCCATTTCTTTCTCCGCCTAAAATTAACGGAACAAATAATAATACAATACAAGACAGGTTTATTATTATTTTCCACGAAAAACACAAACATAATTCTTTGTTAATTTGTTTATTATTTTATTAGTGAAGTTGGCATGCACGGAGGGAGTTACCTGAGAGAGAAGAAAAGAGGGAAGAGTTGATGGGGTTGTGGAAAGGTGAGGGGTTGTGGAAGAGGTGAGGGGTTGAAATTGAAAGAGTGGAGGATGATGGTGAGTTTGGTAAAGCATTGAATAAGGGATGAAATGTGCCTCTT
Source organism: Glycine latifolia (assembly GCA_013407115.1). Classification (NCBI taxonomy): domain Eukaryota; kingdom Viridiplantae; phylum Streptophyta; class Magnoliopsida; order Fabales; family Fabaceae; genus Glycine; species Glycine latifolia. The sequence goes on from CM023948.1 coordinate 37,286,398, forward strand.
TCTTTCTTTACTCCCCAAAATAAATTAAATTGTAAATTCAATAAATAAATAAATAAACGTTATGTCTCCCAAATATTACTTTTCGTGCTACATCAGTGTCACCTATATTGCCGTCTCAACCCTCTGCATTATGTAATTTGTATTTATACATAAGTAGTAAAATACGTAACAGTAAATGTTCATTAATAGTAGTGGTAAGCAAATTTGAATATGAGAGAGACTTAAATGTCATATTAATAGTATTTGAATCATCCATAGTTCATTTGAGATGTTTGATAAGAGAGAAATTTTAGATTTATTGAAAATTATAAGTTGAAAAATTTAATTTCTTAAATTTAATATGTATTTCAAGAAAATAACATACTTATAAAGGGAGGTGTTTTACATGAAACTTTTTTTACGAGAGAGGTGTAATTTTATTTTTTAATTTATTTATTATAGTAAAAATATCATATTATTTTTTATTAAATTATATAATATGATAAATAATTAAAATAATTTGAATCATTTAAAATGACAAAGTTAGACTTTCATTATGTTGTCAGTCTTTATCAACAACATATCTATTATGTTTGGTGATTCATATTGATGTAACCACTTTATCTTTTAATTTCTCTATTTATCTATAGTTACTTATCTATAAGTAACAATATATTATAAAATACACATTATATCTTATTTAAATTATATAACTGTATGCTGTTATCTTATAAACAGATTACTAACAAATTGAGGAGACCTAAAGCTTAAGCTATAAATACAAATTCTTTTTAAATCTTTACTCAAATTAAAATAATTGATATAATTTATCAAATTTTCAGATTTTAGTAATAACATAATCAATAAAAATATATATAATTCTTTGATTCTCAAATTCATATTTTTTTAGGAAACAAAAACCTTCTCCCCAGTCAACTGCCAAAAAAAATTCTAAAAAATGCAAACATTTCTTTAATATAACTAGAAACATGTTTAGTTAAGCTTAATTTGAAAATGATTTTGGCAACAACAAAAATTGAAAATGATTATTTATATATGTTTCAAAAAAATTATTAAAAATCAAGAAATAAATTATTAATTAAAAAAATTGAATTAATCATCCCCTAATAATTCATTCGATCAATCATGTTGGATTTGATTGAATTGAACTGGATTTAACTAAATAATTCAAATCAAATTAACTTTCGCTGGTTCTGATTAATTTTTGAAGTCAGGGGTTCTTTTGAGACAATGAATACCCCACTGATTGACTCTTCATTCATACTTTCATGAGTTTAGGAAAAGTATTGGTGGGGAATTATTATTTTTTCAATATAATTTAAATGGAAAAATAATTTATCAGCTATCCAAATTTTAAGAAAGGAAAAAATGGTCCCATATGTTTTAACCTTGCGGATTCTAGGTATCTTTATGGTGCTCACAACTCATCACAACTACTTACGGTTACTTTTCTAGTTTTCTGTATTTTGTTTGTTGCTATTACTATGGTAAAAGTAAAAGCATCATTTAATTTAGTTTTAAAAAAACTTTTACATAGAAACATCATTTAATTTACTTCAAAACATCTCCTTGAACAGAAAATTTAACTATTCTTTTTTCTTTTTTTCTTTCATCAATGTACTTTACATACCTCGGTACACATAAGAATTGTGTTAAAAGGAAAATTAAGTCTCAATGTAAATGTCATTTTAAGTTTTTAGTTTTTTTCATTTACACTCCTAATGAATTAACTATGACTGTTGTCATACCATACACCCTCAGTACTAGATTTAGTCCTTCCTTGGATAGCTGTCGGAGTTATGTTAAACGCCGTTCTATTGTAAAACTATAATTGATGTTGGACATGAATTAGAGAGTGGGATATGTAAAACATTCACGTTTTCTAAGTGCATATTTGGTTTTCATTGAAAGATTTCAAACGGCCGTTGAATAAAAAACCACGAATGTTTACTTTTTATAAAATGTGTATGAGAATATGCGTTCGTTGAATCTAATGCTTAACCAAATATATCTTAAAGTATTCACATTGAACATATTTTATATGCTACTATTTTCTAGTTTGAATGGGTCTCAAAGGACCTGGTGTTTCAAAAGGCCAAAGGTAGTAGCAGAGATTATTTTCACAACAAATAAAAAGAAAACATAAGTATGTGAATCCTAAAATATCAACATGTTGTAGTATGCCTTCCTCTCTTAACTTATATGAGGTAGCATATATTATGGCTCCTATTATCACACTAATATGTACCTTGCTGCTAAACCAACAACACCTCGATATATTAATCTGCTTTTGCATGACTTTCAACAATTATCAATTTATAATTGAAACATCAATAATCTATCACTAGATTTCCCTTTTATTCACACCATTTTTAAAGTAAAACACACAATATAGACTTTATGCACCGATTTCGTTCAGTTTTGATGATGTCATTTAAAGTTGTAACCAAGATACTTTGAATAAGTATAACAGAATGAATGAACTTTAAGGAATAAAATTAAGATTTCAGCCATTTGAACTATATTTGTACGATGACCATCATAAGATATATATATAGCTATAACTGATACGCTATATGCAGATGTCCATATCAAATTATTATATTTCTCTTATCAAATATTCCATCCCTTGCTAATCAAATCAATTTATATATCATCAGACATTCGATCCCTCTTAAAAAAAAAAAGCGTTTCTGAAGTCAATTCTTGTACATGTGGCATGTCCACCGCATATCTGATTCAATCAAAAGTGAAAGGATGGATTGTAAAAGACATGCACATGCCTCATGTGTTATCTGCTCTTGCAAACTAACTTCACGTACTTCAACTTTCATTCCCTTTATCTTCATTGTTTCTCAAGTTACAATAAGAAGAAAACGTGAGTATACTTTGAATCTGGGCAACAACAATTCAATGATCTCTCCATTTTGCAAGAATTTCTCTTAGCAAAGGCCTCTGATTTTAAGGTTTTGGGGTTTATAATTTGTTGAGCCCTGATCACACAAATTGAAACACTTAACAGTTAACAGTCAGTATCGTGCAAAGCCAATAGTAAAAGAATTTTAAGAAGAATAAGAGGAACCATAGCAGTTGGGAACATTTTACAGGACTATGAAGGGGAAAAAACGATAAAGAATTGGTAGAAAAGATAAATAGTGATAGATATTTTTCCTTAATATAACAAAAACTTTATCTAGAATCAATATAAAGATAAACCTTATTCACACTAAATCTGACATGCTGGCATTAATTATTTCATCCACACTAATTGTTCGTTGCTTTCTGATCCACTTGTGGAGTTTTGCAAGTGTATCTAAAATACAAGATGGAAAAGAGCAAGTGAATTGATTCTGAATTTATGTAAACACTTAAAAGTTAAAACAACAACAAATAATAAGAGGGCCAAAGTAAATTAATGGAAAGAACAAGAGAATACACCTTACTTTATCATAATATATTATATATTACATCATACTTTAACACAAGGTGTATTTTTCTCTATGTCAGGCCGCAGCTAATTTATTAATGTCAAAGAAAGAAATTACTAAACAGTGAATTGATTATCTTAAGTCATAGTGCAAAACGAAACGGTAAAGAAACAACGTAACAGAAAAGTGGGAAGGGAGAAATTTTTTATGATAAGCCGATAATTTTTATTAGTAGGAGTTTTCCAGTAACAGACTCCCATAATCTATTTGACGTGAAAAGGAAAACAATATAATTGACAACACCTTGCATAAGGCCACACACACACACATATATATATATATATATTAATGGACAATGTATCAAGGAGATAAAAAATCTCATTAGTAATTTTCTGAGCTAGAAAAAGAGTTTGAGACAACAACATTGATAGGTATTTAAGGCTCAATGTTGTATGTCTATTGTGGGGAATACATTCAACGGATAGAATGTTTAAAAATCAATCTCTGCATTCTTTCCCTTGAAATGCCTCTCAATCTCTCATGTAAACGTCTTGAACTGTTGAACACTTGAACTTGAGGGAAAAATTGTCATTACAGATTTGACTTTTTTTTTTACTGAAAAACACTGGGATCACTTCAAGACCAGATTTTTCTTTTAATCATTTTCATTTTCCACTAGATCATGGACTTTCTTCCATGCTGCCAATTCATAAATACTAAACCTTGGTTGTTCCAATATATTAAGTACACATGAAACCTATAAAAGAGTTAACTTTTTTCCCTCTGTGTAGAATCAGAAAGAATATTTAATTTCTCAATGGCAATTAATTTGACTGAAGGTCAGAGTTCATCCCCAGCAACTTCCTGGATTCTACCAGTGACCTCACAGGTTCACTGTGATAAAGTTCTCACCTATATTATATTATATACAAAAAACTAAGTTTGTGTTTGTTCTAACGTTTGAGGCACCTCAAATGGCCGTTCCGGCAAAAATAACAAGTTGTTACTTTTCACAAAACGGCAATTCAGAATTCGTGCCAACTAAAAGTAACGGTAATACAAACATGCCCTAAAACGAAAATGATTGTTACAACTTACAAGCACTTTGCTTTTTGATAATGAGTTGAATTATGTCATACCATCTGTCTTGCACTATCGAGTTGTTGTCTCACTTTGCTACGAAATTTCCTAACCCGTGATTCACAATTTCATAATGGAAACCGGGTTGGTGCAGTGCTAGGGTACTATGGTACCTCTAGAATCAGGGTTGCTTCACTGAAAGTGTGTAACAAACTCTGAATTCTACAATATCTATGCAGTTTTTGGTAAGTAATTGTACCTCGTCAATCTCATTATCTGCCATATTACGTCATTGAGTGGGGGAATATGCTCTGTTGTTTGTAGAATTCAGTTAATGTTGACAGCTCGTGTGGCGTCACAGTGAAGAAGAGTCTTGGACGAAAATGAAAAAGATTGTACTTTTCATGGTTTCAATTATTTTGTTACTAACAATCTTTATTTTGTAGTATGGTGTGGCTCACTATGCATATCTATGTATAACACTAACAAAGCATCAATGTGACCACAAGGTTTGGTAGAGTTAGTTTGATAGATAATTAAGTTTCTTGTTACGGAGTTCGTTACAAGGTACAAAAGATTCATTAGAAGAGAAAAGAGAGAGGACGGAGAGAATCAGAGGAGAATATATCTTTGCATTAATTCGTGTTATGCTAAAATGAACATAGTTAGTCATAACAGTTTCAGACACGGTTTCCTTTGCCACATGTCATGTTCTTATTCGTGTTGAGGGTATAATGTTCTTCTTAGTCGACATGTAATGGCTATTTCATGCTTTAAGCCGGTCTTACTAATTACTGGTCTGGGATGACCCTTTTGCGTCTAGTCCGGAATAACCTAGGAATATTTACTCCGGAGTCGATATTACTTTAAAGAACAATTTCAACTTTACGAATAGAATGAAGATTTACCCTAAAACATTCAACATGCCAGAAGTTCTATTCTTCACTATGTAAATGGAAAAGACTTTATTAGAAGAGGTAAATTACACCTCTAAAAGAATTAATCTGACAATTGATTAAAAAATATCCTCAGTCTAAATAAAATATATCACTTAACAAAGTTTACAAGGAGGAAGTGGTGGCCCACACAGTCCACGATTCCCCACAAAAGCTGATATAGGGAGCATAGCCTTATGTGGAGGGATCCTCCCTCTGAGTTGGTTCCTTGACACATCAAACTCTTCAAGCCTCTTCAAATTTATGACCTTCTCCGGTATGTTGCCACTTAATTTGTTCTTTGAAAGGTTAATCTTTGATAACGTTTCAACATCACCAAGTTCTTCAGGTATGTTCCCTGAGAGATCACTGTCCTCAAGGTCAAGAATCTCCAATTCTCTCAGTTTCCCAATTGAATTTGGTATAGATCCTCCCAAAGGGTTGTGTGACAATGCAAGCAATTTGATTGAACTCATTGAGGCCTTTTCTCCAATGTTCTCATCCATGGGGTCACAAAATTTGTTGTTGGATAGGTCAATGGAGTTGAAATGGCCCAGTGAAAACTGAACCTCTTTCTCAAACACCACTCCGAGAGAGCCTGTGAGCTTATTGGAGTGGAGATCAAGGTCCATCAGAGAAGAAAGGTTCTTGAATGCCACTAGTATCGACGAGTGAAACTCGTTGTTTGACAAGTTCAGGAAGGAAAGGCTGAGTCACATTTCCAATCCACCATGGCAATTCCCCCGTTAATGCATTGCTTGACAAGTCAAGGGTTGCCACTGATGAATATGAAAGCCACTTTGGAAGTTGACCTTCAATTCCTGTGTTAGCCAATTTTAACTGAAAAACTCTCAATTTGGAAAACCATTTGGGTACTTCGGCTAGTCCTAGTGGGTTGAATGACAAGTCTAAGGTTTGCAAACTCTGTAGTTTAGCAAGTTGAGAGGGAAGTCCACCAGAAATTCGGTTCCTTGACAAATCAAGTGTTTGAAGGTTAATTAAATTGCCAAAGGAAGGTGGAATTTTGCCACTGAATTCATTGTTTGCAAGAAATAAATCAGTTACGCTGGTTAGATTGCCAATGGTGGCAGGTAACATCCCAGTAAGTTTGTTGTTGTCAAGAATTAGCCTTTGCATATTCTTGAGTTTTCCAATGGAATAAGGCAAAATACCATTTAGCATGTTTTCTGATAACCTGCAAAACTTCATAGAAATTAAATCCCCAATAGAAAAAGGGAGGCTCCCAATGACACTATTATGCATCAGATCTAGAAAAACCAATTGTGAGAGTCTCCCAATTGACTCTGGAATTCTTCCACCAACCTGATTATAAGAGAAATCCAAGCCCTTGAGATTTACAAGATTGCCAATGCTATTAGGAATGTTGCCATGGAAATTGTTTTGGTGAATATCAAGCCTAGTGAGAAACACCATGCTTCCAATGGAAGAAGGAATCCTCCCAGAAAACTTGTTCCCAGACCAAGTTCTGAAAGAGACTTCAATGAGGCAAAGACAGAAGAAGGAACATTACCAGATAAGTGGTTGTTGTCAAGGTACAAGTTTTCGAGCCGCGAAAGGTTTTGGAATGTTGCTGGAATGCCACCATTGAACTTGTTTGAGTAGAGAAAAAGATTTCTCAAGTGGGATAACTTGGCCAGTTCTGAAGGTATTGGACCATGCAACTGCTTCAGATTGCTAAGGTCCAACACTTGCAAACCAGACAAGTTTCCAAGATAAGGTGACAACGTTCCTGACATGTATGTTTCTAGAGGGATGTCATCGACGTCAAACACTACACCAGTTCGAGTGAGGCTGATGACCCTGCCGGTGGAACCACATGCGATGCCTTCCCAGTTGTAGCAACAGTCAGAGGAAGGTGTCCAAGAATGTTGCAGTTTTGAAGGGTCAGAGATGATCCTGCTCTTGAATTCTACTAATGCTTCTTTGTCCACCACGTGACATGGCTCTGAAATTGAGGCAAGAGATGAGAAAATGAGAAGGAACATTAAGGATTGGCTAAGTGTGTAAATGGCCATTTGGAGATGTTTCCGAATTAAGAACTGGTGGTAATTGTCTGAGACAACTTATTGGCTTACTAGTATTTACTATTTAAGGTGTTGTTACCAAGACCATGTGGCATGATTCATATACAACTTTGTCTTTAAAGTATGCGATCAAAGATTTTATATGAGCATTCGTATGAAAAATTATCTGCTGAAAAAGGTTAAGTATTTAAATAAATTTCAGTACTTTTAAGAATTATTCTTTTATTCTCAGCTCAGATTAAAAAAATAAACTTGGTTTATATTGGAGTTTGAAATGTGAATTATGAACAACTAATTATAGGAATGAATTTGATAGAATGGAGTGCGTGTATACGTTAATGTCATTAGATTGCAATATTAGCAACAACAAATATTTATTCAATTAGGTAAGGTCGATTATATGAACACATGATGTCAGTTTACACCATTAAAAATAAAAGTTTCAGTTAATGCCATTAGACTATTAGAGATATTTGAAAAGCAAAAATTGTTGATGCTCGTCTCATGGAATTGCCATCCATGCACAACACACCATATTGTAGACAGTCATGTGCCACTAACGGCCACTTCGCTTTACCCTGACTTCACTTCTTGGAAGACACTAGCTAGTGCCTAGCACACTAGTTGATTGAGTTCAACAAAAACTGAAAAAGAAAAGAGAATGACCCCGTTACGATTCTCCGAGCTCAGAAGCCTTTTATAATAATGATTTTATAATTACATGTTCCATCACTGTAAGCAATGTTGATGGTTCCAAGTCTGTGCGTCCTTAGTGGAAAATGACTGGGACTATTAACATCTAGCAACAAGTAGTAATTTTCAGAATATACTTACAATAAATTTTCGGAAAACTTTTTTTTGTCATGTCACTCATCTTAATACGTATTTTCCATCTCTCTAATGCACCTTTTTAAACTCTATTATAGGTTTAAAATGATTAAAAATCATTTGTGAATTTAACGAGTCTCACTGGTAATTTTATAATTTTTAATCAATTTTAACTTAGAATAAAAAGTGTGTAAAAAGGTGTTGTTTATATATTTAAATATCGCTTAGATCAATTTTGAGTTAAAAAAATTGTCGGATTCAAAGATCACAATAGTTTGTAGTTTGATTTGGTTTGGATAGTTTCTTTTTTTTTTCTTCTTAATATGATTCAATCCAATTCAATAAAATGTAATTTGAATTGAATTGAATGATTTGATTTTTATCCACATATCTTTATGAATATTTTAGTTTTATTTTAATGGATCTTTAATTTTAAATATTAAATTGCATAGCATGCTCATATTTATAATAATAGAATCAACTATTCATCTATTTTCTCATTTCATACATGAAAAAAATAACACATAAAAACACTTATATAAACTATTTTTGTTACATAATTAATTAATGTAAGATCACTAACACACACTCTTCACATTATGTATTGGAATGAATATCTCAAACCTCAAGTTTATAAGATTAAACATTTACATATTATTCAACAATAATCTGACAACAAGTGGCTCAATAGGCATAACAACCATCATGATAAATTTTGATACCAATATTAAAATTTTTGATTGTCAAATTCAATTTCAAAAACTAATTTAAGAGATGAGAATTATAAGAGTGAGAGGAGTAAATTTAAATCATACAATCACAAATAGATGGTCAAGATTTAATCACTTAAAAATTGATATGATTTAAAAAAAATGGCATGACTCCAAACTCAATAATTGGTTTATTGATTATAAAAAGCTGTTAATTAAATAAATATGATAACATTTATCTTTTTATAGGCTCAACAACAGTTTATACCCAAAAAAAAAAGAAAAATTGTACCGAAAAAAAACCTCTGCAATATTGAATTAATGGACTTTGTTTCCGAATATGATTAATGAGATGAAAATCTAAAGTCTTTTTTAAGAAAAAAGAAGAAGTCCATTCACGTATGTAGAATAAAAAAATGAAAATGTAAAGATTCCACAACATCCATCATTTACAGCAGAAAAATCTTCTTTCGTAGAAGTGTGTCGCGCCCACACCTGTTCATCTTCTAAAAATAGCTGTACATTACTTTTTTCTAACATAGACACTTGAATGATAGGAGATGACCAATTACCCAATTTTAACCACATTTACTCCCATCATCACAATGTTTTATGCATACTGATATTTAAAGTGGATTTTCGAAAAATTATTAACTGTTATCATATTCAATAAACTTTCATGTACTATCAAACCCCAATTTCCCTAGAGGAACCAAAAGGATGTAATGTAACACTAACATAGTCATGTCACCAAACAAATTCCATTGCATGGCTAGACATTGGTACTCATTTACTCCATATAATATTTGTTAAGTTTGAAATTATTCGACAATTTGAACAAGAGAATCTTTTTACCGGTTCCCACTGTTTCTCTGTCTCGATTTAAACTAGAGTGACCAAGGAATCATTTATCGGTATTAGACATAACTTTGAGAAAATGAACCCCGAGGTACAATTTGGGCTTGGATCAAATGCTCAAGTTGGTGGGGCAATTGGTAGTTGGCCAAAATATCGAAACACCATCAAGACAGTTAGCCCAAAATAGAGCCCACCACAATCTGACAGTGGGCCAGATCTCTCCATCCATTATTTTGGGCATGCCCCAAAACGTGCTTGTCTCTGTCTGACACAGTCACATGCTTACAACGTTCCGGGTGTCATACAAGACACGCAAAATCTTGCAGTATTTGAACCCAAAAAACAAGACAAATTCCTTCATAATCTCCCTCCTAACTGAATTCCCTTTAAACAGATCATGATTCTTTTGTATTTAACACAAGATTCCCTATCATTAAATCACCTTTTCAATTTTAATCAACACCCAAAAGCAGAAGTTTATATTTTTCCTTTAACAATATTTTAAAGAGAACAAATATTAAAGGGTTAAGGTGCACTTTTAATTCTCTTAGTCTATTTGTCATTTTCCAAATTTAGTGCATATGTAGATAACAGGAAAACTTCAAAAGTACTCTTATTCTCAAAAGTCAAAACAATAAAAAATTTCTTTTTTATTTTGCATTTATTAATGTTTGAAAATGTGTCTTAAAATTCTAACAACATGTACTTTTATCAAAACTTTAACCTTACTTCCTCCATTTTCTTCGATTTTTACTGAATTACATTTTTAGTTCTTTTTCTTATGATCATTTTGCAAATTTATCTATCCTATTTTTCTATTTTTATGAATTTGATTCTTACTATTTTAATTTCAATTACATGATTTTAGTGTATTTTTACATAATATTCAATATTAAATAAAAATGTTCGTATAATGATTTGAATATATTGAAGTGAGGTGCATAAGAACAATATGTTAATCTTATAAAAAAAACATGTTAATATTTTCAATAAATGTTGGAAAACATTAAATAAACCAAAATTACATAATCAAAATTAACAAGACCAAATTTGGGAAGAAAAAAAAAAGAGTAACAAATTCAAAAAAAAATAAGTACCATTAAGTTAGAATGGAAGAAAGAAAGAACATAGAGAATGCAAAAGAGAAACTCTAGAGACCAAAATGTACATAAACATGATGAAAGATGAAAGACTCTTCATCTAAGGGATGAAGTGGCTGAACCTCTTACATTCTTCGTAAGACTTCTGTTCCCCACCCTGACAAAAGAAGAAACTAAGAGGACACCTATACAAGCAATTATCCACAAGCCTCACGTTGGCCGAACCCGGTTCAAGCGCCATTAGTGCACTTGGAATCCCTCCGAACAAGTAGTTCCCCCCCAACAGAAGCCTCTCGAATGGTTCCACCCCCGGTTCGGGAAAAACCGTCTTCAACGCATACTGGGTCGGTATCATTCCGACAAACTTGTTATTCTCCAACGACAAAGACGACAGCTTCGGCATTAACGAGAAAAACATCGGCAGAAACCCCCCTAGCTCGTTGTTACTCAGATCAACTGCTATCAGCTCGCTTCGAACGGCGACGCCACCGTCAGAAGCGAAAGATGGCGGTTTGATCCAGGAAAACTCGTTGAATGATAGAGTCAGTTGTTGCAAGGACGGGAGCTCGAACAAGCTCAAGGGCACGGAGCCATTGAGCTTGTTCGAGCTCAAATCCAATACTTGCAAGTAGGACAAGCTTTTCAAGGCTTCAGATTGAAACGCACCGTTTAAACTGTTGTTGCGGATTGAAATCTGCACCAACGAATCTGGCAAGTTTGAGGGAAAACCTCCGGTGAGGGAATTAAAACTGAGGTCCAAATAGTAAAGATTTTTCAGAGAGGTTAGATCCGGAACGACGCCGTTTAGGTTGTTGGACTGGAGTTCGAGGCGTTTGAGGTTTGTGAGGCCGTTGAAACTAACGGGGAGGGTTCCGTTAAGGTTGTTGTTGTCGAGGTAGAGCTCTTGGAGGTTTATAAGGGAACCGAGGGAAGATGGGATTGGGCCTGAGAAGGAGTTTTTGGACAGACCGAGTCGAGTTAAGCGAGTTAAGTTGGATAGTGAGTCGGGGATTGGACCTGAGAAGTAGTTGTTGGAGAGGTCGAGGGTTTGGATGAATGGGAGGTTGTTGTTGTGGTGGTGGTGGTTTATGACGAGTGGGCCCGTGTAACCCGCTGGGTCGAGGGCGAGTTCAGTGACGCGGGTGGCTCCCGAAACGACAGCGTCGCACCTGAAGCCGCAGGTGAACTTGTCGCTGAAGAGGTTGTCGCAGGGGTCGAGGGAGAAGTCCCATGAATAAAGGCAGGAGCCTGGAGTTATGGAGGAAGGGTCGAGGTTGTTCTTTAGGTCTTTCAGAGCCTGCGTGTCGCTCCAGTGTGTTGCGGATTCGGCGATGACGAATAATGAGGTTGCTGAAGCTGCCAGGAAAATGAATAGGTGAAGATGAAGGGAACTGAGGGACTGAAGAGAACACATTTTCAGAGAGTTTCGTTGTTGTGGGATCAGAGATATTTAACTGAATCAAGAAATTAATGGGAACCGTTGGATGGAGAGATATGAGTGGTGGTTTTGATGGTCATGATGGAGAGAGCAGAGAGATAAGGTGGACCAGGGTTTCAATTTACCTTCTTTTCTTTATTACTAAATAGTAAAACTTCAACCGAGTTGGATTCCGAAATCACTATGATATATTTCAAAATTCAAAGAGTATTTATAAAGATAATTATAAATTATTTATTAATAAAAAATTTATATTAGTAATGGAAATCAATCTTACATTTTTTTGAAATATGAATTTATTTTTTATCAATTGAATTAATCTTTATTAATGGAATTTGAGTTTAATAAAAAGGGTTAATATCTTATAATAAATTAAACAAAAAATTAAAATTTTGTTGAAAAAACATTTTTATATCTAATATCTAACCGTGTCTCAAGAATGAGACTTGTGGATTAAAAAAAAAAGAGTGAAGGTGGGTTGGTTCTTTATTTTGAAGAGTAACTTACTCTTTTCTGTTATTATGTAAAGAAAAAATACACTTGATCATTTTCTTCACTGAATGGAGTCAAAGATCTTTTGGGTGAATGGCTAGCTTCACCTTCACGGGCTGGTGTCAGAGGCTAACTTCTCCAATGCATATGTACTTCTGTTTACATTACAGAAAAAATGGAAATTAGAAAGGGAAGAAGAGCACGGTCCATTTTTTATTTATTTATTTTTTCTTTTGTTGTAGTTTGTAGTTTTGCACGATGTGTTCGGTTTAGTGAGTGCCATTTGTTTATAATTTTATATAGCGTCGAGCCGACGCCCATATCTGAGTGGTGACAATAATAATTTTTTTATTTTTTAATAAGTTAATTGATTCTAGCTTTATATTTTTACATATTAGTCTTTAATGTATTACCATCTTTTTTTCTCATTCTTGAATTTGAATATTAGGTTTAAAATTATATCTTCATTTTGTAAAAGATGAATATTAAACTATTGGTTCACTTAAAAATTCATCACAACCACATTTTTTATTATGAAGAATTAAAACCAATAATTTTTATTTTATTTTTTAATAGATAACTAATTTTATAGTTTTACATTCTATTATATTAACTCTCTATTTATTAACATTTTCTCATTCTTGTTTGAGTTTAAACAATAGATTTAAAATTATGATTTTCATTATTTGGTGAAAAATGAAGATGTTCACTTAAAAGGCATCACAACGACATTAATGTTTTATATCAGCTTTAACAAAGAGAGAAAAAATTATGTGTAATAAAAAAAAAGTCTAATAAAATTTCAAATTTTTTTATAAAATTGTTTGATAGGTGTGATAATTGTACTTTTACAACAAAAAGTCATATGAAATACATTCAAATTTATCATAAACAATAATCCATCAAATGTTATATATTTTTTAATACTACAGTATTTTTTATAAATTATAAAAAAATTTAATTAAATATCATCAAATTTTATTATTCGCTTTAAAAAATTTAATAGTATTAATTAAATATTACAAAAATTTTATATTAAAAAACATATTTTAAAATCATAATCCAATACTTCAAACCATATCTAATAAAGTTCTTAGTTTCACAACACATTATTTTAGTATTTCTTTGAAATAATAACTTAATTGGGTGTATTGTTTTCTCTAGACCAACATTAAGAACAATAGATAAGTTATTCATAAAGTACACCACCTTCTTTAATATTTAATGTGGTAAGCTTCAACACCTCTCTCCTAATGGATGTCTCGATCTCGGTTTCATGAAAGTGAACCAAAATGTGAATATAAAAAAGAATATTGATGTGTTGGATAGTACAAATGTAATATTGATGCAGGTTTCTACTCTCATGTTCAAAAAACTAGTTGGGAACTTGTTGCATGTGTTCGAGATAAATTTGGAGCCTCTGTGGTGGCTAGATCCTCCTGGTCAAGTCCTTGCATTTCGGTGTGGGTGAGGCTATGGGATTGATTCAAGCCTAATTACATTGGGCGTCTGAGATGAACATGTCTCATTTTATTTTTGAAACAGATTGTAAGCTGGTGTATGACATAATCATAGGCAGCATCATTGACTATCGGAAGTTGGCTCTATTATTAACAACTGTATAGATATATTTTCCAAACTATTTTATATCTTTTGCTAAGAGACAAGAAAATAATGCAGATCATATATAGTTTAAATAGAGAAGCATTAGCTCATGGTAGTCCAACTATCTACTATCTTATTCCTAGTTGTATTTCAGATATTATTCATAATGAAATGCTATGAGTTGGTTTCTGTAAAAAGAAAAAAGAATAATTAATATTATTGCATTTAATGATAAAAACCGTACCAAAATATAATAATGTTATGTTACATTCCGTTTATAGAAGAATTTGGAAAAATATTGGTAGATAATATATCTCGGAGTCAATTAAAACCATGTCTAAAGATAAGAAATTGTTTGGATAATACTGGACTGGCTAATTGACTTGTGCATCAATATTTCTAAACTTAGAATGGAAGTAAAACTTCTTAGATGGTAAAATATGTATAAATGTGTACATGAATAAATTATTAATGAATATAAGGATGCATAACTAGCTCGGGAACCATACATAATCTTGGCAAACATATATAAATGATGGGAAACATAATGTACATTAAGGTTAAGTAAGAATGTTATTATATGCCATAAAATACATAATCCATGGAAAATATATTGCATTTGCATTTTCTGAATAGTTTAGACCCTTTCAAAGGGATGATATATAGTAAATAAAATAATAAATAAAGAGAGAAATTGAGAATATCAAATGAGGCAAAGGTTAAAAAACTAACATAAATTACAAACACAAATAATAATAGAAAAGGAATCGTGTGTTTTGTCAGAGATGCTCTTAGGAAAAGTATCAACCAAACAAGTAACTATTGAGAAACAAGAAAATAGGAATAATATGATAAAAAGGAAAACATATACTCTTTGTCTGACGGACAACCATGTTTTTTCAGGGTTCTTCAATCAGATAACCAACCAAAGACTAAGCTTCTTTTTTTTTTTCTTGTTCCATTCGATAATGTGGTTTAGATAGGGTTCCCTTCTCGTCATTGCTTCCATGGTTTACTCCATAAATTTGTGCTGAATTAATAGAATTCAGTTTCTAAGATGAAGCTTCAACTCCTGAGACTTTTTTTTTAAAAAAAAATTCACTTGGCCCATTGGGATATGCAGAAAATTGTTGTGAAATCATCCTAGTTTTATATAACCTAATTCCTTTTTTTTTGCTTAACAGTGCTTTGGAGCTGTGCTATCTTCATTCCGTATTCATTAGCTTCCCCAACCTTATGCCTTCTGGATATTAGATGCTGACATACTCATTCAATATTTCTATTTCAAAATGGAATAAAGGATAATCTTCTGTAACTTATTCACCTCTACATTTCTCTATGAAATCCGAGGACAGGGGTTTGTGGCTTGATTAATTTGTTCCTCACTTGTGCAAACCATGTACTTGCTGATTGGATATTGAAAACATGGACTGGCCTTCAGGGTGCCGTCAATTCCACCATAGTAAATAAGGTTTTTTTATTATGAAATTCTTGTCCACTTTGAGCTTTTCTCCTATCTTGAAGGTAGCATATGTTCCGACAAATCAACCAGGGTAGTATTCTTTAAGCAGTGAAAGGGGAGAATGATATATAAAAATAAAAAAAACATAGTAATAAATCAATGGCTAAAAAAATGTGAGGTTCTATCCTCCAAATACAGCAAAACAACTTATAAAAAAAATAAAGGAAAGACTCAAGATTGCCCATGGAAAACTGCCACAATATAAGGTGGCATCTTAGACCCTATATTAAATTATGAGAGAGACTTTAAAATTGTTGGAAACCATATTCCATAGTTGTTTATTGATTTATTGATGATTATTCTTACTTGGGGACGTCAGTTGCATTAAAAAAAAACCCTATTACATCAAAATGGGAAATAAGAAACATAAACAATAACCAATTCCCATTGCACAGCAGCCATATTATATTATATAATCTATTATGAAGCCTTTCCATTTTCTATCTATATGTACACTTTGAATTCTGACTTTCGATCGGTAACACATTAACATAAATCAATAGCTGGTATAACTTCTATTTTTGGCTGGCATAAGAATGCTATCCTAAAATTCTTAACATTCGAACTTCGACGCCATTTCTGTTGTTAAATACCCCATCTCGGGCATACAAGGTAGATAGATGTCTTTCTTTTATCTTCATCTCTTCTCCTTCTCATTTTCTAAAAACTTCCTCACGCAACTATTATTGGTCTCAAAGATGAGTGAAATGCCTAAAATCTGCATGGAATTTATTTATCACAAATTATTATGTTCTCAAGATAAGGAACAAAATTGCAGCATTATAATGTAAAAAGTTTTAAAAATTGAGGAAAGACAGTTACCTCGATCAAACTACCAGCACTAAGACGCCGCGCTTGTCTTGTGGCAATTTCTTTGCCATTCAAGAAGATAGATCTCTTGCCAAGATTTGTAATAATGAAAGAACCATCTGCTTCCAACTTTATTACAGCCTATCAGATAAAAAAGTAATTCATAGTTCATACTACTATAAATTAAGTAGAGGAAATTTAAATGTAAAGGAATAGAAAATTTCTGGATTTTCTCCTTGAACAACAATTATTCTAGTCCTTGCTCAATATTGGGCTTGCGCATAACAAAAATGATACAGATCTAGACATCATCATAATACTTTTTAGTTCAATTACCTAAAGATTCGTAAGAACACCATCAAACTCCAAATAGATTAATAACATCTTTTTAAAAATTTGTTATTTGTCTTGCTCCAGAAATATGCCAATCATTTAATAGTGATTTTGTTACTAGGAAGGACAAAGATCATTTCATGCTTTTTTCCAAACAATGATGACAAAAAGCCCTCCCAATTCCCCCTGCTCCCCTGGAAAAAAAATATACATGAACTTACAAGGACATCTATATCATTAGCAAAATCAACCATGCACTTGAATTTTGCACCCAAAACTTCTTAGAAATCTTACCTGTCTTCTAGATATTCTGGTAGCCTCTTGCCCTTCTTTCCCCAAGTCAATATCAACATGTACATCATGTGTTTCTCTGCCAAGTACAACCTGTGAAATAGAAAGAGATTGTACAGACTGAGCAAAATCATTTATTTTTTATATTGGGAATAAACATCACAAACTACTGGAACAGTATCAAATAGACAAACACCAAAATCAGAATTTTATATTTAGTGAGGCACACTCAAAGGGCATATCGTTCAATGTATTAGAGATGCAGATACCACTACTAAGGATCAACAACTTTTTAGAGATGCAGATACCACTATAGAATCTGATGATTTTACACTACACAAAACTAAATTAAAACAATGGTAGCCGCAAAAGGCATGAGCAACTAACAGTCACAAGACCAATCAAAGCTAGTCTGTTTCTATTTTGTTTCCCATATTACCATAGCTAAAACATTTATGGTTATGCAATGATAATTAGACCATAATTATGCAAGACAGAAAACCATAGGGTGGAAATAACAATAGCATGCAAACATTCCTTAAAAAGGTATCAAACATATTTAAAAGAAAAATTCACAACATTCATGAGAATGACATGGGAGGAAGAAAATATAGGGAAAGATTCATTCTTCCATATTTTAAGGGAAAACAATAGATCCAAATTCAAAATTGCACCTTGCTTTTAGTAATGTATGTCTTCAGGATGCGCCCATACACTACAGCAAATGCACCCTGGGATGAAATGGCTCTTCCCATTGAGGACTGAGCACCTTGCTCCAATCTCATTATAGTCCTCTTACTTTGTTCGTGTTGAAATCGCAAGACTGTAACAAAAGACTATAATATTAGAAGACAATCATCATTAAAATACCTAGACATTGATAAATCCAATGAGGAACAATGTTAGTAATAAAACATCAGAGCGCAAAATTTGAATATTTATTTTAACCATAACCATTGGTATTTGAAACTTTAGCAGAGACCACCAGCATATTATTAACACACAGAAAGCTTATACAATTATAAACAAACTCATAAGTCAAAACATAAAAACCAAACAATCAATTTTCATTTTTAAAATTCAAACATTTAATTTTCAACTGTTAACAAAGTTTTGAACTAAAATTTAAAAGCCTATAAGGTTTGCTGCCTTACGACCGGGTTGGTCATAGGTTCTAGTAACTGAAACAACCCCTCCACTTACAGTTTTAAAGTTTTGCCCTCCCTAGATGGGGGTGGGGGGGGGGGGGGGGGGGGGGGGCAAACCTTGTGCAAGAGGCTGGCCTTTTCAAATTAAAAACATTAAACAGAAGTGTGATATTTTTGTTTTATCTAGTTAGATGATTTACCTTCTCTACTTGCATTTGAATCTTGATCTGTTGGAGATAAATCCATTTCAAGAATCTGAGCAGGCAACATCAAGAATATGAGAGATAACTTAACACAACAAAAACATGGGGAATTATTACCATTCAATGCAACACATTATACTTACCATTTCCTCAACATCAGAAAAATTAGGAAGTTGAGTATCATTATCCTCATTGTCGTTGTCTATAATATCACGTCCTTCCTGATCGAGAGATAATGATTTTGCTTCTGATTTAGATAAAGCCTTATGTTCCTCAGCCTTTGAATGTGCGGAAGCTGGAGCATGAGTTTCCTGTTTATAAGATACAACTTCAATGAAATTTTCTTGATAAAAGTAAAATCATAAATTAGTTCCCTAACAAAATTTCCAATTATAAAGCACCTGGAACCAAAAATTTACCTCTTGTTTCAGATGCCCATCTGAGGAAGGCATCACAGTTGCACCAACTAATCTGCCATGACTTGGGTTGATGTTGACATTGACATTGTTATTCTGTCTAGAAACTGCAGATGTAGAGTTTCTTCCAGGATTTTCACTTTTCAGTCCAAGAACAAGAGGTCGGTGACTTGAATTCACAATAGGCACCAACCCCTGCTGAACTGTTTGCAAGGCTGCAAAAGACTGAGAAAGAACGGCTTCTATCTTCAGGCTTCCGTCCGACTCATTTCTTCTTTTATTATTTATGGAAGATTCTGAACAACCCAACTCTTCCGTAACTTGTTGGGATTTCAGATGCACCAACTCAGGAACTAAAATGGGTATATCTGTAGGGTCATTGCTCGGGATGTCAGTGTCCTCAGTGTTAAGAACACAGATCATATAACCCTCACCGCGTTCAGGGAGAGGACTTTGCACAGCACCAGACGATCCAGCATCATTTCCAGACTCAGAAACACGATGTTGATCAGCACAACCACCACCTAATGGCTTACGGCCATCACTATCACCCTGAACATCACAGGGGGAACTCAACAGAATTGAATCAACATTATCATAACTAGGCTTATCCTTATCCACAGCCGTCACCTCCTTCCTATCTACATCCATAAAGACAAGCCCATCCTCATTTGCCGAGTTCAAGAGACATTCCGAATCGTTCTTAGCATCGTCTCTCAACACAGCATCATAAGGAGCATTTATTCTCAACCCACCATTGCCACACTCACCTTTCGAATTCACTCTCCCTTCCAAACCGTGACCTTTACCTTCAACATTAACAGGCATATCAGGCAAAAAAAAATCCTCAATAGTTTTCCACATAGGAACATCACTAACTGAATTATTATTCACAACATCACTGTTAAAACATAAATCCTCCTTACCTTCACACCCCTCAGTCGCGTTCTTTGCATCGGAATGCCGGCACCCGCGAAGTCTTCTTTGCATTGCAAAGTAATGCTTCCGGATACTTTCAGATTTCCTCTTCTTCCCACCACCGCCACCTTCGCCGGTCCCCGCGGCTCCGCCGTACTTCGCAACCTCCAAATTCGCCATCGCAGCGAGAGCCGCGGCGGAAACGTCCGGGTCGTACAGCAGCGCCTGCCACCGATCCCGCAATTCGGTAACGGAAAACCGCCGCGAGAACCGAACCGCTCCTTTTGCCAGCGATTCCAGCGACGCTCCGCCCTTTCACAACAACACAATCAACCAGAATTCAAGTAAAAAAAAAAAAAAACAGATTAATTTCGCAAAATTTAAGGTTACCAGAAGAAGAAAAAAGCACAATTGAGTAGTGGAAATTGAAGAGGCATTCATAAAAACACAATCAACAAGAATGCCAGTAAAAAACAACAACAAAAACAAAAATACCTTAATTTCGCAAAATTTAAGGTCCCAAAGAAAGAAGAAAAAAACACAATTGAGTAGTGGGAATAGAAGAGTGGTAAGAAAAGAGGGTAGGGTTTGTGAAATTTGAGTACCTCGATGGCGTTTTTGAGAAGAAAATCGTCTTGGGGAAGCCAGGGTTCCATAGCTTGGAAGAATAGGGTGAAGAGTTAAAGTTTTGTCTATGTTTGAGAGTGAAATTGGGATAAAGGAAAGAGAGAGCGTGAGTTGTTGTTCATTGACAGCCTCAGCACCTCGTGAGCATCGTCTTCATATTCGCACAAATGAAATGATTCCCTCCTCCTCTCCTGCTATTGCTGGACTGTCATATAACAGTTGAGTCACAAACAAAACGGATATGTATAAAGCCTTTCTTTTATGTGCATTTAATTAAAGTATTTTAAAAATTATTATTCTCTCTCTCTTATTTAAACAAGTTTTCAAATATTTTACTTGTTTGGCTGTTGGTCTAAAAAGTATTAAAATTAATATTTTGGATTTATTCCCTTCTTATAGCTATTTTGAGTAATTGTTTTCTTAAAATGGTGCTGAGAAATAGAATTTCTAGTTTTTTTTAAATACACTATGATTATTTCTCATTCAAAAAAGTTTATAAGGGTGTTTTAGAAGAGAGAAAGGATAAGTTTATTGCTCTCAATTAAATTAAATATTTTTATTAATTATAATGAATTAGGTAATTAGATTTTATAAAAAAAAATGAAGGTGGTATTACTTAAAAATTCATTGCATAACGCATATATTGAAATTTAATTTGAAAAGTATTAGTATTTTAATGCATTCATTAACTTTTTTTTAAGATTCGTTGAATGTTATTAAAAATATATTAATTTTATAAAAATAACAGTATGAAAATACATTAAAATAATTTTAATATTTATAATTATAATAATTTACTTGGACTTTATGAATGAAGATTTTTTTTTCTTTGAAAAAATCAGGATAATATTTGTAAAATAAACTTTATACTATTTCACAAAAAATCAAGGCATAAAAATATATCGAACTTTAATTTTAAAAATTAATATTATTTTAATACATTCATTGAGTGTTAATTTTTTATTTACAGAATTCAGAGATTGTTATTAAAAATATATTAATTGTTATAAAAATAATAGTACAGAATTTAAATGTATTAATGCTTCATTAATTGTTTTCAAATAACTGTTTCATTTTTTCTTTTCAAAATTCATGTATATTAGGGGTGTTCAAGGATCGGTTCGGATCGGTTTTGATTAAATTTAGGACCCAACCCAATCAAATTTGATCGGTTCGGTTCGGTTCGGTTTTCAGAAAAAAAAAATTGAAACCCAACCCAACCCAACCCGTTCATGAACAGTTCGGTTCGGTTCGGATCACCGGGTTACCCATTTAATTTTCTTTTAGAACTACTATTTTATCACGATTCTTTCAAATATCTCATACAATTAATACAATATTATCAAATGTATGAAAGTAGTAAAATTGATTCATTTAATACCATCAACATAATATTATAAAATAGACTTATAATATAAATTAAAACAAAAGATTTGTGAACAATATTTACTATAATAGTCTACCCTTACACAACAATTATCTCAGTTGGTATCCTTGTTTCCCAGCAAAAAGCTCTAGTCTAAATTCACCAAGAATAGAGATAGACTGATATCCTTGTTTCTCAATCAGACTGGTATCCTAGTTTCCCAGCCAGAAGTTGCATGTCTCAATTCATCAAGAACAGAGACAAAACTGGTATTCTAGTTCCCAGCTGCAACCTTTTTCAAAGTCAAGAAGAATAATACAATAAGATAGTTACATTTACGCTTATATTCCTTAAGCAAATAGGTATCTTTAAATCAGTTGAAGAATCAAACTTGTCAAACAATTCTCTCAATGATGCAAACATAAACTCTCTAATACTCTAATATTATTTGGAATGGAATGCATACATGAACACCAAAATATGTTTCTATTTATACTAATTTAAAGATATGATTTTAACCAATTTTTGATTGCAATCCTAAATATATTCTATCATATTATCCAATGTAATCTTAAAGATATTCTATTATATTATGCAATGCAATCTTAAAAATATTCTATCCTATTTTTTAATGCAATAGAAAAATATCTTATATTATTTTTGAATGCAATCTTAACCATTTATAATATCTTACCTTTTTTTTATTGTCAAATTATTTTTTTTAATTTTTAATATATATATATATAAATAATAAAATTTATATTATTATTACGGGTTCACGGATCGGGTCATCGGATCAACGGATCTGTAAATCTAAACCCATGACCCAACTCATACATGAACAGTTTTGATCGGTTCGGTTCGATTTTGACCCAAATATATAAATGACCCAACCCAAACTGTTCAGATCGGTTCGGATCGGTTCGGATTCACGGGTGACCCGTACCCGTGAACACCCCTAATGTATATATCTATTGATATAGTTAATTAGTAATTACTTTTGAGTCATATTTAACATATACATATATATATATATATATATATATATATATATACACACACGTATAATACTTCATTTTCCATTTGAAAAATTAATATATAGTCAATGACACTAATAGTTGTTATTAATTCAATTTGATTAGAAATAAATTAAAAATTATAATTATGAAAAGTTTAATATATTTATTATAATAACCTTTTATAATTTTAAAAGTTTATTTTTATTATTATTATTATATACTTTTAATCTCATAAATGACTTTTTTTTAAAAATAGCTCATGTTAACTTTGTGAATTAATATAAATAAATAATATTAACTCGTGTAATAATAAAAGAAAAGTAACTCAAATGATTCTAAGATTTAATTTTACATTTTATCAATAAAGGTTGAGTTGAGTGAATGTCTAATCTTCACAACATATTAAATTAATGTTTGAATTTTTGTTGAAAAATGTATTTATATTTAATGGTTGGTAATATCTTAAAAAGTTAATTAATAATAATTGATATAAATGATAGTAACTTATATTTTTTAATCAAGTGATTTCAGTTCAATCTTAATCTTAGATATGAAATAAATCATGTTGAAAATAGAATACTCACCTTATGTGTACTCACCGTTTCTAATGAACATAAGTCATGCTTTTGACAATGCTACTTCATACTAATATCATGATTAAAAAAACCTAAAAAGATTGTCTTGAAAAATCTCTGACACACAAAAGAAAATCAACTTTTCATTTCAAAAAAGTTAGAAAACCTCCTAAAACCACAATAAAACATTTTTAAAAAACATAACAATAGTTTGTAAAATATACTTTAAACTATCACATAAAAATTCATTGCATAAAACATACATGGAACTTTATTTTTATAAAGTAAATATTATTTATATATATATATATATATATATATATAATTTATTAATAATTAACACCTTACTTTCTAAAAGAATATATTTGATAGAATCATCTAGTAACAACTTTCTCTATTGTATATATATATTTTTAATTACAATGAAATTGTTGATGAATAATTTATGTTGGAAAATTAAGTTGATTACCTTTAATGGAATTTCCTCTTCCAACTACAATGTAAGATCAAAATTTTTAATGTGAGTCTTATGGAGGAATGGGAAAAAGTCATGGGTGCTTAGAATGAGTTGATGTGGTTCATGATAAGTTTGTGTGCGACAATAATTTGACTAGATTCAAAATGTCTTTGTTCTCAATTTTTTTCTCATTGACTATGTGAAGAATACATGATTGATTCCTCATTAGGAAAACATTTATATTCCACATGGATAGATTGGGTGGTGCATCTTGAAAACACAATAACAAATAGGCATTTATTGCAATTGTATTATCTCTATGTAGTTAAAAATTTGTATCTATTGACTTACTATATTTTTCCATAACAAGGTTAAGGGTGCATATGTGATGTTAAAGGAATTACTTTGGGATAACATGAAAGGCATACATGTGTAGTTGGTGAGATGCAATAAATAACATGTTAATTTGCATTACACAAAGATAAACA
This sequence comes from Glycine latifolia, assembly GCA_013407115.1. NCBI lineage: Eukaryota > Viridiplantae > Streptophyta > Magnoliopsida > Fabales > Fabaceae > Glycine > Glycine latifolia. The sequence continues at coordinate 37,311,090 of CM023948.1, forward strand.
ATTTATTTAAAAAAAGCAATAACAATCACTAGAACATATCTAAACATTTATCCACATTTCAAATTAAACATTTTTTTTCATATGGGTTGATCTTCAACTCCTTTATATCATTGGGCTCTTGTTATTGGACTTGTTAACAATTATGACGTTGTTCAAAAATCATTTGTTGAATTCATGAAAAATAGTTAACATTTTAATTTTTTATATCATACGTCATTCATTAACTTTATTTAAATATTTCCTCTTATAGGTTTATTTAAGGGATAAGGTTTCACTACCTCCTATTGCACCACAATGGACATATGTTACACTAAAGAGACTCATTTAAGGGAAATTTCAAAGTTAGGTCGTATACAAATAACTATGTGGTTGATATTATCAAAGATTGGTTATAATAGTATTATTTAGAGTAAATTACACTCGTACTTATTCATTTTTAAAAGAATTATCTTGATATTCCTTTATTATTTAATCCCACGAAAAAAAATTCCTAATGCTTTTCCATAAATAATATTGTGTATCCCTCTGCTCGTGTATGTTTCGATGACAAATAATTTTCTTCCTATCATTAATTACTAAAACTTATTCACGTTTAATAACCAAATGACAATTTTGCCCGTGTTACACATGTGAGTGACGTTTCTTTCTCTCACTTTAATTTTTCTCATGTTTATCATATACTCAAATTCAATATGTACATCATTTAACAAAATCCCTTCCTTATGATGCTTACTTCACAAGTTTGATTTGTTATTTTCAAGACCTATCCAAGAAGACAGTGACTGGTCATGCTAAATTGAAGGATGAATTATATCAACTCCAACTAGAGTCCCCCCCCCCCCTTTTCATATTTTAGTTTATGTTTTTCCACTTAATTATTAGTCAATATATTTCCATTGGATGCTTAGCATTGTAGGTTAAGCCACCCTAGTGGTGAACGTTTTAGATTTTTATGTTGCTTTATGATTATATTAGGTTTGATTTTTCTTTTGATAGTGATGTTTGCCCAAAGGAAAAACAAACAAATTCGTCCTTGTTTCAATAAAAGTTCAATTTCAACTTCCTATTGTATTCAATTAATCCATGTCAATATTTGGGGCCCTTTTATCATTCCTTCTATCTTAGGAGCTCACTATTTCTTAACAATTGTTGATGATTTCTCTTATTGCACATTGATGTTTTTAATGCATGTTAAATTTGAACAATCAAATTTCTTTAAAAAATTAGCTTTGTTATTACTCACTATAATAAGCAAATAAAGACTATTTCTAATCATAACAAAGTTATATTTCTTCCAAAAATGAAATGTTTTCAATTTGTTAATGGTATGGAATTTCTTTCTAATGAAATTCAACGTTAGTTTAATGATAATGGAATTCTTCATCAATGATGTTGCATTTCCATCCCACAACAAAATGGGTTTGTTGAAACAAAACATAAACATCTTCTTAATGTTGCGAGATTTCTCATATTTCAAACCATTATTCCTATCACACATTGGGATAAGTGTATTTTAGTTAACACATATCTTATTAATAAGATGTCTCCTCTAGTCTTATCTAATAAATCTTCACATGGAATATTACTTGATCATCCTTCAAACTATCATAATTTATGAGTTTTTGATTCTTTGTGTTATATTACAAACACAAAAATAAAAGATAAATTTGACACAAGTGCTTCTTCTAAAGACAATTTTTTAAATTGGCTATCCTTTAATTACAAATGCTACATCATCAATGAACTTTTTGTATCTATAGATGCTTTTCATGAACAACTCTTTGGTTTCAAGGATAATCCTTTATTAACTGATGATTTTCTCATTCATCAATAAACTGATGTTCTCTTACTCCTCTCTAGGGTATGATACCCACGACAACTTTATCATCATCCCTAAATATGGAAATATCACATTTAGATATGGATTCACAATTATCAACAACTATTCAACCACTTTATCTAGATCCACCTTCATTACGACGATCAACTCGTAATCGTCAACCTTCATTGTGACTCAAACTTTAATGATAAAAATTGACAAAGTTAGAAGAGGAATAGAAATAATTTTAATGACCCAAAAATTTGGACTCTAGGTTAGAAAAGATAAATAAAATGAAAAAAAAATATTTGTTGTTCTGTCCTTGAAGATAATAATGTCTAGCTGGATTGCTAGTAGGTTAATCTTTGATCAACAACTCTCTCCAACGTATTTATGAAAATTTTCTCATATCAATAATACACATTTTGTATTAAAAATGTAGTGCTAAATTCATTAAATGGATAAGTTATCCCTAAAATAGATTATTTAATGTAGTTTATCTGCTTAGATATTTTGTTTCCTACATGAAAAAAATGTTTATGAATTGGTTCGTGTCATCATGTTGTCTAATCGTAACTTAAGTGCTCCTTATTAATCTTATCAAGAGGCGAGGCCTTATAGTCAATTCAGATCTAAGCCATGACACCAATGTTGTTAAATCGTAGAGTCTACGTAGACTCGGTGGGATGAGCTAAATCGTAAAACCGTAGAAACGTAAATCGTATACAAGAGTCTACTTCAAGGGAAATTAGCGGAAACACAAACACAAAAGCCCATTTCAAAAATGTTATATGAAACTGCAGAAAGAAAAAAGAGGGTACAGAAAGCAAATTAGGCCCAAATAAGAAGAACCTAGCACATAAACTTCTTTTCTCCTTCTCCAATCTCCAGTGCTGCGCCGTTTTCGTTTTTCTTTGTAGTTTCCATTACAGTGAGCTGTTTTCACTTTTCAGACCTCCAAAGTTGCAACGGTTTTCGATGACGGGAATGGTGGCCAAACCTCCATGACAGGGCTCTTCCAATGCAGAGTGGAGCACTTTTGGGCGCGGGCACGAGCACGAGACTGAAGAGAGGGAGAACGGAGATGACGCGCGGCGACGAGAGGGAGAACCGGTCAATGGAGATGGAGAGGGAGACCGGAGAAGACGCGCCGCGACGAGAGGGAGAATCGGAGAAGACGAGTCACGAAATGGCCTGAAAAATCTATTTTTTTTTTTTATATACACTGAGTCAACTCGGCGATTCAACCGAGTTTACCGAGTTGACTCGCGAGTTCACCGAGTCTACCCCTATTTCCGAGTTTACCACCGAGTCGACCCGCTTTGAGGAGCAAAACCGTAAACTCGGACGAGTTGACCGAGTCAACTCGCCGATTTAACAACACTGCATGACACACACAAAAGAATGATTTGACCTTTTAGATTTGTTAACATAGCCTAACAAAAATTAACATTATAATAAATTAACATTTATTGATAAAAATAACTAATTAACAGCAAAAGAAAGCATAATCTCTCATCCCATTAAAGTTCCGCTTGTTTTAATTGGAATTATTACAATTTAAAAATTTGTTGGGACAATTTATTTCAAAGATTAATTCTTACATAAATACGAACTCTCACACATTAGACAACCAATAAATAAAGACAACACACACAATGAGGTGTAATTTTGTGATTAAGCGCGTCTAAAATTGTTACTCCTACGTTGAAGTGACTTGATAGGGTTGAGTTCATATAATAATCACTTTTCTTCCGAAGCCAAAACTTATGTTTTCCATCCACCAATAGCTTTTCAGTTTCAACGTGAATTTATTACTACTAGACAACCAAGCAGTAGTTATGTTAGATAACTCCAACCAACTTTGCATTTAATGATATCACCGCACTATAAATATCCATGTTCACATGTGTGGCAAGGTAGCGTTGACGAAAAATAAAAAGAGAAAGAAAATAATCAATACTACAACTTTGCAATTTTTGTGGTAGCTAGACCAAGGTAGTTCAATTTCCATGGACATTGGTGGTGGAGTGGAAGAGACAGTGACAGAGTTGAGGCAATACTTCAAAACTGGAAAAACCAAGAGTGTGACATGGAGGAAAAACCAGCTCACATCTCTCTTAGATCTTGTTCATGAGAATGAAGATGCTATATTTAAGGCCATTCATAAAGATCTTGGGAAGCACCCTGTTGAGGCTTACCGTGATGAGGTTAATTATCACTAAACAACACCAAAATTTTGTAGTTTTGATTACCTGCAACATAGTTACAAGTTGATTTACATTATATACACTTTCATTCACCATGTAGCTTGTTTGTAACTTTTATTTATTTATTTATTTTAATTTTTCCCTTTAAATTGTATTGCTGGATTCTTGACTAGTTGATTGCTTTTGTTAGGTTGGAGGGGTAGAAAAATCAGCCAGCAAAGCTTTGAGCTGCGTTGAGAAATGGATGGCCCCTAAAAAGGTATATTATTCTATTCCCTTTTTTCCTTATTAATTCCTCCCTTTCATTTTAAGTACTTTTCATACAATAACATGTGATCTGAACATCACTTTTATCATCAAAAGCTCCAAATCAGAATTGTATGGCATTAATGTATTGGAATTTTTTATGCAAACTTGATCTAGAAGTAATGTAATGTTGCATAAAGGATCATTTTTTAATTGGTTGATTATCTTCCATTACTCTACTAATGTATTCACATCCTTACATTTTGACTATAGCATATAATGATTCATTGACCATTGTTCTTGTTCTATTCACTGTTTTTTCAGCTGCTTCAACAATTTTCTTGTCATGACTTGTGTCAGCTGTTAACCTTTTTTCTTTGTTGGGGCTATTATTGCAGAGTGATATCCCTTTTCTTTTCTTCCCAGCTAAAGGAGAAGTGTTGTCAGAACCACTTGGTGTGGTTCTCATAATTTCTTCTTGGAACTTTCCAATCAGTGAGTAAAAATTTCCAATTCAATCTATGTTATGTTTATTTGTTAGTTGTTACTGTTAGATTTCAGAATTATTCACGAATCAGTTTCTTAGAGACTTTTTTATGTACATCTCTTAATTTTTATTACAAAATGTTTGTAAGTCATTATAGATTTATGGAATTATCAGTGATCAAAGGTTAAGGTACTATTTACCTCATAAGAATTTTGTGTAACACCAGGACCTGGCTGAATATAAGTTCAGCAATGCTTCAATTGTTTGTACGAGATGAAATTCTCATATACGGTTCTCGGGGGGGGGGGGGGGCGTCCGTTGGTTTACCTATCTCAATAAAGTTTATGATTGGTTCGAAGAACGTCTTGAAATTCAGGCGTCATATTTTGGTGTTTTAAACTTATCACAAAAATGCTAATATATTTACACTATTATGCAGTACTGGCATTGGATCCAATAATTGGGGCAATATCTGCTGGAAATGTTATAGTCATTAAACCTTCAGAGCAAGCTCCAGCATGCTCTTCTTTTCTTGCCAATACCATTCCTCGCTACTTGGACTCTAATGCCATCAGGGTGATTGAGGGTGGAACGGATGTCTGTGAACAAGTACTGCGACAAAAATGGGACAAAATATTCTTCACTGGTATTATTTTTCATACCAAGCAACTTCTTGGTAAATTGTGGTGTATATATACATATATATATATATATATATATTTACTGTATAACCTAATACATGTCTGGGAAACATTTGCATACTTGATATTGAATGAACATAAATTTGGCAAAATTGATTTTTGCTAAAAATGAGTGTTAATTTAAGTGATTTATGTTCAGAAACTTTTATCTCCAGAGTAAGTTTTCAGTGAAACTTAACCTGAAATTTTCAACTCAACCCAACACCAAAGTAAGTTCTGCTGCTTTGTAAGTTGTAGTGTTTGGACCTGAGGCATTCAAACCAAATCCAAAAATAGCATTCATTCGATTGGCTGAACACCATTTCCTATTACTTGGTGGTTTGCTTATAATCTCATTTAATAATAAAATATAATCCTACAAAGGTGCTACGAACTGAATTCTGGTTCTAGAATTATTTCTCCATGGTGTATGAAATTTTCAGGAAGTCCACGTGTGGCAAGCGTAGTGATGTCTGCTGCTGCAAAGAATTTAACTCCTGTTACTCTAGAGTTAGGTGGAAAATGCCCTGCCATACTGGATTCCCTTCCCAATCCTTCAGAGTTTAAGGTAGTTCACATATGAGTTATTAATATTATTATCATGCTTGCCACATTCAATTTCAAGGTCTAATTCAGTTTTCTTTTCTTTGTACATTTGGGGGCATCAAGTTGGCAGTGAAAAGAATTGTAGGAGGAAAGTGGGGACCTTGCAGTGGTCAAGCTTGCATAGGAATAGACTATTTGCTTGTTGAGGAGAAGTTCTCATCTGCTCTGGTATTCATTACAATCGCCAGCTGCTATTTATGCTAAAAAATTATTTTGAATAAATAATCATTTTGGTTTTTAAATGTGTAAATCAATGTTAGTTTAGTTCTTGAAAGTTAAAAAAAAAATTTAATCCATAAATATATAAAAAATGTAACAATTAAGTCTTGCTGATAAATTTTTATGGGACCAATTTTACACATTTAGGATCAAAATGTTTATTTATCCTTTTATTTTTCTATTAGTAAGTTGTTGTTTCTCTTCTAGATAGAACTATTAAAGAAGTTCATAAGAAGATTTTATGGTGAAAACCCAGTGGAGTCAAAGGTAATTTCAAGAATAATAAACAAGCAGCACTTTGAGAGATTATGCAATCTTCTCAAAGACCCTCTTGTTGCGGCTTCCATCGTTCACGGTGGCTCAGTCGACGAAGAAAACTTGTAAGTTTAGCCTGCAGGGAAATAGAAATGGTTAGTTAAGTTGATTTGTTTAACTCAGCAATTTCTTCCAATCTTTTCAGGTTCATTGAGCCTACAATTTTGTTAGATCCTCCACTAGATTCTGAGATAATGGCAGAAGAGATATTTGGTCCACTGCTTCCTATAATCACAGTGAGAATCAACAATCCCATTATGTTTTCTATTCTCACATATATTGTGTCATTGCCTCATTCAACTCTTGTTGCACTTGGCATCTATGCAGATGGATAAAATTCAGGAAAGTATTGAATTTATCAATGCAAAGCAAAAACCTCTTGCCATTTATGCCTTCACCAAAGATGAAACTTTCAAGAGAAACATTCTATCAGAAACATCCTCAGGAAGTATCGTATTTAATGACACAATGGTTCAAGTACTGCTTTTATCTTCCTCGTCTTCCCTAACTTAAATTTCTTTTCATATAAGCTTTTATATATATATATATATATATATATATATATATATATATATATATATATATATA